>JAQQZY010000001.1:25018391-25047627 GCA_030068375.1 Ostorhinchus rueppellii
AAATGCTAGTTTTTACACAGAAATATTTATAAGACATAGAACAAGCACTGAATTTAAAAAACAAACAAACAAAAAAACTTCTTTTTCTTTCCTTATTAGATACAGAGTCTAAAATCCAACAAAAGACAATGAATCGTATTAGTCCAGGTTAATAATAATAATAATAATTCCATTTGTTACACTGAGTGCACAGTTTTAGACTGTTTTAGTGTAAACATTGTTTTTTTTCCCCCCTAAGCTTAGCACTAAAGCACCATAACACCTATTATTACTATTGACACTTTTATATTCATTTTTAATAAGTTTTAATAACTTCAATGACATGTGACTCAGTGACTCCATAACTGTAATGAATTGTATTGCATGTATATATTATACAGGACAAACAAAACACACCTTAATTTTTATTTAATTGTAGTGCTTCCTGTATCATATATTAATATTTTTACGCATTAATCAGTTTCATGAGATTCTGTGTTGTGTAATAATAACTTTTTTCATCTCATCCTTCATTGAATCCAGTTGCGTCTTTGTTTTTCCATGAAACAATATTTTACAATCTTTGAAACAAATCTTTCTAAACAGTTACATGTTTAAATGAGCACTTAAATGTTCACTGTAAAAAGTAAAACATTGAATCAACTTCAAAATTTCTCTTCAATGGGTCACATAAAAAAAAATAGTTGAGTGAACCAAATTAAATTACATGGAATTACAGTCAGTATAATTTAATTTAACTCAACTATTTTTTTTTATTTTTTATTTTTTATGCATGACCCATTGAAGAGAAATTTTGAAGTTGATTGAATGTTATACTTTTTACAGTGTTCCTCATAGTTCCTGATGAAGAGACTGAGAGATTCCCGGAGAAACTAAGAGATAACACCAGAATGAGGACAGACAAGTTCAATTTCAGATCCGTGATTGACAGAAATGACTTTTATTAATTATTTATACTTTTTTCCAATCACACCTCTTATTCTCCCACTCAGAATCCTCTGTTTGCTCTTTATCTGAATGCAAATGTTCACCACCTCATCTCCTCTCAGCCCCTCCCGTCACTGCTCCCCAAACCCCAAAATGGTTTAATGGAGAGGTAACAAAGCATGCAAGGGACGTCAATGCCCTAATAGTCGTGTGTGTGTGTGTATGTGTGTGTTCCTCTGCCAGTGGATCCCAAAATAACAATGAGAGCAACAGTTTGGCAGGAAGAAGCTGCAGGCTTCAATATGTGCAGGAAATACATCTGAAGTAAGATAAAGGTTAATGCTTTTCATGAGGATATGATCAGTTAGCTGCTGGCAGTATTTATCTGAGCGTCCACTGTAGGAAACAGTTGAGGGTTGGATGCAGTTAAATCTCCTGTGAAGTCAGTGCTTGTGTTTCTGTTGTTGTTATATAGAAACAGGTCAGTAACTCTACAGCAGTTCAATCCAATTAAAGGACTGACCTGCCACTTAAACCGCACGTAGGAAACAAATGCACAGAAGAAACCCTGTCAAGTGTAACATGACTTTAAAAACAAAAGTATTGACCATCATTTGAATAAAAGCTTTGCTGTTGCTGTTGTTTTGTTCATCTGACCTGCACAGAGTTACTGAATGAGTTTTGTTTCCGTAACCATGGTGACAGAGTCCCATCGTCAATAATGTTCAATGAGTGCAGCGCGCAGGGACACATTCATCAATATATCTCTGGGCACTGCTGGGCTAAAGGTTACGGAAAAGAGGAAATATGAGTGTAGCCGATGGTAGTCTGGGATAAAGGTCCACATTAAAAGTCAGAGGCCTGCTCAGGTTATCTGTCTGTTCTGCACAGTTAGCTCTGGTTGGACTATTGAATGCTTGTGATGAGCCAGTAGATATTTCCTGTACTGTGGAAGGTTTGCCAGTCAGTCAGCTGATTCTAAACTGACCAGCTGAAAAGTCACATTTGTGAAAATGTGTCAGAGAAGGAATAGATGTACTGGACTTGTCATCCTAAAGCTAATGATGGCCTGCTTTGACCTGCAAAATAAAAAAAAATAAAAAAATACAAAGACAGGAAAATTCTGATGAACACACAGATTCTGGCATGAAAAGAAAAGTGCAACATTGCTCTGTCTGAAAGTGAATGGGATTCTATGTTTAAAACACGGCAAACATCCACCAGCTCTAAAGGTTGGCGAGAATTTGGCTGGAAAAACCTCACTGTTTTTTTTTTGTTTTGTTTTTTATTCCACCAAACATAAAAAGCAGAAAATGAGGAAAACAGCAGCAATGTTGGTGAGGGAGTGGCCACGTGAAGGTGTAAAAATGCAAATGTTTTGTAACAGTTTTGTTCACACAAAGGAGGTGATTTGAGATGATCCAATTCCAGTGGACCCTCAGACTATCTACCTGGGTCTAATACCTGATGATGTCATTGAAAGAGAAGACACCTACCGACTAAAAATATGAATTCTTGCCTGCAAAAAGTGACCCTCTGGACATTGTAAAGGAAATATATACTATGGAAAAATAAACGTTTCATCTGAGGATTAAAGCGGGAAGGTTTAATCAAAGATGGGAGAAATGGACTATATTCAATGACACTTCTTGCTACCAGTGTACTAGTGTACTTTCCTCCACTAGATGGTGCTGAATGACCTCATATGCAAATCAGTGCTGTCATGCCCTATCTCCCAATGATAAAGAAACATTTTAAAAATTCCAGACGATGATCTGGATCACCACCAAAGTTTTATCACTTGTTCCTCATCCCATTTCTAACAATTACTAATTTACTACTACTAAATTACTGAAAATTTCATCCAAATCCATCCAGAACTTTTCAAGTTATTTTGTACACAAACAGACAAACAGATAAGCGCCGGCAAAAACAGAACCTCCTCAGTGGAGGTAATAACACAAAGAAATATACTTAAGCATGAAAAGTTCAAGTGGTCATTATGCAGTAAAATGGTCCATGACAGTGTTTTACAATTAAAACATGATAACTTAATAGAATAGGAGGATTTTTAAACTAATAGTGTGTAAACTAGTTAAAAAGTTCGACATCTAGTGAATAGCAACCTACATATACACGCAGCAGTAAAATGAATCCATGACATCATATGAGCTGCTGTGGCCAAGTTAACCTTCTATGAGCTCGAAAAAACAGCCACGTTTTACACTTTGTGCCAATGCCTGTTCCAGCTAATCCAAGGTGCTCTAACACTTCAACCTTCATCTTATTGAAAACATTTGGAGATACTTGTTTTTTACTGGACATGAAAGGAATGAACAGCTATGATGTGAAACGTATCTAAAGCTCTCAGGCAAATGTAGTTACAAGAATAACTTTTGCCTCTGAGACGTAGCGGACTCAAGGACTCAAACTTGTACTTGTACTCTTATTCAAATACAGTACTGCTCTGTAAGTAATCAGTTACATTCTATTGCTGGTCTTTTGCAGGAACTTTTCGGGGGGTTTGCAAAGATATTGATCACTTTGCTGAAGATGCAGATTATGAGCAGGACGCTGCAGAGTATTTATTACGTAAGTATCAAGTGGTCACTTATACAGTTAATGATGATGATTATTAGTGATTTAACAGCAATGTAAAACTGAGGCATTGAAATAATAATAATAATAATAATAATAATAATAATAATAATAATAATAATAATAATAATAATAATAATAATAATAATCTGTCTTCTTAGGAGCGGTGCGAGCCTCCAGCCTCTTCCCTATCCTCAGTGTGGGTTTATTATTTCTTGGAGGTGTGTGTGTAGCTGCCAGTGAGTTCTACAAGTCACGCTACAACGTTATTCTCAGTGCCGGTATACTGTTTGTCTCTGCAGGTCAGAAACAAAAACACACATTGCTCATGTGCACACACAAACAACAGAGTGCATCATTAATGGAGCTATTTGTAAGATTTCTTCTTTAAAATAAATAATCCATATTGCTTATAATTATCATTAAAGTTTTGAGGTGATGCAAAAGATGTTGCTTCAAAGTCAAACTAGTGTTTTGTATCTTCAGATGTAATACCACTGATGGCCACTAGATGCTGCTCCTAAAGACTTGCACTGATCTTTGTAGAAATACTACATCAGCATGTCTTTTTCCATAAGTCATTATGGTTGGACCCACTAATGAGTACACTTATGATCTCTCTCTAAACCACTGCATTATTAATGACGTTTATGGCTAATGGACTTGAAGGCATGATTAACTTCACAGCTTATGTTGAATGAATAAAACAATTTTTCTTCACAGTCATTTCTAGTGTACTTCTAGTTAATAATTACACTAACAACACCTGATGTTCTTAGACAAATATTTACCATCAGTAAGCTACCATTACCAGTGCCTCACCCATCAGCGTTCTCTGTCCTCATCTCTTCTGTCCATATTCTTCTGCCTTCAGGAAGACAATATAGTGATTGTCTTAAGGCAAACTTGAGACTCCAGAATTCTAGTCTAGAAATCAGCTCCTGAGGCTCTCTGTTTAGTATAATATGCTCTTATTATAGTTGGTGCATGTGCCTTCTCCAGATAGGAGAGCCTCGGAGTGCAAAAAAATTGGGCCCAAGCACCACCCACAGGACTAAAGGTCACATCCCAAAAAGAATCAAGACCCTCCTCAGAAGTGGAATCAGTGAATAGATCCATAAGTAATACTACTGACATGTTTAGAAGCAGTAGGATAATTCAGTGGATAACAGCCTTGGATGTGAGAGGCAGGGGTTTGAAGCCCAGTTCAAGTGGTAATATGGACAACTTTTAGCCCTTATGCTTTCGTATTTCTTTAATGCCATGTGATCTACCCGTACTACCTTTGTCCCTGGTCTAAATGTATTGACCATACAGTCAGTGGAAAAGACACTTGTCAAGGACATGCCTGACTTTAACAATAGAGTCATAGAAAAATGTCTGAGGGACGGACAGGTGACCTATACATGTAAAAACACATGATAAATACACATGGGATTTTTTTTTTTTTTTTTGGTTATTTATTTTTTTATTGTTCTTTTTGAGAAAACATAAACCACATACAGACAGTAATAGAACAAACAGCAGGGGGAGAATCCAACATTCAGTTAACGTTGAGACCACACGTACATCAATATGCTCATATTAATTTTCTTTATGATAAAGCTTGAGAATATGCCCTCCATAGGGGCATGTTGTTATTGTACAATATCAGGACTTACAGTTGAGGCATAGATGAACCATTTTAACCAACTGTCAACAAACATATCACTTTTACATCTCAGTTTAAATGTGACTCTCCATAATGTATATACTGTAAACTACCTCAGTCTAGTCATTTATAGTAGGTATGTCTCTTTTCAGCTATTTACTGGTCAGAGCCTTCTTACTTGCTACTAAGAGTAGTCTCACTAAACATTTATTTCTCTTTGTACACTTGAGATCTTCTAAATTGTCGAGGTATATGATTTTAAATTCAAAACAGGTTTTAAATGTAAAAACCACCTCCAGGAGGCCATGAGTGCATCTCCAAACTGGAGCCACAGAGGGACAGTCCCTGAAGATGTTAAAGTGGTTGACCATAGTACTTCCACAGGACCTCCAACAGGCAGTCCGGTCAGAGTACTTGGCCTTCTGTGGCGGAGTACAAAAGGACTGAGTCAAGCTCTTCCAGCTCAGTTCCCTCATATAAGGGGAGTTTGTTGTCAACCATTGCTTTCTGCAGATTCTGTCTCATTCTTCCAGTGTTATCATGAGATTTCCACCTCTGTTTAATGTCCAGAGTATGGTCTCCCTTTATATTGGGGAGAGCTTGGTATAGTCTAGAAATTATTTTTTTGGTAGGTGCCATCATTGTAGGCTTTTTGGAAAATATACAAGATTTCATCCCCAACTGTCATATCATCCTTAATTTTTTTTTTTTTTTTAATAAAGACTCTGATTTGTAAATACTTAAAATGGTTCTGATTTTTTAAATTATAGTTGTCCTTGAGGTCCTGGAAGGTCAACATTGTAATTTTTTTAGGAGTGTGGAGTACAGTATGTTGTAAGACCATTTACAGTCCAACCTTTGAACTTCATGTCATATTTGCTGGGTAAGAATTCTGGACATACTGTGGATTTTTATTTGAATTTAAATTAATATTTTAAAATACATAAGACATATCACCAATGTGGTGATAGTGCATCCCAAAACCAACTTATACACTGCACCCCACCAAAAAAAAAATGATTTCACCAGCAGCCACTGGATTAGATGTTCCTATACACAGTGGTGAATTATTTACATTTGTTTATGTCTGTCTGATGTAGCCACACTTTTAGGAACACACACACACACACACACACACACACACACACACACACACACACACAAATAATCCACAAATATTTCATGAGAATATTTGAGACTGTGTAAAATTTCAAATGTCCAAAACTTTTTTCCATTATTATACATCTGAAATGTGACTACACTGTTCCAATAATGTCACTAATCGCTACGTTTGATGAAGCAATAGACAAAAACACACTTAGAGGCATTTATCTTCTTTGGTTTGGAATATGTATATGTATATATTTAGGTATAACATTCCAAATGGTGTTAGTGTATGAACCTGCAAAAAAAGTTTTTTCCGTATATACTTCGTGATAATATTTGTGGCTGTGTAAAAGATGCAAATATTTTTATCAAGGGAATCTGATGACATTGAAGAGAATTTACAGGATTTCAGTTCCTGTCAGAAAAATATGTCTCATGGTAATTTAAAACATATAATGTGCATATTGACTGGATTTGGTAGTGGAAAGACACTAGTGAAATCTTGCCCCCACTTTGGTATTATATCACTGATTTCTTCTTTTCTTTTAAAACCTTCCAGGTCTCAGTAACATTATTGGCATCATTGTGTACATATCAGCCAACTCAGGTGACCCCAGCCAGAGTGACAACAAGAAGAGCTACTCGTACGGCTGGTCTTTTTATTTTGGGGCTCTGTCTTTCGTGCTGGCTGAGATGGTTGGCGTCCTGGCAGTCCATGTGTTCATAGAGAAGCACAGGCAGCTACGTACCAAAGGCAGACCTTCTCTCATGAAGCCGCCCATCTCCCGGAGCTCATCTTACTATCGCAACCGGTACTACCAAAACCGCTCCCGCCGATACAGTTACAGGAGCAACCACAGTGCAGCTGACTCCACCTTCCACTCCTTTCGGGCATCACTGGTGCGAGACAGAGAGCACTCTATCACCGCAGAATCAAAGATCACCACCATGGCGGGCTTGCCAACAGCAGGGACAGTGGGTTCAGAGTTCGTGCTTTACACCTTGGCTTCACCGCTCACTGATGGCAAGATTGACATGCCTATGGATGATATAACCTCTGTAACAGCTCATAACAACACAGAGGTGCTGCCAGGAAACTGCTCTGCCAACAGAAGGACAACACCTGTCTGAAAGAAATGAAGCAGATAAGATGAGATTATGTCCCTGTCAAGGCGAAAAGACTTTGAGATAAAGAAAACAAGGACACATCCTGGAGATTTAATATTTTTCTGCTCTTTGTATCTCATTTTATTCTGCTATGCTTTTACAGTAGCTATATCTGTGTGCGAATGAATGTGATGTGATGTGTACAAATAGGATTTTGGGTGTGATAGGTATGCAGAGGCACAGACAAGAGAGCATTTCAATCAAAAAAGTGATGATCACAATGAAAAAGAGACACAAACACAGATCCATGGAAGGTGACATAACTATGCCCTGTCCCTGTCCTCCTTTTTGTAGACCTGATTTCACAATCGAACCCTCATTAAATGCACCAGTGTGTCAGAGTGTGTTGCATAAGCATGTAAGCATGCATACGTTTAACGGTTTAAGGGTTATGTCCTGATGATTATGTCACTGAGTCTTTGTTTACATTAAATAAAGCTTAAGAAGATGTTCAGAATTATGTGTGCTTTTTGGGGGGAGGGTTAGGACACTATTTACAGCTTCCACACCAACTGAACAGCAGGCACACTGCAAAACCTGATGTGTTACCATGGCAACAGCATAATTCAGGGACATTCAGTTCTGGAAAAATCATGTCCTGGTCACACAAGGTTCAGTGTTCCAAAACAATGAAGAAGAAATAGATTATATGTTTAATGTTTCAAGATCGAAAATTACACTAATGTCTCTTGATCGTTATATGTATTATCAGCGACATAACCCAAGGTGATCTGTTTATCCCTACCTGTGCGAAACAGAAAAACTTTGGCAATGGTGGGATTCGAACCCTCCCCCCTGAAGAGACTGGAGTCTTGAGCCTGCGCCTTTGACCGCTCGGCTTCGCTTCCTGGTAAAATGACGTTATGTAGCCGTGCGTCCGAATTTCTCACATTTAAAGATTTGCACCATTTTTAATCGGAGACGAAATTAGTCGATTTAAAAATGAAGGAGGTCTATAGCTATTTTAGGGACATCTGAAGATCACCGGCTAAACAAGTTGAACTGTACTAAACTGAAACCTTGATAACCGCATTCCGACATGACTGTTCAAATATAAGATTTATTTACGCTTAATTTCACATACAGTAAGTGAAAATGTAGTTTTGCACTTTACGTCTGGGATTGGCTATATATTTTCATTCTTTCACCATTCATTATTCATGTTGCAGAAGCCACGGTGGAAATCGGCTCTCAAAACACACACCGGCGTTACTCCTCTTGTCTTGTTGCGCACTCTTTGAAAGAACCGCTGCTACTTCCAGTTCCGTCCTGCGCCATTTTGATGAAACAGCGAGGACAAGGAGAGAAGCGGTTCACACCGAAATGGATTTTATGGATATAATCTGAAGAATCAACTGGATGCACTTATTTCGATCGTACACAGTGGGAAATAAGCACGGACCGAAGAGGAACCATTTCGACCTGTCTGCTTGACTGGTGGAATTTCTACGTTTTTCGTCAACTAATTTGGGCAACGTTGTTAGCTTAGCATCTCAAAGCAGTTAGCTTTTGTTAGGCCAGTTGTGTTTCATAATACTGTGATGAGTGGCTAGTAGATAACGCTAGCTAATCTCGAAAGATAGCATGTTAGCTTTAGAATTAGCTAATAAATTAACCAAACATCCACACGCTTTAATGTGAATTTATAACGGCCGTAGGTTTAACGTGGTTGGACTGCGATAACGTGATAATTGTGGACTCGTTGGTGCAGTTTTGGGGACTTGTATCTTTAACGTTTGCCTTGATCAGAACTGAATCTTACTGCATAACGTTGTAAGGACTGCGGCTGTGGAAACCCCGGCCTGCTGCTTGCTACGCCAACGTCTTGTAAGAACGCTGGCCCGGGCTTTCCGCCAAGGACATCTCAGCACGGACTCGGCCCCATTTACATCCATGTACTAGGTTTAACTTCTGTTCCGTGGACTTTTTTGGATTTGGTGCCATCCTGTTGTGTTTTATTGGACTTTAAAGAACTGTTGAGCGCCGCTCAATGGCGCTCTGGCCTCTTACCTCGATATTTTTCTTTGGCATTTATAATAAGGACTCGTCATCTGCGAGCTGAACCCCTTCCCATTTTAGCCCTTGCTCTGTCCACAGTGTTTCATCGAATATAAAGAAGGTTTACTTATTAAAGTCACCAGATTTAGCCTCCTGTGTTCAGTGTTCACGCTGTTTTGTTTTGTTATCATACCAGGCCTGTGTTTTTTCCTTGTTCTTACTTGACTAAGTGCTTAGACCTGTAAAAATGTCGTGTGTTCACTATAAGTTTTCTTCCAAACTGGACTACAATACAGTCACTTTCGATGGGCTCCATATCACACTCAGCGAGCTTAAAAGGCAGATTATGTCCCGGGAGCGTCTCAAGGCCACAGACTGCGACCTGCAGATCACAAATGCGCAGACTCGGGAAGGTAAGGCATCAGCTGATACGTTAGTCACTCCACAAATGTACGACTGTTGTCCCATCCATTTTTGTGGGTGCTATGGTAACAGATTTATGGACATTTTCAAAGATCTGAAAGGTCATGTATTAGAAGTTGTCCTGTTATTTCCCTAAAGAACATATTTCAGCCCAGTTTGGACCGATGCCGTCTTGTGTTAGGCTACATTTACACTTAAGAAACTTCACCAATCTGCTCGTTAGTGCATTGTTTCTTTTAGGTTAGTTTTTCTAGATATTCAATTTCGGTATGTCGATGAAAAGGTAGATTTTTTTTTTTTTTTTTTTTGACTGGACAAATGTTTAGAACACTTGCCCCAAAATGTATACAAACCCATGGCAATGCCAATTAAAAATGATGAAATGTCATATATTTATGGCATCTTATGCAAATTATTACTCCTGTCAACATGAGAAGTAGTATTTATTTGGGTTTGGTGTGTTAGATTACTCAAGTTTCACCTGACGATTGTTAATGGTGCACAGATTTTAATGAACTTTACAATTCATGTTGCAATGATGTGTGATGTCATTTGTATCCTTTTCACAATTTTGTAAATTTTCCATCCAGGCAACAACATAATATAGTTCACTTTTGATTGTTTGGTTGATAAAGATTTGTCATTTTTCTTAGGCCATATTGATAGTACAATATGACCATCCAGAATTAATTTAATAACATGAATTGCAGGTCATTGTAGGTCACATTTCACTCTTACCCTCTTGTCATGGTCCAGATAAAACACCACTAGTCATTCTATTTATTGTTTTTCATCATGTAATGCTTATAATGTGCCTTCTTTTAATATTTTACAGAATATACAGACGATGAAGCCCACATCCCAAAACATTCATCCGTGATCGTTCGCCGCACTCCAATTGGTGGAGTGAAACCTGCTGGCAGGACGTTCATTGTGTAAGTATTTTTCTTTATTTTTGTAGTTTATATCACTGACACCAAGGTTTATACAAATAAATCTAAAAGCCAATGTAAGATCTGCTGCAGACAGAACTTAAGTTCTGTTTTAAACTGATCTATGTTGATGGTGTGTTGGCTATTTTGACAACTCATGATTCCTTGTGATTTGTTTTTGCAGAGAGCGTTCTGACACAGCTGTGGTGGGATCTTCTAGACCCGTATGTAAACCAAACCCCAAATCAACACACTCTCCTCCTTCTCTCACCTCTCTCTCTCTCCCCCTCGTTCTGGCTTTAGTCACCTTTTCTTGAGAACATTCTGTCAACAATGATCAAGTTGTGTGTATCTTCTGTTCACTGTGCGTTTGACTACATTTGTGTTGAGATCTCAATCTCTATATGTTATTTGATGTCATTTTTGGGAGGGGTTTCTTGAGTCACCACAGTTAAATTAGTTTGTTGTTTCTCTGAAACACCTTGGATTCATGTGTTGAATAAGCAAAGTGATTTTTTTACATTGTGGTGTGAGATTTTATGGGTAAGAGAAACAACAGACTAGCAAAGCAGCTATTGTTTTTTTAAATGCTCTGAACTGACCAAATGTTGAATGTTGCCACAATATTATGGATTGAGACACATTTAAACTGTTCTGAATGTATTTCATATTGAAATGGTATTGTAGCCTGCATCAGGTCAGGCAAATGTATTTTTATGGGGTTTGTAAAAGGAAAAAAAAATGGTTTTGTATATTGATAATTCACTGTCATTTTATTTTCTGTGAAAATATTTTATTTTTTTATGTGGCTTAATAACCCAATGGAGTAAAGTGTGGCTGGGGCTGACTGTAATTAATTTTAAATACAATTACTAGACTAAAGATGTGTGAGTGGAACAGACTTGCTGTTGATTTTTATTTTTAAAGGCTTACCCTGCTAATATTCTCAAGTCTGTTGTTCAATAACTTTGCCATTGTCAATTTCTTTGTCCTGTAAGATTTCATCTTGAAGATGTTCTATTCTGCATTGAACATGGACTGCACAAAACTCGTACACCTTAAACACTCACAGATTTCCTCCTGCCAAGTTATGGATTAATGATGACTTAATGAATTAATTCTGTTTTATAAAAAGTGTAGCTCTAAGTGGCCATTGAGGGAAAATGTTGTGACATGATCAGAGTTCTTTAACACGCATTAAGTAAAGTAAACATCTTGTCAACATGTGGAGGCCTTCCATGGTTGCTGCAGTGAGAAGTACACTGGTGTAGTGTGTCCTGTAAGCTGCAGAACCTGTCAATAAAGTTCAGTGGTTCAGTGTCAGAACCGCTTGCATCAGATCCCTGTGTGTTCCCTCTGCAGCTTTTCTGCAATACCCAGTATTTCCTCTGAGCCCTGCAAATCATGATGGAGGACCCACCCTGCTTTCTGTCTATATAATTACGTAGAAATAAATGACAGGAGTTAGGCAGAGCAGTTTTGTTAGTGTTTGAAAATGACCTTTTCTTTACGTAGTTCTTGGGCTTCATTTACTCCTAACTTTCATTCACACATCCCTTTAACTTCCTGTCACCCGTAACTCTGTAGTGTTGTAGAAGCTTTTCTTCATTGGGCTTTTAAAAACTTTTTTTTTTTTTGTCTATGTATTTTATTGGTCTCATATATTCAACACTTGACAGTGCTGACATTTTTTTTTTCATTGAATCCATTTGGCACCAATCCTTAAAACCAGCTCATTAGTTTACAGCTGGCAGTGTACATCTAGTTTTAACGAGAATTTCTCACCGTCTAGATAAAGTCTTTTGACAACTTGGTGCAGAGTTTGAATTGCTGTGGCATGGTGAAGGGAAATTGCACTCTAAAATAAAATGTCAAGCGTTCCAATGAGAGTAGAGTTCTCGTTACCAAAGCAGAGACAGCTTTAGGATACCTGTCAAGGAATATAGTCAGAGTACGTTTGAGATATGCTAATGTAGCCTAAAGAGGAAGGAAGGAATGTGTAAGCAGACATAAACATTACTTGCATATTTGAACAGTTGATGAAGATGGACATTTTTTGTTATTTCATAAAGCAAAAATAATGTAACGTTATAAAAAAAAAAAAAAAGAGAGAGAAGAACCTGGCAGCTTCAGCACAAGTGTTACATCCACTGTGCCACAGTTTGAGGAATATGTAGGGGAGGGTACACCTTTAACATCCATGTGATCTCTGTAAGAATCAGGTTCTCACATTCTGGCAGTTTGTTAATTTCTCTACTCAATTTGTACCTTCCATATGAACAGTTCTCAAAGTACTGAACCCTAAACCAGCCATTAATTTTGTCGATATTGTCACAAATTCAACTAAACTGAATAGATGTAGAATCGTCACCAACAGTGTTTTCTAATCATGTTTCGATCTGAATGCTTACATTCATATTGTGCTGCTTTTTTTTTTTTTTTTTTTGCTTAAACAATCCAGCAAAGGGTTTAATTTTAGTGTGAGAAGGTCAATGGAGACTCTGACTGGACACAGATGTGGTGGGGACTGTCTGGGCTCTTATCTTCCACTGTATGTCTCTTAGATGCCATGTTAACATCTTTAATATCTGTACTCTGATTCTCCTGCAGACCGATTCCTCTCCTTCTTTGTCACTCGCCCAACTCACTAAGGTACTGTTTGCATACGCAGAGGTTCCACTTGAAGTTATGCCGTGTATTTGTAGTTCAACCGAAAATGTTAATTTATGCACTTATTTTAAGATACTTTTTTTTTTTTTGCTTTTTCTCACTGTTGTGGTTTTAGACTGCTAACCTGGTTGACGCAAATGCATCAGAAGAGGACAAGATTAAAGCCATGATGTCTCAGTCCAACCATGAATATGACCCGATACAGTTAGTGTTACGCTTACATGCGTGTACACACACACACACACACACACACACACACACACACACACACACACACACACACACACACAAACTACTTTAGAATACTCAAATACATGATTACCCCCTCATAACACTGCATGTGATGTATGGGTCAGGTCAAACGATGACACAGTTTCAGCTCTAACTTTGTACATATATAACCTGTATCGGTGTTTGTTGCACATTTCAGTAGGTATTTGTAAGTACTTAAACATAGTAAGGATGATGATTGCATAAAATAAAATTTTTGACCAAAAATATCTTAAAATGTGCTCAGTAACATGGTTTTATCAAAATGTCATTGATTTTGACAGACAAGGTTTATGCCAAAGTGCTTAACATGTGATTCCCACAAATTCCCTTAAATTTGCATGTGATGTGTTAAATATATTAAGCTACACTGATGTCAGAATTTAGTAAAGTGTATTGGAAACTTTTGGACTTGTTGACGTAACATGGTTTTAATGGACATAGTGGCAGGGTTTCAATTCTTGATCCTATTATGATTTAAGGACCAATGTGTCTAGAAAACAAGCCAAATATTTTTAATACAAGTATTTATTGTACGTCACAGTAATAAGCTAACAAATGAGCGCATACAGAATAGGATAAGAGATGGTTTGATTTTTCTCATAGATGTGCATGTGCCATTGACCTGACCCGTATATGATGTAATTTTGTTACTTGTTGGTTAAATAAAGCACAGTCCTAGAGCACTGACTCTTGTTATCTGTATATGTGTGTTTTTGATGTACATCTTGTTCGTGTGTTTTCCCAGTCGCATAGATTTAGTAATATAAATAATAATTGTGAGATAATTGTACAAACTGTTGTCTTTGCTTGTCTTCCTAGTTACTCCAAGAAGGCACTTGGGCCTCCACCTGCTCACTACACCTGCTATCGTTGTGGAAAAGCTGGTCACTACATTCGTCAGTGTCCCATGCTAATGGTACTTAAAACCACTTGAGTTAAACTGCTACCTGTGCTAAGTGGCTTAACCCTTTGACGCCAGTTGTCGCGAATTCGCATCAAACCCCCCTCGCTCCAAAATGCAACCCAAATATGGTATACTTGAAAGAAAATCAAAAAAATTTTTTCCCACAATTGGAAATCAATTCAAGGGGGTTAAAAAAAAAAGTGTAAAAGCCACATTTTTACTATTTTTCTGACTATTTTATTTTTAATTACTTAGGTCCAGGATAAGAGTGTGGATGTCCCTAAGCCAGTAAGGATCAGTAAGGGTATTCCTCAGAGTTTCATGGTGAAAGCGGAGCCAGGCACCAAAGGAGCCATGTTAACCAGCACTGGAGAATACGCTATACCTGCTATAGATGCGTAAGTGTCCAGAACTAGCCACACAGTTCCACTGTATACTAAAACCAACCATATCTTAAGTAGATTATTTGTTTTTGCATGTATAAAAGTGCTTCATGTAAACAATTTATTCATACAGGGAAGCTTATGCACAAGGAAAGAAGGAGCGACCTCCATTTGTCCCACATGACCAGTCGTCTTCTGAAGACGAGACGGACCCGATCCCAGATGAACTCTTGTGTCCCATTTGCAATGACCTGATGACTGATGCTGTGGTCATACCCTGCTGTGGAAACAGTTACTGTGATGACTGTAAGTTCACAAATCCTATGTATACTAGTATTGTATAGCTACATTTGAAATTGAATAAAAAGCTCGTCAAAAAAATAACATGTACAGTTACAACTAGTATTGTAGGAAGAGGTAGAGAAGAGAATTTGAATCTTCTTGCCCTGAAATTGGCATGCATACATCACTGATAAAGAGCTTTACTGATTGGAGGTGTGTGTTTGTTGGCAGGTATCCGGACTGCTCTGTTGGACTCGGAGGAGCACGTCTGTTATACGTGTAAACAGGTTGATGTTTCTCCTGATAACCTGATTGCCAACAAGTTTCTTCGACAGGTAAACACCGAATTTATTTGTGCATATTCATTTGTAGTTTTATTCTGAAAGGCATTATACTACTTAAAATGGTTTACATGGATAATGAAAATTAACATACTTGAATTTTCCAGTTCAGCTGTGTAAGAATATGTTTTTCACATGGGGTGGGGGGATTTGGTATGTTGAGAGAAGGATGTTTTCAGTCAACTAGAAAAATGTTTGTTCTTTTTGTTAAAGGGGGTACGGGGTTAAAATACTGGATCTTCATCTCTACTGATATCGATGATAGTTAGAACCTGCAGCAAAACCCCAAAATGAAATGTAATGTCTGAATGCAGTGTATACACATCCAAGGAATTCTCACACAACCCCAATATCAGCCTACAGACCATGACACTGCATCTTATACTTAGGAATTCTATAAAAGAGCTAATTCTGAACATCCCAATGGAAAGTGTGTTTTGCATGACACCTAAGAAAACTGATTTCATTTTATTTTAATCCCAGAAAAAATAGGTTCACTTGAAATTTTTCCCCCCATCCTCAGGCTGTGAACAACTTTAAGAATGAGACTGGATACACCAAACATGTCCGGAAGCAGCACCAAGCTGCAGCCCCGCCCCCCCCTCGGCCTCAGTTGGTCAGGCCTCTTCATTCCAGGCAGCAGGATCCTCTGCTGCCCAGCTCCTCTCAGCCTCCACCTACCAGTGTGCCCACCACCACGGCCCCACAGCCCCACAGCCCACCCTCGGCACCTGCTGCTACCACTGCTGCTCCTACTCCACCTCATGCTGCTGCTGCCGCCGCTGCTGTTGTTGTTGAAGAGCAAGTTGCCTCACCAGCCCCTGAACCTGTCCCAGACCAAGGCTCGCCTATGCACTCTACCAGCCAGGGAGAACCGCCACCACCTGGGTCAGTGGATGATGCATTATATTCTGAATCAATCACATCTTACCAGAGTTTGGTTCATTACAAACTGGAACACAGTACTGGTGTTAATATGTTCCTGTGTGTGTTTGTATTAGGGAGACAGACCCAGAGCCAACTGTGGTACCAGACTCATCTGGACCCTCTGAAAGTGGATCACAGGTGAGTCTGTACTGTGAGCATTTGTGCCTCTGCTGAACATGGCAGTCTAATCTGATTAATCCCGCCTTCCCATGCTATGGAAATTGTAGTAAATACCAGTTACAAACTTGAAAATGGCACACGAACGCCCCCTCACGTCATGTTTTCCACTGGAAAACTGGAGAAAAAATTTGTTATACAAGCTGCAGAGATTAAATCACCTTTGAACTTTTCAACATGGTCGAGAACAAGGGATTCATGGTGAATGATAAACAATGCAATTTATTAACGTTCTACTACTGTTAGCTCCCAAAATGTCAGCGCTGATGTCTGGCTCAGCAGCAGTGTATCTCGTGCTCAGTTGAGTCATGTTGACCTTTTCGTAAGAAACTTTCTAACTGGAAACATTGGACTTGCATAGGAAGTGAGAAACACCTATAACCATTTGCAAATGCCTGCAACTAGTTGTAGGACTCTAGTTTTCCCTCACACCTTTGTACTTCTTTGCCAGTATGTATATGCAAAATCTAAGAATTCAGGACAAAAAGGTGTTCTATTTAATTTGCTGAAGTCTGCAGAAACACTCCTATATAAAATTTGAAGCAGTAGAAAGTTCATCCTTAAATACCAGATTACACAGTAGTTAATGCATTGTTTGATTTAGGTCAGATCTCAGGTTTTTTATAGATTTTTACTGTTAATGATTATTTCTGTCTGGTGCAGAGTTCAGTCTGTACATACTATGCGCTGTAGCTTGTTGTGGAAATCACTTTATCTCCCTTACTGTGGCTTCTCCCACAGGCCCACCATTTAACTGTTATTCGCCACCCGCCACCTCCAAGGCCGCCCCATCCGTCAGGTAAGAGCTAGAGTTGGAGCTGTTTAAGCAGATTACGAGAGCTTGAAGGAGAGGTGTTTGATGACTAACCAAGTGTCTCTGCTCCCACAGGTCAGCAGTCACGACCACATCAGTCTCATAGAGGGGGAAATAGACCGTGGGAAAGGTAAGTCATGTCTGTAACAGTCCCATCTCTTGAAAATTTATGTTGTGAGAAATTGTACTCACCATCTGCTGCTTCATCTTTTCATGTACCAGGTCTTACAGAAGCAGAGAACACCCCTCCACACACCTCCAGACTGCTCCACCTCCTGCACCTACTCCTCCTGTCTACTCAGCCCCAGCACTGTATCCACCCCCACCCCAGCCCTACCCCCCTCCATACACTACTGGACCTGGTCTAGTTCCCCCTCCTGCCATCAGCTACCAGCCTCAACCTGTCTATGCACCTGGACCACCAGGGATTAATCCTCCCTGGGTTCCTCCTGGCGCCCAGCCTCCCTTTGTTGCCCTTCCCCCCTCCCTCTCACAGCCCCCTCTTTCTAAGGAAGACTTCTATAGGCAGCGGCACCATCGACAGGACAAGTGAGTAATTTCTCTTTTTGTTATGGTCTTGAAAAGACACATCTTATACAGGTTGTAATACTTGAAGACCCCTCTGACTGGAATTATAACATGCAATAAGAATTTTCTACTTAACTTCAATCGTCCAGTTAAAACTCAGTCATTAATTCATTAACGGGTAGTTCTAATGAAAATCCATGTTTTTCCTGTTTTCTATTAGGAGGTTCAATTTCTTTTTCTTAAAACTGTTAGATCAATTGACATTTCCTTCACTTTCATTTTACATTTTGGAATCATTAAATGTCCAAGTATAGTTGATTCATTAAAGTTAAATGCTGCAGAAAAACTTTCTCTCTTCAGTAGAGTTATATGAGAAAACCCTTGGTGTCAAAGTCTGCACAGTGAAAGCCCAAGACTACACTGACTGAACAATGAAAACTTCTAATTTTTGTGGGGTGGGGGCTGTACCTAGGGTTGAAATGTTAGGGTATTTTAAAGTTGTTCAGAAAGTTTAAAAACTTTATTTGCATTCACAGAGTTACATCCAAACTTGATGAGTTCACTAAAGACTTCCATAAAGAGCTTATGAAGTACAGAAATGCACCAAAAAGACGAAGACCATCTTATTCCAGGTAAGTGCACTAATGAGGAACCTCCAATGAATTTTAATTTTTGCATAAATTACATCTGCATAATCCTTAAAACCATTTATTCCATTGAATATATTTTGCTTCTTTTTCTAGGTCCCGGTCTTACAGTCGCTCTCCACTCAGCCGTTCTCCTTATTCGCGGTCAAGATCCAGATCAAGATCCAGGTCTTACTCTTTTTCCCCCAGTCGGTCCCGCTCTCGTTCACGTTCTCATGGCCGCTCTTATCCCCGTTCCAATTATTCCAGACGCAATGGACGCAGTTATGGACGCTCTCGCTCAAGGTCCCGCTCTCGTTCGAGATCTTATGGGTTCCGGCGCTCAGGCTCGCCACGGACCCCTCCCTCCTACCGAGGAGGAGCCTGGGAGGGAGCAGAGGCTGGAGGGCCATACAGGTCGCGATCTCGTTCACCAGGTGGCTATAGGAGCCGCAGCCCTGGTGGACGAAAACCCCCGCCACGAGATCTGGTACCATATGAGCTGAAGGGTCCTAGTCCTGGAAGCCACTGGGACAGAGATAGCTACCGACAGTGGGAGAAGGAGTACAGAGACTGGTATAACAAGTACTACAAAGACTATGACAACCAGCATGCATCACTGCATCACAGAGGTCATGGCAGCAGAGACAGAGAAAGAGACCGAATGTCCCCCTTACACAGGGACTACTCTCCACAGGGAAGAGGACGAAGGGGGAGGGAAGAGAAAGCTGGTCCACTTCATCATTCTCAGTCTTCTTCCTCATCAGGAGCCAAGACGAGTACTAAGGTACTGAAGACTAAGAAAGTAAAGAAGAAGAAGGCCGGAGAGGAGGCAGAGTCATCCCAGCAGTCAGTGGACAGAGGTGATGCTACACCAGTCAGAGATGAACCAATGGACGAAATTCCTCCCATCACAAAAAACCCCCAGTTGTCCTCAAAGCCTCCAACTGGTGCTGCAACCACGAAGGCTTCAGCTTCCAAAAGCCCCGCTGCACCATCTAAAGCCTCAGCCAAGTCTACATCCAAGACTCAGATTGACAAGACCAAGAAGGAGAAAGGGCAGAAGGTGAAGGTTAAAGTGAAAGCAGAAGGTACCAAAGTCAAAAGTGACAAAGTGAAGAAGAAAACTGGGGAAGTGGTAACCAAGAAAAAAGATTCCACTCTGCCCTCCTCTTCCTCGTCCGCCGTCTCTAAACCATTAAAAACCAACAAAGACAAACCAGAAGATGCTCCTAACTCTGCAGCACTCAGGAAGGACAAGCCTAAAACCTCCACAGTCAAATCTTCCCTTCCTAAGACTCCTCCTTTGTCCTCCCAAAACCTGCCTCTACCTCACCCCCCACTCCATGACGGACACCGACCCAGCCATGACATGCGAGGGAGGCGAGATCTTCCTCAGGGTGGCGGGGTGATTCCACTCTCCCACCATCTGCATGGACACCCGCTTATCCACCGACCCCCGTCACCAGTGGACAGGAGACGGATGGGAGAGGAGAGCCGCTCTCTACTTGGACCTCCACCTGGAAAGCTGAGGAGAATAGACGGACCGGGGGGTGACATGCTGCCGCACTCACACATGTCTCATCAGCCCCCACTGCAGAGACTTGCACCGCCTTCAGACAGGCATGGGCCTCCTCCTTTACAAGGGAGCCGTGACATGGGCACTGATCGGGCAGCGATCAGACCTCTCATGGACCTACAGGTGAGTCCACAGACAAGTAGATTCCTTAATACTTCAACAATACTTCAACACTAATTCATACTAGTCAGATTTGTATTGTCATTTCTACTTTTTGTTTGGTACCATTTTGGACATGTCAATATAATATTTATAAAGCTGATCACACACATGAATCTTTAATATTGATCCTTTAAAAGCTGCCTTCACGTGCTATTAAGATGATGATCCTTTCTACTAGTGAATTTGACATTACAAATATGTTATTTTTAAGCACAAACAGACACCAACCCAACTGCTGATCATTGCCAGAAAAGATAGGCCAACTGATCAGTCGGCTTATGTCTCCCTGACATGGTCAAAAAAGTTTGAAGACACCAAATCGACTACTGACTTGAGCATATGTTCTGCACTTGTGCAAGGCATAAAACAAGAAATGCTTAAACATTTCTGATGACCGCAAGCTCTGTACTGTTGTCTAGAGTCATTTATGTCAGCAGAGAGTTTCGAGTAGTCAAGAAGGGTTGTTATACTCGTTGAATGGATGGCTAGTAATAAGAAGATACTGGCGTTCTCAATTTTTGGGCTAACAATGCCAACTGTTCACTTCATGGAATAAATGAAGTTCAAAGGCAACGCCGACTGGCACTCATTCAGATACGATATGAGCAGTTCACGGCCTATTATAGAATAATGGTGTGAAGTACTTTGGCATAGCTGTATTCACACTAGGGATGGGAAGATTATGTGGTACATGTTGATACGCATGCACGATCCGAGTGCATTGGTACAGAAGCTGCGAGTGAATGAAAAGTCATTGCGATGCATCGGCTACTAAATATTTGTATCGATTAAAATTTGAGCCATTCAATGAATATTTTTTTTTTTACTTGCGTTTAAAAGTGTTACTATTTACTTGGGTAAAGGTTTTCTTTTCTTCAAAACCCACTTGAAGGTGCACAATGGATTTGCAGATGTGTACACGACAGAATGAGCTCCAGATGCACTGTGGCAGGAGCGCCACGTATGAATACTGTAACATTTATATGTGAATCTGACAGAAATGGAAGGGCGGTAACCAAATGTGGCTTCTGAATGTGCACTTTTTACTTGATTAACTGCGTTGAATACTGCCGTACGTACCAGAGATACTTCCTTAAACAGTAACATGCATATCTAAGAGTTTATCCCAGAATACCTTGCACGTGTTTCTTAAAGTGACAGAATCTTTTTCTGTATTACCAACATTACAAATTGGTTCGGCGAGGGAGCAAGAAGTTGAGTGTTAGAAACATGCAGAGAAACTACTTTGGAAACAAGTACTTACTTTTTCATGTGACTGCATGTGAGGCACATGATCTGAAGTTACACAAGTCATTTTGTAAAAAGTCATGGTGTTATTTGATAAATAAGTAGTAAAATTCATTGAATTTCACTGCATATTTGTTTTACTAGAATTATGTTTCCTGTAAATGTGCAAAATCAATCATGGAGGTTATGTTAATGTTCATTTACGATGACGTATTATAGGCCTTTTTATATATTTTTTTTTTTAACTTTTATTCATGTGACACAATTAGTCAAACCTGTAGATTGAACAGTGTTGCCTTGCTGTCATGCTGTTCATGCTGTTTTAATGAAACTTTTACTCTTTCAAAGTAAAAACACTTCCTACGCACCCTATAACTCACAATATCAATATTCTTCCACCAAAGTACAGGTCCAACAACATTTCCATTATTCAGTTGTAACCACCTGAGGGATCACATCAAGACGTTTCTGAAAGTTATCTTGCAATACCCCTTTGCTGTCCTGTAATCCCCACTTTGGAAACCCCTACCTTAGAGAAATGCTCAGAGTGACTGTGTTCAGTCATGCAATGTATATGTTAGGGTTTTTATTGTGAAGGTTAGTAATGGAAATGATGAATCTGTAATGCACAGAGATGAACAGCACAAATGCCTTACTGTGTTTAATTAATCTGGTAACTGTTCTTTATGTATGTGAAACACTGCAGAGTGTTCTTTTAATCTCCTTAATCCCCCTGTAATGTTTTGTATATGCTTTTTCCCACTGATCCAGTTTAAGCCACTGAGGAGGATCAAGCTGAACAGAGACATGGGGGGGAGACGAGGCAGCAATGAGATCCCTCCATCAGACAGAGTGTCCTCAGGTCCAGAGAAGACGACCTCCTTTTCCTCTTCAGATAGACCTGCTCCTACTGGACTTTCAGAAGGAGACAGGCCAAGCAGTACTGTAGAAGCAATAGGTAGACGGGAGCGATCTGCATCCACAGAGAAAGGAGTCTCCAGAGAGAGAACAACAAACGCTGGAGACAGACCATCATTCTCAGACAGAGACAGGGAAGCAGACAGAAGTTTTGGATCGGAAAGGGAAAGGGACCGAGGTTTAGGATCCGATCGAGAAAGAGACCGAGGTCAGGGGTCCGACAGAGGAAGAGACCGGGTTTCTGCTCCGAGTAATCAGAAGGGAGCAGATAGAGACACTGATGACAGGGTGGAGAAGTCAGTTAAGAGTGAACAGAAGAGCTCCAGTGGAGGAGGTAGATCTGTTTCTCTGGATAAAATGACCATCGGAGAGAAGTCTGTCTTCACCAAGAGACAGACTGAACATCAGGAAAAACCAAGTGGATCTTCTAAAGACAGAGGAGAAGGGTCCGAAAGATCGACTAAATCTGACAGGTACCACGTTGTCAAACGTCCTTAACCATGAGCAGAGTCTTGGAATAAGTGGAATTGAGTTGAGCTTTTGATCGATACAGAAAATGCATAAATTGCAATTTTCAGATGAGTGCTTCTCTGCTGTCACTCAAATTTCAGCACCAGCAGTTCTCTGTTCTGAGTTCTATATAAACTGTGGCAGCAAGATCATTATGAGGTGAAAGAATTGTAGAGAGGCAAATAGAGTCTCTACTTTCCTCAGCCAACACGAGGGCTAATCTTCATCCCAGAACTGCAGTCTTGTAGGTGTGGACATGCATAACTACTGTTACAGTTTGGCTAATCTAATTTGAGATGGTGGAACTGAACATAGAATGATGCAATTCATCTAAATGTGTTAAAGGTTTAATGTCTGTAACTGAACGTGGTCCAAACTCCTTTCAGGTTTTATGTCCATTTTGACTTCAGTGTCAAAAAACAGGACACACAAGCCTTTCAGGGTAAAGCGGAACAACTGAACACTTTTTGTGCCGACAGAGAAGCTTAAATATACTTAATTAATGCTAACAACCTATGATGTAATGCTCCCTTTTGAGATCCTGCAAAAGGGCAGATTATGGACACTGATGCCCTTAGAAATACTGCTTATTGCCACTGCTGTATTTTGATATTGCACAAGTGTTTTATAGTGTTAATCAAATAAATTGTCATGGAAACATTATAATTCATCCACGATACTGCAAAGATAGCATTGGCATAATCGCTGAGCCTTTAGCCGTGAACACTAAAGACAGTCTGATCCGGTAGTTTTAACCTGTAAACGCAGATGTTAATATATGTAATTATTTCCTCGTATTTCCCAGGAGTGTGTCCAAGGACAGAACAGAAAGAACGATCCCCTCTGGAGGGAAGCCAGCTGCTGCTC
Organism: Ostorhinchus rueppellii; assembly: GCA_030068375.1. NCBI lineage: Eukaryota > Metazoa > Chordata > Actinopteri > Kurtiformes > Apogonidae > Ostorhinchus > Ostorhinchus rueppellii. Next base: position 25,042,404 of record JAQQZY010000001.1, read on the forward strand.
ACAGAGAAGGTAATTTGAGTCTCCTGTATGTCTGCATGCTTGCCTGAACACACAATGGCTGAGATTTTTGTCAAGTGCCACCTAATTTTGCATTGATTAAAGTTGTTGTTGTTTTTTTTTTCCCACTTTGCCTCTGTCTCCTGCTCGGCACAGTGGTGAAAGAAGGTGAAGAGTCTGCCGTAAGGAGCAAACCCAGAATCAGTCGAAAGGCCCTGACGAGCCACACAGGGAGCTCCAGCAGGTAGGCTCTGTTTTGTTTCGTTCATTATTTTATTTGAGTGGCACAGTGCAGAGAATTAGAATGTAAATGAGCAAGAGTTGTCCAACTGCACTAATTTCCATTTATTGTTCCTGGTAGCATCAAAACGGTCAGAAATGATCAAAATCATATACAGTTGGAAAAATACAATTTAAATATAGTACTATGTAACGGGTGCCAATCCACACTATAGATTATAATCCTAGTATAAAATAACACACTTCAGCAGAAAGGCAGCAGGAGGATGTGTTTGGTTCTGTATAAGCTGCAGTTTCAGTAAAAGAAGGTCTTTTTTTCTCTAAACAGGACTTGTAACAAATTATTTTTTTTATACTGTTACTGGAAAATACTTGTCTAAAAGTTCTGACTTGTCATTCTTCACTTTCTTCTTCTTTTTTTTTTTAAATTTACTCACACATGAAGATGGAAAATTTCACCTAAACATGACATGTTTTTCAGAATAGTCAAAAGAAAACATTTACATTTTATAAATAAAATACATTGGATGCAATAACCCATAACACTGTCAAAATTACTGCCCAAGAAAGCTTCTATTTTCCTTAAGATTTTTTCACAAACTTCAGCAAGAAATTTAGAAGAAACTTTTTTTGATCACTCCATCTGGCACTGAATAGTCGTTTTTGATGGTTTTATGTGATTATATACAAGCCGACAACATCAAAGTATGGTAGATAGTGCAGCAATTTAACAGAAAATAACAGTGCAACTAAATAAGAGAATAAGTGAATGGAAATGGTTGAAATTGGAGTAATTACAAAGAAAAGGGCTTGGGTAAGAAAAAGCTCAAAGTTTAGCCTTTTTAAGCATTAATGCATGTCATTTGTTCCGTCTTGTTTTGTTCATGTACTTTGGGGTCCAAATATATGAAGGGGGTCGTGTTTTAACCATCTAAATATAATAAACTCAGTAGTGGCCGTCATAAATTGCAGCTAATACATCATATTTCTGCTCTCAAAGCCTGTTGGACGTACACAGAGAGTGACTGCTGTGTATTTTATTAGGTTTTAGTAGATTTACAGTGTGTGCAGGTCTTTGTGAGCCACCTAAACCAAAACAGTGTTAGTCTTACACTATTTGGAAATCTGTGGATCCTTTAAACAGCTTTAGTTAATGAATTCATTAATTTTGAAACGCATTGAGCTTGAACAACAAAACTAAATCTTTGAACCAACTTAACCCTGGTAATAACTATCAAATACTGATACATGTACTGGATTTCAACCCTTTTAAATCCAAGCTTTAAAAAGAAAATGTCTGTCACTTGTGTTAACACAGGTAAAATCCTTATTTTACAAATTAAAATAGACCAAGACTTGAACAGTAAGGACTGAAGATTTTTTTTTCCTCTGAAAGAGCAGTTTAGAAAGAACCTTATTATATTTGTAATGTACTGAATTCCTGTTGCATTAATGTTGCTCATCTCAGTATGTCAGCTGTACAGCAACAGTTCAGTGAAGAACAATGACTGAGTTGTTTGAACTTGACTGAAGTCTAAGCTGGATTTCTTTTTCAAAGCCAACTTGTTTTAAGCTGTAAGAAGAAATGTTAAATATCTCTTAAATAAGGTGCAGATAAAGAAAGGTCCTGTTTGTTAATGACGTAAAGCCTTTCTTGTTTCTCCTCATCAGCAGGTCGGCCCAAGAGACAAAGCGGGACTCGGATAAAGACCAGAGGAGCGTTTCATCTAAACCTGTGGAACAGCCTCCGTCGAGCCCCGCCAACACCCGAGGTCGGAGCCCTAGCCCGAGTCCAGCCCAAGAGGAGCCTCTCATCCAGGCCCCCCCTCGCTCCAAGTGGGAACGAGAAGACGACGAGGAGGGGCAGGAGAACGGACTGAGCGCACCCAAGGAGCCGTCGCCACCGCCGCCGTCGGTGCCTTACAGGAGCCGAGTAGGAAGAGACCAGGTCCAGTCTGAAGCACATAAACCGGTTAAGAGTGAGAACCGGGAGGCAGTGAGGGAGGAGAAAAGAGGAGGAGGGGGGAGAGAGGAGAAGAAAACGAGAGTGCAGCGGGACGAGGGGAAAGGGGTCAGGGCTGCACATGGAAACTCAGACAAAGTCACCAAGAGTAAAGTAGTGAGAGAAGAGGGGAAGGAAGGAAGAGAAGAAGCGAGAGGAACGAAGGAGGAGAGGAGTTCAGAGGCCCGGGGACGAGAGGAGGCCCGGGGCCCAGAGCCCAGGAGGCAGCGCCTGTGCTCGGACCTGGGCCGCGAGACTGACGAGGCGGCGTTTGTCCCAGACTACAGTGAAGGCGAGGGCTCGGAGCCAGAGAGAGGAGGAGGAGCAGGAGGAAGGGGCAGCCCGAACCCGTCACTGAGCCAGGCCTCGCACAGCCCGACGCCCAGCAACCACAGCAGCTCGGCCACCACCGCCACGGACAAAAAGAAGAAGAAACACAAGAAACATAAGAAACAGAAGAGACATAAGAAGCACAAGAAGCACAGCAGCCAGGACAAAGAGGGGGGAGAGCACAAGGAGCATAAACGCAAACACAAGGACAAGAAACACAAAAAGAACAAAGACGCAGAGGGAGAGGAGAAGGCGGAAGACGGAGCTCCGTGATGAAACGCTGCAAACCTCCGGGCTCAAACCAATCCATTCTCTGTAATTAGGAGTTAACTATTTCTGTAGAGGTAACGGCCGGTGCCACTTAAAGGGAGTAGACGACAGGTGTGCGACTGCCCCCGACTTTGGAGGACATTTGTTGAGGCTGTTACTTATCAAAGCTCCACGGTACGTCTGCAGCTTTATGACGGCTGCCGATGCTTCATATGACTCTCCTCGCCGTGACTTTGACTGGAAATAAAAACCCTTGAGGAGCGTTTTGTGCTGCACTTTGGTGATCAGCCTGAACGGAGAGGACTTGATGATAATAACTGATCAGACAGCAGTGATGAGAGGAAACGATAGGAATAACAAACACTGTTCTCAGGGATGTGATTGCTTCTTTGTATAAGAGGAATTGCTGTTTTTCTGCCTCTGATTCATTTGTAAATAGAGATTAACTGTTCCTCCATGTTATTATTTTGCCTCATTTTGTTTTTGTTCACATCCCTGTGTGGTTTTCAAGATTTAAGAACTGGATAGCCTTCATTTCTGAAGGGCCATTGTTAGCGCTCGTTTGAAAGATCCTTCTAACAGTTTTGCATGTTTTAGCACATAAGTACAGATGAAGTATCTCATCCCAGCCTGCTACTGAAGACTCTGATATTCAGCTCAGCTTAGTCAAACTAATGAGTCCAACCTGAGGGGAAAAAAACATCTGTGAAAGCTTAATGTGAATGCAAAATGCAAAGCTATGTTCAAGTTTATTAAAGTCATGTAACATTTGGACTAATATGAAAACTTTAGCTCCAGTGTTAGCCATTAATGTGCTGAAACATGTAACACTGCCGGTGTCATCCTCTAACTTAAAACACGTCTTTATGCATTCACGCTACACTGGATTGTAATAACGAGGATGTGTTTATGAATTAAGGCGAATCTGTTTGCATGTTTGTATTCCAAAGGTTCAGTGGCTGTCAATCACACTGTGTGTGAGTGAGTGACTGTTAGTGTGAAAGTGACAAATGAATTGTTCCCTTTTTTTTTAATTAAAATGTTTTGACCTCAGAAAGCTGTGTGTTCCTTTGTTGATGAAGGCAATGTACACCATCATGGTTAATTTAACTGCAAATAAGGTGTTTAAGAACAACATATGGTGTTTACACAACTCCGTTTAAAGGAGATGGGTAAACAGTTGAAGATGCAAAAAAAAAGTCAAATGAATGCACTGAGTGTTCCTAAAACTTGGCCAAGTATCACATTCACACCTCAGATTTTTAACTGTAGATTATGTTCAGTTCAACCTGATTAAATGCATCTGGTTTGTCAGCTGTGCTCCTTATGTTAACATATATTTAGGTTCTTTAGATGTTAGTTGTGCTTCAAGCTGTGAACTGAATTAAAACTACTGGGCTGTCAGTTGTGTGTTAATCAATTTCCACTGCTCATTTTGTTCCTCTGAGCTTCCTGTGTGTGGAAACAGGTCAATTACTCTGCTTAAAACGTGTTAATTACACTGATGGCTACAGGGGTATAAATAGCACGCAAGTAAAACTTTAAAACATTTCACCAAAAAATGATGCAAGGACTTCATGTGAATATTAATATTAAAACTAGACCAGTAGTCACGGTAACATATCAAACTAAACAAAGGAAAATGAAACAGTCCAACTAAACAACTGCTGAAAGGGAATGTTTCCAGTTTCACTTTAAGATCATATTAGGACATTTCACATGTGATAAAGTACTTTGTTCCAGTGACTTGGAGCAAAACAGCTAAAGCTCCTTAGGCCAGTATTGATGGAGGCCTGAGCCAGGTGGTCTGGAACAGGCCGCCAGGCTCCAACTACTTTATACTTCACAAATATGTCTGAAAGAACTAGGGGCTGACTGTAAAAAACCTGAAAATGAGCAGTGAAATTTAAAGATCAGCTCTAAATCCTGCTGGAAGTGCAGTGAACAGGCTGCTTTGTCACGTTTAATGTCCCAGAGGAGTCGGTTACAGTGATTATAGTACGTCCACATTATAGTTGAGCTCTCCTGTTTTTAATGATAGACTTTTAATAAATGATCTCACAATTTCATATTTATTTCTTAAGTAAAAAAAAACTAATAACGATTAAATAATAGTCAATAACTGACAACAAAATAATCATAGCTCTAAAAAGGAATGGGAAAGCCTACTGAAGCAAACAAAAGTGTCAGAAAAAAATCTAAATTACAGTATGTGCCTCCAAGATATGAAATGGACAGAGGTGGGAAGTAACTAAGTATAAGTACTTTGTTACTGGACTGAAGTAGATTTTTTATCTGTACTTGAGTGTTTATTTTTATGGCAACTTTTTACTTTTACTCCCTACATTTTTGCATAAATATCTGTACTTTATACTCCTTACATTC
>JAQQZY010000001.1:25072027-25083910 GCA_030068375.1 Ostorhinchus rueppellii
AATTATTATTTTTTTTTATTTAACCTTTATTTACTCAGGCAAGCAATTAAGAACAGATTCTTATCTACAAATGCAGCCATATGGCAGGTCATGTGACCATACGAGTCTTCAATGAGCATGTGCAAATTTACATATTGATCTTTTGACATGTTAATAAGTGACAGTCTAAATCTTCGTTATTACTGCATAAGTTTGTATATGTGCATCATTTCACATCTAGATTTGTCTGGGTCACTAAGTGAGACATGAATTTGCCCACTGGGGAAGCTTTTCAATGAATTTTTAATAACCCTTAACTGCCAACTATATAGACACAGTATTATCACCATGCATTTCAAGGCAAGTCAGTTTTTATTTACATAACTCAATATAACAAGTGACATATTTGCCTCTGGGGGCTTTATATTCTGCACAACACCCTCCTGTCCTTTGACCCTTTCACTCATCTCCTCTACTTTGAGTCATTTCCCATTTTGTGATTACACATTTTTGAAGCAGATACGTACAGTCTTGCGAAAAGTGTGAATTATGCACTCAAGTTGGCTTTATGTAAAATTGCTGCACCACTAAATTCCATTTTCCATTCAGTCTGAACATACCATGACAATGTAGAGCTGGCTCTGACAAGTTGAGTCTGAAATGTAAAAGGGCTGCTGCACAGAGAATAAATCCTGTTCATTTAAGGCTCTTTCTCTGGCACCACATCGAGACGGAACTTCATTTTTTTTGCCTTGCTAGTAGTATCTAAGAATAGCAAAGATGTCAGTGCTTTTAATCCATCCAAAACTGTGTTCTAGTTTGTAATGAGCATTACGTCCTCACAGGGGCTCTATCGTGGGATGCTAGTTTTTATCTAATAGAGTACAAACATCAAACAAAAACATCCCCACAAATTTATGCAGAGACCATATGTGGATATTAAAAAATTAGCAGGAGAACCTTTAAAGGGAGCGCTCCCTGTGAGCTGTTTGCTTAGACCGGTAGTGTAGGTCTAATATTAAATCCCAAAGTGGGGACCAGAGACTGCCAAGGGGGCCTTCAGGGAAACTCTGGCAGCCCCAAGAAAAATGAGCACTGGATATTTTCTGCACCATTTTAAGATGCAAGTATTATTCTGCCTGTTTTACTCCTTGTCTTGTTAGTATTATGGTCTCACTGACTGTAATATATACACATACTCATTTCCTCTTATATGGATGTGCAGATGTCCCAAAACTAAAAGTAATTAGCTGAAACTTGAAGGTGAAAAAACATAAACAAAAAACTACACATCCTCAAGTTATTTATGACATTGTTTAGGTGGGTTTCCATCCTAATGCCAATTTTAACCAAACTTGAACTTCAACTGAAGTCATTCCATTCACTATTTTAATGCAAATATTGAAAAGTCCTGGTTTAAAACTTAGTGTTTTGTTACAATTCTGATCCTATGTGTCATTTATGTTTTTTTCATATATTAATTCATATATATCATTATATTAATATTAACCCATAAAGACCCAAATGTCCCTCACCAACCAAAAGCATTTACTGATCTAAACTGTTTAATTCCTGGTGATTCATTAATTTTATCAATACACGTAAATAATTGGTGTAAAATGCAGTTTGTCATCTGTTCGTGGTCATCAGATATGACCCATTTGGATGTTCAGAGGCTCTGTAGTCAATATGGAAACACCATCATCTTCTACCATCATCTTCTACAACATTGATTCGCCAGTGAAACCCATGGAGTTTGATAAATGACAGTGGATAGAGATGCTTGGTTTATATTCAGGTAATGAAATATTTTACTGAAAAAGTGACTTTTTCTGTAGTTTTCTCTGTTTTTGATATAATAACCTTCAACTTAATCAGAGCTTTTATGAATATCTCCATGATCAGTAAATTAAATACAAAAAATGCCATATTTACACTGCAAAATACAGATTATAATAAGCATTGATAAATCACTTAAGGAAGGTTAGATATAGAGAAAATTTCATTTCATATTTTGCACTAAAGTAGCACTGGGTCATTATGGGTTCATACCATTATATTATAGTATATACATTCAGTGAAAATGGTCTTCTTATTGCTCCACACATACAAAGATATTTATTTGCTAAATCTGTTTTGTTTGCTATTTTCCCTCATTTATCTTTTATCGATAAACCAACTTTTCCAACTACTTTTTTTGTGACATGTTAGTCCAATTTTTCTGGCTTTGAAATGTGCTCCTTATTAGTCACTTGGCTTCTATAAACACAAAAAAGTGATCAGCTTTGCAATAAGTGGTCATTTTATTAGAAAGAAAGAAAGAAAGAAAGAAAGAAAGAAAGAAAGAAAGAAAGAAAGAAAGAAAGAAAGAAAGAAAGAAAGAAAGAGCACTTTGCCAGTTGGGGTTTCTTAAATTTTTTGTCATTTCTGGTGCTTAATGTTCAGTCTTTGTTGAATAATAGAATTACAGTGTTCACCTTGGTATGTTACTATATTGAGTAAAAGTGGGTTCTTAACAGGGTGCTTCAGTGACAGGGCTATTTCTAGTTTGCTTATTTCTGTTTTATTTCCTTTTTTGTCTTTTATGAACAGAACAGCTGAGGTCACATTACTCTTCAATAATCCCCTGTCCCGTAAAACCCAACCTAACATAAGCTGATCGTGAGTTATCATGTTGGAGCTCTGCCACACCTTAGTGTTTAGACAATCACACCCCTGCTGAGTGGGACTGTGGAGCATCATCTCCCTCGTGACAGCCTCCCCCGCCCACTCCCACTCCCACACACCGTCCGGGGCCGTTCTCCGGTGAGATAACCGCTTGGCAGAACGGGGAGACTGGGATGAGGTGGGACGGGGTGTAGCTCCTCTGAGGCGGAGAAGGGATGAAGGGACAAGTCACATGCTGTGACTCATTCCTTCTAGTGTCAAGTTATCTGGTATGAAGAATAAAGTTCTCCAGGCAAATCTTTCAAAATAAAGCCGCCGTTGGTACTTACACAATGCCAAAGCTGTTCTGAGGACAGTTAAGATCATTGTTTTGGATTTAGCCGTGACAGGACCCTGTGACAAAATGAATACAACAGCAGCTAGATGCACTAATAAGCAGAATTTAAAAGGCAGAAATGTTGTACTGGCAAAGACTTGATGGTAGCCACTAAACATTGTCGCGTTGAAATTGTAAAGTTAATGATGTTCACTTTTGTTTGGCGTTAAATAATCGGGCTAGCTTACTAGCTTAAGTAGCCTAATGTGATGCTGTTAGCCAAAATGTGGTTAAGAATTCGCTAATTAAAGTCAGATATGAAGTGAGACAGCTTAAATTCTTTTGAAAATGCCAAATGAAAGTATTTTATAATCCACGCTTAGGCTAATTAATACGTGTATTTTACACTTTGTATGCTAATTAGACTAGTTTGAAAAGTGGTCTCTCTTAGTAGCATGTAGCTAACCAGCACTGTTTAGTGGCTGTTAATAAGTTGTAGGATGTGATGCAGATGCACATTTAATAAGCAGATTTACAATGTGTGGGAATCCGCACATAAGCAAATTAAAACAGTCAATTTTTCATTTTTATTCCAATAGCCCTGACAGCTAACTGACGTAAACTGCTAGTTTAGCCGTTATTTTAGGAGGCCCTAACCTAAATTGGCACAGTAATTGTTTTGCTAAGTTGAGTATTTTTTTATTTCCATGTTTTCAAAGTATTATTTCTTAAACCCATATAGTTTAGGGGTGGACTTCCGGGAGCGGAGCGCCTTATTTTGAAGATAAAGTGTAAATATGTCCGGTGTGTGGTTGTGTATGTGTGTGTGACTTGACGTGGTTCTCCGTCTCCCCGGTGCGCCTGAACTCCGCTACCTGACACTGCGTAGCGCGTCCGGCGGCTGAGAGGACGCAGACGCACGGGGACCGGTCCGTTTGGTTAAACTTTACTTTCCCCGTTTAAAAAAACTTCAGCGGTGCATTTTATTCTTCGTTTAGCTTCTTTTCTAATCCTCCCGATAAGCGGACTGAGTTTGGATATCTGCGGGGGGAGGAGGCAGAGGACCGGCGGACCGCTCTCAGATGGAGCACCGGGGCTCCGGGAGCACAGGGCGCACAGCGGACCCGGAGTGACTGACGCTGGTGGATGGACGCTGTTCCCCGGTAAGAATCCAAGGCAAAGTTTTTTTCTTCTTTTTTGTTATAATGTACTTTTTCTAACCTCTCCTGTCCCGAGCACTGCGCTGGATAAATGCTTCTGGCACAATAGAAAATGTCCAGATCCTGTGATGTCGCCTTTTGTTAATGACGATGGATCTTCCAGAAACCGACAGAAAAAAATGAATAATAAAGGAGAAAGATATCAGAAAATTACACCGTGCATTTGGTACTGTATTCCAACTTACTAGAGGTTCTTTACTTTATATCAGGTAAAATTATGTTTACATTATTTAACCCTATGAAGGTGTTGGGACCTGCGTTCAGTATTTTGTCCTATATATTATTTACAGTTTATTATGTATCAAACGGATTCCTTTGGTTTGAACATTTTGAGCCAATAACGCTGTGGATTATAGCTTCATGGATGTCATCGGTATATGTTATTGGCTGGCCTTTTTAGAGGAGAAAACCCTCACAGTGAGAACAACAAATTGTTTGATGTTCTGGTTATGTCTTGTTTGTTCTGTCTGCTTGAATTCTGGCTGGACAAACTGCTTTAAAAAGTCTTGGTTGCCAATTTGAGCATTTCACATATTATTTTTTTTTACTGCTTGCAGGGTATGAATAGGCAACAAAAGATTGTAAATCATTTTCAGAGGTCTTTTTGAGATACTAGATGCTTATTATTCTGGTTGATTGTGTGAGATTTAGCAGGCCTGTCTGTTTTGAAAATGCTTGTCGAAGCTGAAGACTCATCAGCAGCACATTTTTAATACTGGCTTTCTGTTCTGCAATGGTTAATTGATGTTCACCCAGCAGCTATTACTAAATAAAGACAAAAAGCCTTAAACTATGTGGCCCTGGGCTCCTCATACAATACTGTGAAAACATAACAGAAAGAAGCATACTGGCAGATTTAATCTCATTATTTTCATCAAAATCATGCACACACATACTCTTTCCAGGCTCTAAACTTGCTGCATGCCAGCTCTCCTGTTGTCTAGTTACTGTGTAGGAATAATCTGCATGGACCCTTTGGTTGGCTCGGACTTCTATTGTCTTGATTCTTCTTCATGCTAGTTGTCATAATGATCCAACTCCAGCTCCTGCTCAATATCAAGCCGTTAGCTTTGGAATAGATACACCACAATCTCTGGGGATCAATAAGCGATGGAATGGGCACACGGTGGACCAGTGGGAAGCGAGTGTTGTGGACTCGTGACAATGAGGACTGTGTCACATGGTCCAGCCTTATCTTTTTCTGCCAAACTCCACTGCATACTACCCAATCAAGCTGAAAATGGAATGAAAAAAACTTATGCGAAGAAATGACTGCGCTCTCATGACCACACTCCTAATTTATACTACGATTATCATTCAATTTGACACTTCTTGCATGATATTCAAATGCTTCAAGATATTCCACTCAGTGCTTATAAAATGAAGCACAGGAAGCTCTCTAGACAGTGTCACTCTGCTTCATGACATTTTATGTTAAATTATAACTGAAGAAAATGCAATAACTCTCAAAGCTTAGAGTGGAAATGTAAGAACTGACAATATTAGTTGCTGACTTCTGACTTTATTCCCTTTATGGCAACATGAAGCTGCATTCTAAGCTACTTTCTCCATGTAGATCCAGATTGTTTAAAGCCACCCTGGATTAAATGCATCAGCGGTAATGACCTCTTGTCATCACAGAGAAGTGCAGCTGTGGGATTAGTGTATAACAAAGGGATCTAAGTGCTTCCTGTTGTCTGCACGAGTCTGTTTGCACCTTTGCAAATGTATCTAATACCTCACTCTGTTTAAGTTTGGGTAGATTTATGTTTTCCTGCTTGTCACTGCTCACCACCATAGCTTGGTTTTTCTTCTGTTGAAGGTCACTCACTGTTTTAGAGAATAACAGAAACATATTATTTTTTTCCATATGCTGCTTTGCTAAAGGGTAAAAGGTCAGCTGTCAAGACTGAGTGCCAGCCTTGACACTCATCTCAGTTCAAGTTTGCTTTTGGAGACAGACGCTAGGCAACACATATAAAGTCAGGCAACACACACATTCTCTCTAGAGGCGATGTGGTGATTTTAGAGTGTCATCTGCCTAACTGATGCCAACAGTCTACCATTTTGGTGAACTGTAAAGATTGTGTCATTTTATGTTGTCTCACTCCTGTTTCCAAACTCCACACCATAACTTTAAAGAGAATTTAATAATGCAGGTCTCTGCTACATCAACAGTCCATCAGAGCTGATGTACAGCTCCTGACTTTCCTTCAGGATAAATAAAGGACTTTCTTACCTGTGTGATATCCAATGTTTTTCTTCCCTAACATGATGTACATGTAAACAATGTATCTTAAATAGCAGCAGGACCAGCAGCAGTTTGGTGGACAAACACCGGCTTATTAAACCAAAACGGTTGTTGCTGAGTGCAACATTTAAGAATTAAACAAAATATTATCAAGGCAATAAATGCAAGAGAGAAGTGACTGTAGAGTTCAGTTTTTATTTAGCCGGAGACATGAGTAGTGCAGACTGACTCTTAAAATGCTAATACAGACTGTAAAATAAGCAGTATGACATGTCAAGCCACAAATATTTTTCCGATCCTGACAAATGTCTGATTAAGTGTCAGCAAAGTGCACACTGTAATGTCATTTTCATACCAGCTTCTAAAGAAGAATCCTTCCATTTTTATTTTTTTTCATTATTTTGTTAATAAGTTGTTTACTTCCAGTTATAATTCTATATTAAGTCTTTTCTTGAAGTATTCAGTAAATCCACCTATTAATAGGGGTCCGTACTGAAACTGATTATTTAATGACAGTGGCTGAATTGATTAGATGCTATCAAGTACTGAAAAATGACTGGCTGCTTTCTACCAATTTTAGGTAAGACTACATCTGCTTGTACTTAGGTGTAATAATGCTGGTTATTGGGTGCCTAATATGACATGAAAAATCCATGTCACATTAATTACCTGATGTGCCTTGCCATAGTTTTATAATGAACTGAAAATATTTTTTACACTTATCATAATAACATAATGCAGCTTTCCTCCCTTAAAACCATGTTTCCGCTAGTGCTTCAGTGATTTATCTGTACAAAAACCAGGATTACGGTATGATCCAACATCTGTAGCCACCAGCAGCTGTTCTGAACCTGTCCACTGTTTTATCTCCTCACTGGCAGAAAGAACACGTCACACAAATTCATCAGGGCAAATTGTTTGCTTCAATGCTGACAGACTCACTATACACTTAAAGTATTAAAATATTAATGGCATAGTTTTGGGCAGTGCTATTATTTGTGTATTTAATGGGTAACTAGAGGGGCGTGTACATCTAATTCTGCCCATTTCCCTCATATTACTAAATAGATTTTTAAATTTATTTTTAAGGAGTTGTATTATTTTAAACAGGAACCCTGTCTTCACACTTTACTTTGATTGCAGTCTTTCATAGTGAACTTGTAATGTCTCACACATGCACATTCATCCGTATGTTTCCACGTCCTGAACAGTGTGCCACCGCCCCTGCGCCCATCTTCCAGGTTCCGGCTGCTCACCGCACGGCCATGACGGGCACCCAGGAGCCAGACCTGCATGAGCAGCAGCATAGAGGACCAACAGAAGAGGAAGGGGATGAGGAGGAGGAGGGGGAGAAGGTGCATGTGTCAGTTAAGGGAGAGGAGAGGGAGAAAGAGGAGGAGGAGGAGGAGGTGGAAGTGCACGAGGAGGAAAAGGAGGAGCTTCCGTACCCCACTCTAGCACCGGTGGTCCTTTTGGCTCTGACCCAAACCAGCCCCCCTCGGTCCTGGTGCCTTCGGGCTGTCTGCCACCCATATCCTTCACCTGGAGCGCTCCAAACGGGTGCGAGTTTACGTATAAGAGTGTGTTTCTGTTCTAATGTCAGAAAGAGAGATTGTCTGTTTGTGTTTCAGCTCTGTACTTTCTCAAAGCTGTTGTACCTACAAGGCACCTCGCGCGTAGATGTTTACTTTATGTTTAAACACAAGGGAGACGGTAAGAAGGTCAGTGTTGTGTGTGTGTGTCCCTGTGTTTGTGTATTGGATTGTTGGACCTCAGGTATTTCCTTGGACCCATTAGCCGTAGAAAAAGATGGCTAACATTTTTCCCTGATTGGAGGTTTCCATAGTGACGAGCCCTAATGAATCTCCAGTGTTGCATTCGCCTGTCAGTGGCATTGTTACTGGCCTACATTTATACAGCACAAGGAGTCACAAATAGTAAAAACTCACGTCACCTCCCAAACCTCGCTCTGCTTCCCTCTTCATCGTCTCACCTCACTTCCCCCTCCCTCACTGTCTGTCTGTCTCTCACTCTCCATCTTTATCCACTTCTGCTGAAGGTGTGAGCGTGTGTGCGTTTGTCAGCACTGTCTGTAGTGTGTATGAGCGGCTATGAATACTCTGAAGTGTGCATAAACGTCAGCAACACCTCAGGGATTTGTCAAGGCTTTCCAAATTGAATATTTTCCACTGCTTATGGCTCTAAGTGTGTGTCTGTGTGTGTTCTCCGGCTTGTGCGCGCATGTGTCGTTGTGCGCTTGTCTGGTATTTGCCACCGTCAGCACTCTGTGTACTCTATAAAATATAAATACATAATTGCTGAATAAAAAAAAAACGACCAAGAGGAAGTTTAAAAAAAAAAAAAAAAAAAAGGAAAACTACAAATGCTGTGCACTGAGCTCCTCAATAGCCTGCTGGGTGGTTACCATGGTCGCATCTCTGAACATCTTACGCTCACTGTGTCAGCACTAACTTACTGGACACACTTGCACGTACGCACGCACACACAAACAAGTGAATGCCCTCACACAAACGAGGGAATCTCCCATGGAGAGGCTCTTTAGAGGAATCACCTGGTTGCTTGGCAACAGTGTAGCTCTGCCCCAACGGCCTGGTTACTTCCGCTCACAGTATTTGTTTGCTTTGTGTGTCTGTCTGTTCTACTATCACTGTGTGTGCTTCCAGCGCAGTAACTGGCATGCATCATATCTTATGTTTATAAATATGTACAGTATTTATGCTGTATGTGTGCAAACGTCTTTCTTCTTCTGTGTGTACTTAAATGTGAGTGATCTGCGGGGGAAGTAATGTGGGTGGACATTGTTTGACAGGGACATTAATGTGAGCGCACTTGGGGGGGTGGGGGTGGGTTCCCAAGAGCTGTTAGTCCCATTTTTTTTTTCCTGAGGTGACCCCATCTTCCTTCCTTTCTGTTTTTTTTTTGGGGGCACTCAGTACATAGTATTACAAATTAATTTCCTATCTCCTTCCTTCCATTTCATTCCACTCAGAAACACAGCCATCCTGTTCCTTTGTACCATGTTTACAACATTACATCCCTCCACCCTACAGCACATCTTACAATTTTACCAGCATCTTATTCGAAACAAAAACAAGATTGGCTATGGCTGTTATATAACATTCTCTTGTATTTCTTCCAAGCTACATTGATTTCTATTATTCCCTTTTTTTCTTTCAGAGACATCCTGGTGTACTATAAGAGTGGAATAAAGTGGCTGCTTTGTGAATTGCTGAGCTTTCCATGTGACAATCCTCCCGTTCCTTTAATGTAACATATGACACACACAGAAACTTACACATACATGAGTGGAGGTAGAGGGGCAGTTCATACACATGCACACACGCACATGCGCACACACACACACACACATGCACACACAGGCATAACTTATTTAGCAGTATATAAAACATTCAGAGCGTTTCCTTTGTTTAAAGATGAGAAAAGCTGATTCTGTCACTCTTATACAGTACAAGTACCTTTTTCTGCCTGCTTTTCTTCTCTCATGCTTTTTCTCAGGTTCTCATTCCTTCCTACTCAGTGTCAGTCTGATGTTATTTATTTTTCATTCCTTACCCTGATCGTTCTCAGTGGTCTTAATTGGGTTGAAGTGGATGTGCATGTGCAATAGTGAGACAGCGATAGATCGGAGGAGGTCTTTCTCAAAGAGGGGTGAGCTGCCAGAATCATTTCAGCCAATTAACATGGTTCCTGCTCATGTTTCCATGGCTACCAGCTGTCACAAGATGAAGGGGTGGAGTCAGAGGACTTGACAAACTTGACAGTAACTTATCTTGGCCCACTTCAGACACACTCTCTTGCGCCATCGCACATAAAAGGAAGGTTTATGAAGTTTAAGTGGGATATATTTAATCAAGTCTGTGTGTTTGGATTCCAAAGTGAAAGTGAGGGCGTGATCAAACCACAAAGAGCATGGGCGAATGAGTGAGCAGGCTGCTCATTCATTCATTCATTCATTCATGTACACTCAAGGTTACTCAACCAAACTGCGTATTTTATAGATTTTTTTTTTACCACATTCCATCAAACACCCTGTGTAGGCTTTGTAAGTATTAACTACTGTACGTGAGCTAGAAACCTAACAATGATAATGCCATATTTCTCAGATAGTGACTGGGGTTTTTATTTAGCTCAGCTGCTGAGGCTATCAGACTTTTCATAGAGAGAGGCATGTATTATGCGCAAGTCTTTATTTTTTCAATATTCTCTGTTTAAGAAGTAGAAATGGTTGTATTTACTTTGAAACCACATTTTGATCTGTTCCTTTTTGTGAAGATGTGGTGGTCTGAACACCTTTCTTAACCATTAAATAAACCCTCCTACCCTTTCGGTGACTAGAAACCATTCATTAACAGGATTTTTATTGTGTAAGCATCGTCTTCCTGTCCCACTAGTTTCTACAAATGACAGTTTCAATAGAAAATTAAGATAATCATAGCAGCAGCACTTTAAATCAGACAGTGACACACAGTAACACTTCAGAGAGCGTCGAGCTTAACTGAGAGCACACAACTTTACACGCACGTGTATCCATATCTTGTAACTTGAATTTGAGGACTGGCTTTTATTTGTTTGTCACTCCTAAAACAAACTATTATTTGGGCTCTTCTTATTGATACCCAGTTTTTGTTTGATGAAATATGGTATGAAACTGTATGTTTTCATCCCTTAAAGGAAATATTTTTAGGGATAATTTTAGGGATATTTCAGAAAGTGCAACGGATGCCACACTCAAGTCCATAACTATGAAACTAAGGGCAGGAGCTATTTAACTTACCATACAGTTACATGAAACCAGAAAATGTGGGAATATTTTTTGCCACTATTTTATGCCTGTATTTGATGGTGAATGTGCAGAGTGAAAAGAACTGTGGTGATAGAAAATTACAAGTGCCATTTAGCCTGATTTGTCGGGAACAGATTTTCTGTTAAAGGCATATTTGCATCTCTGGTAGCAACCTGACACTTGACTATCAGGTCACCCTCAAACTGAACTAATTAGTGAGACCTTTGTGACCTAAGGCAACAAAACCTGTCTACTACCACCACGGACACTCTCGTCCAACCATCCAGTACCCTCCCTTTAGCTTGTGTTGCTCCTTGGACAGCATGACACTTGGTTTAGTCTGTGTCAGCTATGTGTTTATTTCTTCAGAAAGCCTTGTTAATGACATTTGATTAACTTGGACTTGGTTTTATTTGGGTGTAATGGTACCCATTGTACCATCACGGTTCAATACAAGCATATAACTGTGGATAATCTGTACCGTTACGTCCCTAGTTTTATTGAAGATTCAGTGTGTACGGTTTGTGCCAGTGAAGGTGGTTTTGGAATCTGTTTTGTGCAGGGACCTGGGTGTTTGTTGATGTTAGGTAGCTGTATTTCTTAAGTAATTAACTCAGTTTCTTGA
>JAQQZY010000001.1:25085151-25103482 GCA_030068375.1 Ostorhinchus rueppellii
GTGTCTGCAAAAAATGGTTGTGCTTGCTCCTTAGTTGTTCAGTGCTTCTCTGCTCCTCTATAGCAGTGTCAGTGTTAGCTCAGAAATGTAAACTTTACATAAACATGTAAGCATACAAGTGTTACACATCATTAACCTCATAGTATAATTGCATGTCATATTTTTGGCCTAATTGTGATATCTGCGTAACTTTACTCTCTAAACAGAGAAACAGGAACACTTTATTTATCCCTCGGGATAAATCAAGTATTTCTGATTCTAAACTGCTGATAAATATTTTATCATTGGCTATGACCTAAAAAAGATGACTTAGGCAATTATGCTAACAACATTGAATTTGCAATGTGTATATAATTCTATTACATAGACAAACACAACAAGAATAGTTTAGCTGTTGAATTACAAACCACTAAGATTTTTGAAAAGAGAAATAGGGGCAGATTGTTTTCATTGTATTGGTGGCAGTTGGTGTTAAATCCCCTGCAGCTAGCATCCTGTTCATTTATGTACATTGTTTGGACTCCTTTTCTAAATGGAGGCTGGTGTTGTGCACTGTTATTTCTGTAGAGTAGAAATCTTCTATACAGAAGTCATTCCACAGGCTGTAGTCATGTATGTAGGAAACAGTGGTATAATCCAGGGTGTACGGTGGTATTTAACATATACCTACTTATTTTTTTAGTCCGTATTGCGTATACCCACTTCTAAATCCCTCTGATACATGCCATTCAGTTCTATCAGCAGCCAATTTGCTCATTTTTTCCACTATTCTGCCTCTAATTGGTTAGTACTCGAAGCCTTCACTGATTAGATTGGTTAACTTTAGACTTTAGGACTGATGAGCCAATCAGAGGCAGAGTAGGGCGGGTCATTCCGAGGAAAAAATTGCGAACGAGTGCCGGCCACCTCTGGAACCTGATTGACAGGTAACTGCACGTCTTGTTGAATGATGATTTTTGGAAATGTGAATGCAAAAGGCAGAATAAACATCTTTCAAGTGAGGGGCACATATTGAGAGAAACTACTTTGATGGAATATATAATTCTGAGGTAAATTTTAAGGTGGTTTCTGAATGATCAATGTTTTAAACCACTGGCCATATTGACCGCACATTTAGGGGAGAAGAGATTTTGTCACGAATAGTTCAACTGTGTGAGTAGGCAAGCGTTATGAAAGGCTAATGTTATGAAAGGCTAACATCCTATGTTTGCCTCATGTGGAATGCATTTACTTTCATGCAGCTGCTTGTGTGACCAGTAATACCTACAAACTGCTCCTGATCAAGTCATGATCATTGTATAATAGTGAACAAATACTACTGACAGATTCTTAGGTAAACCAGAATAGTCTTAAATCTCACTGTTTCTAGAACAGGACTTTCTTCTGGACTACTTAAAAAAAAAGGCAAAAATTCAGGTACCACTACACCACTGTTAGGAAACCAAGAAAAACACAAATAAATCTCTATATTCCATGTATTTTACAGGTGCTAAATGCCTAGCCATACCCTGTGTGTGTTCACCGAGCGTGTACTTCATGTCCCCTATGGATGATTCTTTGATGCTAATGACTGATCCTTAGGAAAATGCTCCAGCAGCTGGCCTTAGCATGTGTATTCCAGCCAAGAGTGGCGAGGATGATGTCAAAAAGATCAGGGTGATGTGATCTGATTTGATTGGTAATGTCTGCCTGACCTTTATTACCTGTGTTGGCACTGGAGGAGAGGGAAAGTTTGATTCGAGGAAGAGAACATGACAGAGTAAGACGTCAGGGGGGAGGAGGCGCTTCTTGCACAGAGAATGGGAGACCATGGAGATGAGATGATGAGGCAATTAGGGAGAGAAGACAAAGTGTGGAGATCACGTAAGATTTGCAGTTGTTTACAGTTAAAAGCTCAAGGCGTCGGGGTCTTAACCTCTCTCTTCCCTTTGTTCAGTTATATGTTTTTTATGTAGTCATCAAGCCGTTTTTTTCCTCAACTTCTTCTCTAATTGGCCTCCCCCCCCACCCTCTGTTTTTCTCCTTCTTTCCTTCACCCTCACATTACTACATCTATATCTTTATCTTTATCACTTAACTGCTCCTCCATCTTTCTGTCAATGTTAATTATTGAGTGAGTTTGTAGTTTATCTGTCGGCTGAGAATCAAGCTTCTGACAGGCACAGTAAAGCTCTACCCAAAGGCAGTGCTCTGTGGAGATGGTAAGGGGAGGGCACTGAAAAAAAGTGGCTCGGAGAAAGGGGAAGGGTATGGCATTGAGAAGAGAATCACGCAAAAAAAAAAAAAAAAAGAGAGATATGCAAGAAATGATACGGAATGAAAATGGGAAATTATACTGCACTATATAAAGAAAGACAGAGAGACAGAATAAGGAGGAGCAGAGCAGAGGAGGAAATAATTGGGCCAAGAGAGAGGAAAAAGCTGTGGAGAAAAATGAGAGATGATAGAGGGAAAGGTTGAGTGCAAGAGGAGATAAAGGGAAAAGCAATGGACGATGGAGTAAAGCACAGACAGAGGAGAGGACGTTCCCTGTGTGTTTCATGGCTGATGTTGAATGATGGGCCAACTGTAGAAATACTCCCATCTCATCCATCACTCACACCTTGACCCTGCCCTGTCCCTTGTTTAACTATGCATGCATGTGTATATCAGTTTGTTTCGGTGTGTGTGTGTGTGTTGTGGGCATCCAGGGTTTATTAAGCTGCTGTAACTCATATAGATGGACAGGATTAAAATGACCCTCCTTAGCTTTGTGGAAATAAAGGACGCTTCCACATTGGGCTGAATTATATGTTCAGATGAACCCTCAGTACTTTTTTTTTTTTTTTTACCCAATGTGTCTTCCCACTAATTGTTCTACATGAATTAATTTATTAATAACCCTCATAATGTGAACATATGCCTCATTAATGAACTCACAGTACATGTTGTCATCATTAATTCAAACACAACATGCTATAGCTCTTTTGCTGCTCGGTACAAAAGGAAAGCACACTGTTCTCATTTTCCAAAGAGAGAAATCTGTCTAATAAAACAAGATTTACTCTGATTTAAGGATTTTTGGATTGTAGAATATTTGGATAACGAATGAAATGCAGGCTTTACATTGAACAACAAATCACTCTGCAAAAACATCCCTACACGAAAGATGCTGAATATGATCAAATTGTTTTGTTGCGAGCAAAAATATACTAGTGGGCTTAATTTAAAATTAGAATTAAAAGAATCAAAGCCTTTGAAAATTAAGCAGACAAAGTATAAGAAAGAACTAGCAACACAAACAGAAGTCTGGGTTACTTTATTAGCCCTTGCATGTAGACCTGATTATCTTGTTTTCTTGCTGGAATATTATGCAAACCTTTGTTTTGACTTGTTACTGATTAAATCCAGCTCTTTGTGCAAGCCATGCTAATATCTAAACGACAGAATAGACACAAAATACAAAACACAAAATACTTCTAATGACATCCATGACTTCCAATGATACTATCTGTAAGTATTCCATAAATGTTTTAATGTTTTTATACTGTACTCGCTTTATAGTCTCTGTAATGGCATGCGATCTTGGCCAGGTCTCCCTCGGAAAACAGATTTTTATTCTCAAGGGACTTCCTAGTTAAATAAAGGATTAATAATAATAATAATAATAATAATAATAATAATAATAATAATAATAATAATAATAATAATAATAACTTCTAATGACAAAAAACTTCTGTGACTGTTGCCTGAAGGCTACCACTGTAAGATCTGTTTAGGTTTAGATATAAAAACAGAAAGGTCATATGTATGAAAGGATTATGGGAAGAGTTAAAGTAGGATAAAAACAAGTGTTACAGAAAGACTGGTTTCAGGAGCAAGCCTTTCAATCTTGAAATTCCTTTATCCTTCTTGATTGGTTTATTACAGCAGCAAAGGCACAAGTCATTGATCTCAACCTGAAATGTGCAGGAAACAGTGGAAAAACTGACAAGGAAACCGTTTTTTGTTGTTGCCTTTTTAACCTGGAGTACAGAGATTTACCCTCTTGTAATCACCTGGATGCATCCTGTTTCTTCATTAACAGATGAGCCACTAATTTTAGGGTAAACAGTGCTGTGGGGCGTGCACTGAAGGACATCATTTTCTGTTGTGTTTGTGTGTTTTTCTGTATTAATTGTGTTCCAGTCCAGACAGGATACAAGAGGATTGTGAAACTCAGAAGTGAGTTCCCACGGTGAAATGGGGGTTCCCATGGCAACCACAGCAAAGGGAGGACACTGGATTACCCTCTCTCTCTTCCTCTCTCTCTCTGTCTCAAGGGTGATAAAGGATTGTACTCTCATTAATTTTTCCGCCCTCTCGAGAGCAAAGTGTCCGGGAAGGGGACTCTGTGTGTAAGCGTGTGTGTAACTGTATGTGTGTGCGCGTGCACATGTGCCCATGTGCATGCTCCAGGCTTTGTTATGTATGCGTCCTTGGCTCTTGAATACATTCTTGTCATCCATTCAGCAGTTTTTACATTTTTTGCACAAATGTGTGTGTGTGTGCGTGTTTGCAGGAAGCCAACAGAATCTCTCCTTTAACTCTCTCTACTGTAGACTATTTCCCTTAAAACCTCTCTGCCTTTTCCACTTCTGAGCTTCATCTTCCAGTTTGACAGCTAGCAAGCAACACAGATGCACAAACACATGGCATATTGCAAGCTTACACTTCAACTGACTTCACATACATGGGCTCTGTCTTGCTTTTGTAGTTGTGAATATTAAACACGTCAAAACGTCTCATCAGAAGTTGGGCTTGTAAATTAAGGTTGATACATTTAAGCTTATTATTGCAAGTTTCTACCCATATTAAAGTTTTTTTTCTGGTGTTACAACACTGGCTTCTGTGCCTCCAAATTTCCTTTTACAAGCTGTGAGGTGAAATGCACATACGGACAGACTTGTGTTTGTGCACACTCAGCTTCAGGCGAATTTACTTTATGATTATGCTTTATGCACCAAGTTTTGCAAATAAGGACAAAATGTTTTGCCAGATGGACAGGGTCTCATTGGGTTTACTTGTGGTAGCTCTAAAGAGAACCATCGATTCAACAAAGACAAGTGATAAATTGTTGTAAAAATCTGAACAAATGTGTGCAGAAAGATAATAAATGCAAATGATTCCATATGGGGCATGAGAGGTCACTGAGTGGTTTGAGAAGTATGGAAATGATGTGAATTGTATATTATTGCCTTCATCGTCATATTTGGAGACTTTGGACAGATTTGTGTTTGATGATGCTCAGAACTACTACCATCAAAATAACAGACGGAACAACTGCAGCTAGAAATTGAAGCCAGTGTCGAACACAAAACCAGATTATTTCTTATGACGGGGTGATAGCAGTGTTAGCAGTTTCTCCACTGACAGAAAACCCAAATCTAATGACCTTCAGCTTGGACTGTATGTCACTGTGAAACAATGGTATCAGTTCTCCAGCGTCACCTCTGTTCACCCTGTTTGCCCTTTAAGAAGAACATCTCTGTTAATGTCACTGACAGCAGCTAGATACTGCCTCCCAAAGAGCCTGGATCCAACTGACTCCCCTTGAACTTCTCTCATGAATGGATTGTTTTATTTTATTTTAAGATTTATTCACTGTATTTGGTTACTTTAATAAGCGTACTGGTGGTACTTTTGTAAAGGTTTGCTGTTCAACAGAAAAATTAGGGTGAAATGATGGTTTTAATGGTGAGCTGTGGGCTTTGGCACACAGCTGGCCTGCTCACTCAGACTTTTTGAGCATCTACTAATTGCATTTTTTTCCCCCCTGCCAGATAGCTCTACTCTAATTGTGGTTAAGAAGTTACAATCACTAGACTGAAAAAAACATACATTATGCTCATGCTTTGCAAAGTTAGCTTATCGGAATAAGCCAATGTTAGTATTTATTTGGTGTGCATTGGGCAGTTTGTCAACTCGCCCGCTAATTATGCATTACATGAAATGGGCAGTACATTAATGTTATCAGGCATAGACGTATGTGTTTTGCTGCTTTTGTATTTACTGAAGCTAGCGGAAATAACTTACCGTAATGTAACTGTGTTAGTGTTAGCAGCGTGGTCAGTATTTTCAGTATGTTAGTAGTGGCTTTTCCATTGGACATATGTGCAAAACTTTACTGATATTCACTAAATGTCGAAGTGTGTAAAGTCACTTTCCATATTCCATTAAATCAGAAATGCGATGATTTGTTTATTTATTATCCTGAGATGGCATGAGAAGTCATTTCATAAACATGGTGATGAATGTAAATATTGTGTTGATTTACATATATTATTATTATTATTATTATTATTATTATTATTATTATTATTATATTACCCCTCTATCCTACCCTAAGTTAAAAAATGATCGGGCTTATAAAAGTCTTCTTTTTCACTTGTAACATTTGCCAACACCCCCCCCCCCCCCTCTTTTTTTTTATTCATCCAATCCAATCCACTTTGTTTCTATAGCACATTTAAACAACAAGAATGTTTCCAAAGTGCTGCACATCATTTAACAATAAAACAATAAGACTAAAAACAACAAATACGTGTGTAAAACTACAATAAAGCTTTAAGTAAAACAATAAAATCAAGTGGTTAAAAGTATTAAAATCAAAAACAATAAATAAGTAACTAAAATAACACAGAGGACCACACAACTCACATAGCGTTAAAAGCCAGGGAATAAAAGTGGGTCTTAAGACGAGACTTAAAACACTCCACCGTGGGTGCTGTTTGGATGTGGGGGGGCAGGGCGTTCCAGAGTCTGGGGTCGCCCACAGAGAAAGCCCTGCCCCCCCTAGTTTTAAGCCCTGGTCCTAGGCACCACGAGCTGGTGCTGGCCCTCGGACCTCAGTGCACACACCGGGGTATATATTTGGATGAGGTCTGTTATGTACAGCAGGGCCAATCCATTCAAGCTTTAAAAACAAATAATAAAATCTTAAAATCAATTCTAAAATTAACCGGGAGCCAGTGCAAAGATTCAAGGATTGGAGTAATGTGCTCCAATTTCTTGGCCCCTGTTAAAAGTCATGCCGCGGCATTTTGGACTAACTGTAGGTGAGAGAGTAATTTCATGTGACTCCAGTTATGGAAAAAGGTCTTTCCATTACAGTTTTGCGTGACCTACCATTTGCACTATGCCCAAAAAACCTCCTCTTGCCAGTATAAAAACTTTTAATTGTAAAATCTAGAATTTTGGCAAAATTGGCATTTTTCCATTAGGTAAATTTTGAACAGAATAGAATAGATCTTTATTGTCACTGTCACAGGAACAATGAAAATTACTTTAGCAGCTCAGTTCAATGTTCAAAATTCAGTTCAACATTTTTATGCACAAGTTACATTTGCACAAGTTGAGGGTCAATTGAATTCTGGACTCCAAAAAGTTTTTAGCATCTATGGGTTTGCCATGTAGACCAGGGCTATTGCATACATGTGTTTGTGCTTCATCTGCTTCAATGAGTACGGAGGAATGCCTCACCTACTGTACCCAACTGCAGTTTCCTCACAGACTGAGCATAAATAGTTGATGGAGGAAGTGTGATGTCGCCCATTGGTTTCTGAACTGCTGTTTTGAAGCAGGTGTTTGTGATCTGGAGAGTGCCAAGTATTTCTTTTGTATAATCGTATAAATGTATAGAGGTCAAAACACAGTATTCGAAATCTCTCTGACGGGACATAAATGACCCACGTTTTTACTTTTAAATTCATTTTTGCTTTAGGTGGATCATAAGGGATTATCCAAAACAAGAAGACAATGACCATCATTTAAAGTTCACTCTCTGATGGGACTTTACTGTATTTTGACCCATAATTATTATACTATTATATATTTTTGCTTGTCTTATGTTGTTAATTTGTTTTGAGCATTTGCTTTTGTTGGTGGTTGTATTCTTCATTCATTCATTCATTCATTCATTCATTCCGTCTAAGTCTGACTTGGTGGGCAAATCAGCCGTGGCACAGACCTGTGAATCACAGCCCATGACAGCAGATGTAATTAACAGAGCAATAATTTAAACATGGATCACCAGGTCACTTATTAGAAGTTCCAAATATAACAGATGAGACTTGAATGAGTCTGGAATGAATTTGGAATTGTCTGAGTGTCATTCTGGTAACCAGGTCTCATTATACATCTATTGTTTCAGCCCGCACTCTTCCCCAGCTCCAGCGTGTTGTGATTCCACAAACTAAGGCGGTCAAACTGAAGGCATAAACGCAGCAGTCTGTGGGTGACACCGCAGTGGCTACGTCCTCCTTTATACTCAGTAAATATATCTTCTGAATAATACGCAGCCCATCCCTTTGTCAGTGTTTGGAAACCAATCTTAGGGGCTCCTGCTGACACCTTATCAAGACTGAATGCTGTTTTTATTTTGTTATTTTGAAATTGTCCTCTTATCAAGTACTAAGCACATAATCAATTCCATTAAGTTTAGAAAACATGTAAAGTTTTTCCTCCTCGCTGTCACCAAATGTTTATTCTTTGGGGATTTATTGTTATTTTTCTGTGTAATTTTAGTAGGTAATGACTTTCTTTTCTTTCTTCTTTTAGATAATAATGTGGTGATTAGCGGTAAACAAAACCGAATTGGAACTAAATTCATGAACTACCTCCTGATTTCAGATGGTTTGGGTTAAGAGATTAATGTCTGTCAAACTTTCAAGCTTAATTTACAAGCACAGCTTTGAAATTCTGTGTGATGTTGTATTTCTTGTACTATTGTTGCAATGTTGAGTGAATGATGAAATCAAATTTTGTTATTTTACTACTGCTATTGAACCTTAACCTTCCATCACATGGTTCGAGCGTGTGAGTATTTTGGCGATCCTGCTGAACTGTGTGACCCTGGGGATGTTCCAGCCCTGTGACCACACCCCCTACCTGCTACAGGTAAAGCACACACACACACGCACACACACACACACACACACGTGCACACACACGTGCACACACACACTGACCGGGATTCATTTCTTGGAGACTTGCACTTTAAAGCCAAAGTATGTAACATTTCTCACTTGTATTTGTAGTTAGAACCCATCAAACTTGACCTTTCCTCTGGACGAACAAAGAGGAGAGTGAGCATGAGGAAGACTGCTGATAGCAAGACACAATCCCCGACAAATAAAACCAAAATGTTATTTCCTGATTCTGCCATAATTATCATATTGTGAAAAAAAAACAAACCCAAATGAACACACCCCAAAACTCAGAGCATTTTTAGAGGCAATATACAACTGAAACAGGCCGGGTCTGCTGCCTTATTATATAGCTGGCCTGCACATGCTGCTCTGTGTTGTTAATGGTTGGAGATACAAACCCACTGGCAAAGGTCCACACCTCTGTGACATCCTGAACACAGAAAACTAGGAAAAAAATAAATACATTGAAATTACAAGTCGAGGGAGATGTCTGCAGTTAACCACACCACCGCACATTGACAGAGGCCATGTGCGTACGTAATTGGGTATTTATAGAAACTGACATTTCCTTACCTCCATTTTCAGTAACATCACACTAGATCATTGTCAGAAACGTTTTTATTTCCACAAACTGGCATACGTGATAGTGCTATCGTGAGGTTAAGGTTATGATGAACAAAGGTTGCACAGATGATGATGATGATGATGATGAAGATGATGCATTTTTTTGTTGCCTACTTGGGGATATTAAAACTCTGCTTCCCCCTGTACACACCCAAGCACAGGAACAGAATTCCAAAATCTCCACTTTGGCCAGAGTTTTCAGAAACAATTGTCTTTAGTGTCTTAATTTGAAGTTTTCATGTCGATAAAAGACAAAACACATGAGAAAATATGCATATCTAGGTACCCAACTACATGTTTTTGGCAAAAGAGGATGGTTATATTTAAGTCTATGGCATTGTTTTTTAAGGAAAATGTTACATACTATGGATCATACTTATTGGGCTAATTTCCTTATTGATTCCTGATCTTTTTTTTTTTTTTTTAATGAAGAAACAGGTTAAAGAAAAAACATTTAAAAGTAGATGACATAAAAGCATGTGTTTAGGAAGTTGTTTCAGTTTATTGAAACGATTATTTTGCAAATAGTGCTAATAAAACTATGAGGAACTCAGAGCTGGGTTGCAGATTTTTGAAAAGTTGTTTACTATTTCAGTTTTTCATTAAAAGTTTGAGTAGTTTAGGCTTGATTTAATTTGATAGTTTTAGGTTTTCAGATATTATGCGCACATGGTGTAGTGGGTAGAAACTGAAAAATCAAGCATGAAAGAATGCATGATATGAAATATGACCTACAAAACCATTGTTTATTAAGTGTCTCATACTGTGCAGAATGATTTTACTATTGGATGTCATGAAGTATTAACACTAGAAATGGACATAAAGCTCATTTTACCTGCAATTCCTGCTACAGTAAGTTTACCTTACCTACCTACCTGTTCTTCTTAATTGTAGTTTTTGTTTAGTGTTTATTTAGGGTTTGAAATGTATATTTTTCAATCATTTTGACATTATAAACAGGTAATTTGCCTTAGTTGTCATTAACCGTAATAACCTTAATGCTAATGGATAATTTGGAACCGCTTCTCAATCCCCATCGTCATCCACAAGTTGTCGAACACTAAACCCAAACTCTTACCAAGCATTTTTGATAATTTACATAAATTTTGCCCCCATAATGAAGCTAAGTCCTCACAAATGACTGTGGACATAGACTTACATTATTGTGACTGTTTAATTTAAGAAATACACAACCATTACCACATAGAAACACACACATATGCACAGAGTCAGAAATTGCAAACTCATTATGTTCAGCTGTGAGACTCTATTATCAAGGGTCTGAAAAGTTTTTGCTTTAATTTTTCCACTAATCAGTTTACACTAATCCTCTGTGTGTGTGCGTGTGTGTGTGTGTGTGTGTGTGTGTGTGCGTGCGTGTGCGCATGTGCAGGCCCTGGATGATGGGATCTTCATATTTTTTGCCGGGGAAATGGTGGTGAAGATGGTGGCGCTGGGGGTCATAGGTCAGAACGGTTACCTAGGCGACACATGGAACAGATTGGACTTCTTTATTGTTATAGTGGGGTGAGTATTTGACAGGTGCACACACCCGCATGCACATGTCCACACTCACATTTGACATTAAATATGAGCCAAAAGAGTGTGTATGTGTGTGTTTTGTGTAAAGCTTAGACACTTGTTTAATGCCAGTTAAATGTCAAGCGTGTGCATGCGCGTGCTTCGATGTCCTGGCAGAAGTGTTTGTGTGTGTGTGTGTGTGTGTGTATGTATATGTGCATGTGTGTGTGTTGGGGGGGTGCACGACGGCTCTGCTGAATGACAATCACATCATTTGGTCCTGAGAGACAGAGACCTCAGTGATTGGTAGTTAAAAGGCTATGTATTCCAGAGACAGTGCGTTGTGTTGGATTCCCTATGGACACTGGGTTTGCCAAGGTCAGGATTATCAGGATGCCAGTGACACGGCCGTGGCTTTCCCTCTCTGCAGAATGTTGGAGTATTCTCTTGATGGACACAACGTCAGCCTATCAGCTATCCGAACCGTACGGGTCCTCCGCCCGCTCCGAGCCATCAACAGAGTTCCCAGTGAGTTTTTTCTTCTTTTATTTAATCTCTGCATAGTCCCAAAAGGTGCTGTATTTATTATGTTTCATTGTTTTGGCTCTATGCTCCAGACTTTGAGGTTAAAGTGCTGACTTTTCTATCTAAGGGATGTGTTCTCATGCAAGAAGGGTGCAAAGAAGGCCTGCATGATATGAGGAAAGGCTGCAATATGTGATAACATTGTTCAGTGAAGATATGAAATGTGCACATTAGCTATACAGGTCCCATGTCTCTCTGCTTTAATAGGTACACTGCTAAAATAGAACCCAAATATTGAGTTACTCAGACCCGTTGAATAAGACATGAATTACCTTATTTCAAATATGGCTTTTATTGAAAAAAATTGCACATGATTATGAGCAGAACAAAGGTATCGGAACACATTGAATTCAGGAGTTTTACTGCTAACACAGGGTTTAGTCTTTGACAGTTAAGATTGTTTATGTTGTCATCTAAAATCCTTACAAAATGCTTCAAAGTTTGTTTTTTAATTCATTATATGAATTGATTATGTATGCTTAGAGTTTTACTTATACTTATTAATTAAACTTATATTATAACATTGAATTTTATTTTATGACAGCTGTTTTAAATATTCTGAAGATTCTTTAGATTTCCAAAATGTTTGCCACATTCTGACCATAAATAATCATTTTACAATTAAACGTCTGGAAGAGATATTGGCTGGAGACAATTGTAATGATGATAATTGAAAACTGACATTGTGAAAATGTTCATATCAACAGGAAGGGGAAGTCCAACAAGTGTTTTTAGGTGTGATGTGTCCTATTGTATTTTATATTATAACCTTTTACCTACAATCGTTGAAGTATTTTGACTTGTGAGACTTATTACCATTGCAATTTTGCAAAGCTGTACTTTCATGCAAGAAATGCACCTTAAGTACTTCACTAAAAGATAGAAATGATATGCACCAAGTGCTTCACATGAAATACTGTGTATAAAAACAGGGATAGAATGACTGACATGAGATTGACAATAAAACCAAATAAACTCCCTCAAATGAAATCAAATATGAATATATGAAATGCAAAGCAGTAGATGGAAGATGACCCCCCCTGAATTAAATATAATAAAGTTAAACGATAGCCCTCTGCAGCCACCGGTGTCCACGACCTCATTTCCCATTGGACACAAACTCTCTGCTGATCTTGATCCTGATAATGGAAGGGAAAACCCAGAACCAGTATTGTTCTTGACCTACCTTGACCACAGTTTTTGTATTTGCGTTCCTTAAGACTGAACTGAGGGCAAGAAGTTAATATATCTACAGCCCAGACTTGGGAGAGAACGAACAGTGAGGCTACAGTGTAATGTTTTTGCTGCTGTTTGAGGGTTGTATACTTTAGAGAGAAGCTGCAGAAGATTTTCAGCCAGATAAGAAACATGATGACGATGCAAGATTATGCAAGTAAACTTGTCAAAATAACTTTTGTTTTCTATAATTGGGAGACCATTGTGTGTCAAAATAAGGACTACATCAGTAGCACTTTTCATGTGATGTGCTAGCACCCTCAGCTGAAAGTCAGCAACCTCATTAGACACAGCATAGACAATGAAAAATATGTTAGTGTTCTCATGCTATCTGTTGCTCTCTAACTTCCACTGCATTTCTTTATTGTCCCAACCCATTAGAGACAGCAGCTGATAACACCTGTATCTTTTCTTTTAATGGACATGTGTGTAAACAAATCAGGGCACTGTGACAAAGTCATAAGAATCACTGAGATGCTTATGTTTTTCTTAACAGCTCAGTGCACAAACTGGCCACTCAACTGTGTGTTTTTATAAAACACTGTGACCTTGGCACTGCTCAGACTGAGTTCTTGTAAAACAGGCAAGTGCGTTTGAAGGAACTTCAAGTCTAAAAACAGTCGAGAGGAAGACTTTTTTTTTATATCTTTTGTCTTCAAGAGAATGGACTGGAGGCCAATTACCAGTGTTTGAACTCTAATTATTTGCCATTCAATTAATTGCACTGCTCCAGCTTTGTGCAGAATACATTAGAGAGATTCTTCCTGTCTGGCCAACACTGACAGTCTGAAAAGGTTTAAAGCCTATGTAAACTAAATTCAGAGATTTGTTACTAAACAAATTATACATGTTAGAATATAGAAAATAGCCGAGGAAAACGTGTGTAGTCTGTCAACTATGTAGTACTCTGTTGTGGAGTTGAACTGACACCGTTAACCAGTTTTTCATCCGTTTTTTTGGGCGGTTTAGAAACTGTGGCCTAATGACGCACTAGAAACACTCTTCTTACACTATGAAATAATAAAACCTGGCATTGCCTCTCTCACTTGATAGCAGCTATGTTACACCAGTCAGTGATAGAGATTGCTCACCTCCAACAATGGGAACACCGGTATAAATAAACTGGAGAAAAAAAATGACCATAGTGTTTGACACTGGAGAAGCAGACAAGAGTATGAAACGTATAATGCAGGCTGCAGCTGTCGACATGGACCGCAACAAAAGTCTCCTGAAAAAGGCCTGTTTTAGGTGTCTAAGCCCCTGCTTCAAGTGTTTGAATGTGTAGAATATTTTCACCCCTGCCTTCAGACAGACCTCTGTGATGAAGAACTAAAGTGTAGAGTCCCTCCACAAAATCAGTGATTTTATCTCACAGAACATGGGACCTCCTGCTCTGATGTCTGTTTGTCTTATTGTGTAACTTTGGTGTTTAATTTAGTTGACACTGGAGTTGCTAATTAGTTGAGATTTGAACTAAAGAGCATCTTCCGTGTTCTAAAACAATCAGGAGGAGAGGAAGCACCTGGTTCAGAGGAGCATCAACATCATCCAGAGTAGAACACTCAGCTGGAGCTGGGGAGGGTCAACAGGGGTCACGTGTACTATCAATCAGTCTACTTTTGTGTCCTAGAAATCAGTGCTCAAAACTTAGAATAGCTCTTGATGTTCTCGTCATCTCGGACTGTGATCAATCTTAATTTATCCTGTGATCTGCCCTGCAGGGCAGTCGTACAGTTTATGTTATTAAAAAAATAAATGCCCATGCTGTCAAACCTTTCAACCTCAGCAAACGTTTGTTTTAAAGGACCTGTTTATCAGTGAAATTACAGTGTTTTACAAAGAGTATAACTTAGATCTCTAAGCATTAATGACACAAACATATGTCACTATTAAGGATTTGCTTATTGATCTGATTTCTTATCAATTCTCATTCGGTGAGGGAATAAAAGGGGTTTGTTTGCATTAACTCTGTGCTCTTTCTATCTCTGCACAGAAAATAGAACATATACAGTATGCATAAATAATAATAACAGATGACGCTGGGCCTGGTTTGGGGGGGGGATCACACCATATGACTGTATTTAGTGAAAGTGAAACTTAAGATGCTTTACTGATTCCTCGATGTCTCCCACTGTTGTGCACCTCATTTTCCTTTCCCCTACCTTTGGAAACTTTTATTTGAGGGCAGGATGTTTGTTACCCCCCCTAGAACTGGGCTGGGATGATGCCTGGGCCATCATTAGATTGTAGCCAATCAAATACATGACATTCCTGCAAATAAATTCCATGCTGTGTGGACAAGTGCTTGAGCATATTGGAGGGATTTCCCTCCTTTGAAGAAATAGAAGCTTTACAAGTGTTACCAGTGGCCCTGGTGTCATCTTTTC
The DNA here is from genome assembly GCA_030068375.1 of Ostorhinchus rueppellii. Taxonomy (NCBI): domain Eukaryota; kingdom Metazoa; phylum Chordata; class Actinopteri; order Kurtiformes; family Apogonidae; genus Ostorhinchus; species Ostorhinchus rueppellii. The sequence goes on from JAQQZY010000001.1 coordinate 25,100,453, forward strand.
ATGTGAAATATAGCCACACTTTGGAGTGTTTCTGCATCGATGCCATGTTGGCTACGTTCTAAACCAAAACAATGCCATGTACGTGCGACGTCATAACGCATGTGGAATGAAGGCAGAATCGATGAGCAGAATGGTTAAGAAGGCAGGCAAATGATTCCAAGGAATTGAGCTACTGAGAACTGGTTCTCAAAAAGAACCAGTTCTTGATTCCCATCCTTTGTCACTATGCTGTCAGTTTATCCCAGTCCATTTATAGCCATATTTTAGGGAAGTGCTTAAATTTCAGTCAGCATTAACATGTGGAGTTTGTACGACATGCTGTTTTGCTGCTGCGGAAGAAATAATGATGAAAAAGTTCTCCAAGTCCATCGGCTGCTGGTTCAGCTTCTGAACTGTGACCTGCAGTGAGTTGACTTTACACAGATGTGTTGTAAACTTGTGTTACAATGTAAACTCTGGTGGGACAAAGCAGGTCTGTCCTTGTTATGTCTTTTTAATTAATGCAAACACTGCAGCTATATGTACATATTGTGATAATGTCAGTCAAAAAGGATGGCAGTGTCTAGTCTGAGAGAAAGAATGAGGACTGTCACACACCTACATTTTATAACCGATGAGAAAACTGTGATTAAGAACAAGGATTGCCATTCTCCCTCATAAGATCTTTTGGCCTGAACACGCCGCCCAAACTCCAATTGACTGACATTGTGGGGTACAAACAGTTGCCAGAATTGTGGTAGAGATGACTGTTTTTGTCAATACAGTCTGGTGACTTCAGAGGCTGCAGTGAAACACAGATGGAACTGTCTGATGACGACTGGTGAAAATATTCTAAGTATAGTTTACACTTGATAATGATAATGATACTGATAATGATTTTTAGATGGACCTTTTGTTGAGTGGCTACAAAACATGTTTTCTACATCCACAACAGGAGCACAGATAGTAGGGCAGGACCACATGATGGTCTTTTATGGTAGAATCACAATCCATTATCTGAATCAATTTTCTTTGAAAGCTTCTTAGCTTTCATATCTAGTGTGCTTCTTCTGCCTTCCTCCAACATTCCCCCAGTGACAGAACAGTGATTGCTGCTGATTTTTCACGATTATTATCCTATTTTTTTTTTATACTTGCAGACTTTTAGTTGATACTAAACAAACCCAGAACACATATTTAGTATTGCTAACGTGCAGATATGTTAGTCTGCTGTGTCTGCAGTTGCTTACTCTGTGTGTGTGTGTGCGTGCATTTGTGTGTGTCATTAGGTATGCGCATCTTGGTGACCCTCCTGCTCGATACCCTCCCCATGCTGGGCAACGTGCTGGCGCTGTGCTTCTTTGTCTTCTTCATCTTTGGAATCGTTGGTGTGCAGCTGTGGGCAGGGCTTTTGAGGAACCGCTGTTTCATGGGAGAGGATGTCAAGATGTGAGTTACTATAGTAACCGATTGTCACAACAATGGGGGCACTGGCCTCATTACTCTGAATCCTGTGTCAAAAGTTTGCACACAACAGATTAGCTTCTTTCACCCAGCTATTATTTGTAAGAGGGGATCAATATCACTGATAGGCTGATCTTGTTTTCTCTCTAATCAGCTCCATCTGGAAAGCAGTAAATGTTTTAAATATGTTTCCTACCACAACCCCCAGCATTACAGACCACAAATCAAGGAATTAACCCAGTTAAGTGATTTGTACAGCGCTGATATTTAGGGACTCTCTTGGCTATTTTAACATGAGCCTTTTGAGGTTCAACGTTGCGCTATTGCTTTCCCACATGATTCTTTACGTCATGTACTATCATTGTCTGACTGATGATGTTACACCATCAGTCTGTCCTCTGCACACGCTCACATGCACAAACACGGTCGCATAATATCACATAACATCATGTTCACCTCCTGCCCTCACATCCACTCAGCCCTACCTCTTAGATAATAATCACTGACAGGGCTGTGGTGGTTGGATAGGAGGGGGTGCATGACAACAGCCTGTGTGCTAGTGCTTTTAGACAGTTATCAGCTGAACAAAAAAAGAAAACTATCACATAAAAATTATATCATACATTTAGAATACAAATTTATAATGCACTTACATATATTAATCATCTTTTGAACTGTCATTTTAAAATGCATTAAACCAGTTGTATAGTTCCTTTATCCTTTATCAAAGTTATTGCATTATCTAACATTATCATTATCTTGAAACAACAACATATATTTTGATTACTTGTGTTCTCACACTGAACATGAAATTGTTCCCTCATGTTCAATTAAGACAAACACATAATTTTTACTGTGATTTCATTTTGTCACCTGTAAATGGTGTCATATCACCTTATAGTTGTCAAGCTATTTAAAACACTGAAATAGATGCTACATACTAAAATACTTGTCAACAGGGAAAAATTACATTACCTAGTCTGTCAACATCCTTTCTTCCTGAATCCTTGATGGAGTGTCATGATAGATTTTGAAGTACTGCAACAGATGGGGTTGATGGAAACATTTTAAAAAAGGCAGTTTCACAGAAACGTTAGCTTGAGGTAGTTTCCACCTGTTTTGAAAAGGTCCAGGCTTAAAGGTTCAGTTTGAAATCGTCACACCTGCTTGTGTGCTTACATGGAATATGTGCTGGAGTCTGTTATTTAGAGACGTGAAATACCTTCTGATTGTTTCCTATTCTACCTCATTTGTGGAAAAAAAAGGTTAATTTGTGAGAAAAATATATATTTTATTTGAATTGTGTACACATATGATGTTTATCAGTTTAACTGATCATTTAGTGTCAAGGAAATTGTGCTGTGTTGTAAAACTGTTGAAGCATCAGACAGTAGCCCCTTTTAATGAATGAATGAATATTTTTATTTCAGTTACATACAAAAACACATAAATATAAAGAACATACAATTAGCACAATTTGTTACTGAACAAGGAAGAAGCTGAAGCCCGGGGCTTATTTCTGCTTCTCCTACTCCCATCCTTACTCCAACTCCATATCTGAAGTTGCAGAAAAATAAAACATTAGCC
>JAQQZY010000001.1:25130701-25148000 GCA_030068375.1 Ostorhinchus rueppellii
AAATACACAAAACATTAAATAACCTCAGAACATTATTAAAATTCCACATACTTCTCTTGAGAGATTTCAGGTTATTCCTTTTTTATTTTTTTTATAAAAGGCTAGTCTGTAAATCTAAACATTTTGTGTAATTTTAAAATGTACAGTTTTAATTATTTACAGGTTATTATGATAGTATTTTACTGGTCTGACCCACTTTGGATTGAATTGACTTAAAATGATTTTAAAATCCAAGACTGTTTATATCTTCAGTATAATTTTTACATTTCACAAATTCATCCCAGGGGCCAGTTTGAACTCTTGGGGGGGCCGGATTTGGCCCCCGGGCTGCATGTTTGACACCTGTGATTTACAGTTTCTGTAGACCACAGGGAAATGTTTGAAACAGTAGACTTCCATTTAAAAAAACTGCAAAATATCACTCCTTGAATATAGAGGTAGAGGTTATATATTTGTATATTTGGGTATACTTCAGCAAAATATTATTAATTCAATCAAGAAATATTATTTTATATTTAATTTTGCTACATTTCATGAGATATGTGTATTTTTAATCTGATACTGACTGATGTAACTGTGCTCATGTCTACAGATACGTCGATTCCATGTTAAAACATCTCCAACATGTGGACTGGTTTCTGCTCCACTCTAACAGTCTGTCTTTCTGTGTTTATTCCTTCATTTCCTGCTTTCCCTGTCCATCCTTTCCCTCTTCCCTTTCCTCCTCTCCACAAACACCGCCCCCTCTTTAGCCACAGGAGCTGACAGATATTTTGGAGATCAGTAACATGGTGTTCACGAGTCTCTTCAGTCTGGAGATGCTGCTGAAGGTCCTGGCTCTCGGCTTATTTGGCTACATCAAGAACCCCTACAACGGCTTCGACAGCGTGATCGTCATCATCAGGTGGGGCTTTTGTGGTCGTCGTTAAATATTCATCCTATCATTTAAATGTCCTTTTGAACACACTTACATTTGCACATGATGCGAGGTAGCTCTGCAGTTACATGGGAGCCTCTCAAACTCAACTGTCCCAGCAGTGGTTTTCACAGCCAAATGGTTCCCTGCATTTATTTATGTAGTACTACAAGCTGAATTATGTATCTGTGCTTGAAGGCTGTGCTTGTTTATTGTGTCAGTGCACACTGCTCTCACCCGCTTTACTGGCTGATAAATTGTAAACAGCATTCCCCCACTTTTTGTTTTTCCTCTTGCCACATGTCACAAAGAGCAATTTACATCTCCTAAACTGGAAAGGATGGTCGATGTGGGAAAACTCCAACTTTGTCTTCACAATCTACTTGTCATTTGTGCGCCTTAGTGTGTGGGAGATTGTGGGTGAGGCTGAGGGAGGCCTGTCGGTGCTGCGTACTTTCCGTCTGCTGAGAGTTTTGAAGCTGGTCCGGTTCCTTCCTGCCCTGAGGAGGCAGCTGGTGGTTCTGATGAAGACCATGGACAATGTGGCCACGTTCTGCATGCTGCTGATGCTCTTCATATTCATTTTCAGGTATAGTTTCTCTGTTTTTACATGCACCGCTGCAAGTTGAAATTCACAAGCCAGAAGTGTTTTCTCAGCAGTTCGGGCTGGAATTATTAATGAATTCAACCGTCTGTTTTTCTCTCTGTGAAGTCAATTCAGAGATTTGAGTCAAAACACATAGTTCAAGTTGGATTAGCTGCTGAAAACATCTTGAAATGTTGAATTATGTATGACTGAATTGAGGAATTTGACCATTTAATTAACACTGTAACATTGTAAAAACAGGGGCACCATAACAGCAGGGGGTCTCCAACTCAATTACAGTAGGTAATGCTAGTCATTAGCACAGATTACAATACTAGCATGCATTAATGGGGAAAGAAATTACTGTAGAATTAGAATTACCACCTGGTGGCATGTCTCCAGTTGAAGAAGGAGGCAGGAGTATTGACATGGTAGCAAAGAAGTATAACCTAGATCTATGAACATAATAGAATAGAATCTATATTATAAAAGCCAAGTGACCTCTGTGTGTGTGTGTCTGGGGGTTCACACAAAATCCGAAAAGAGCTGACAGCTGTACTTTGGCACACTTGTGTATTTTTTTTTTGTCAAGGAACAGTCTAGCGAAAACGGCAAGTTGATAGGACCAATATTTTGGGAGATATTAATAATTTTGGAATACAATAGCCTGACAGTCACACTGCTATGGCCACAATGCTTTTGTGGTGACTGCTGGACAAATACAGTACAACATGCACAAATACACAACAGCATAAAAACTACCACGTCTTCAACCTGTGGATCCCCACTGGTCAACACACTAGTAGAATAGAATAGAATAGAATAGACTAGAATAGAATAGAATAGACTTTACACTCGGGGTGTCAAACTCCTTATAGTTCAGGGAGCACATGTAGCACAATATGATCAGAAGTGGACCGGACTAATAAGAACATAATAATATTTAGACAACGTTAACTCCAAACATTTCTGCATGTTTTAGAGTGGAAAAAGTAAAATTACATTATAAAATACAAACTATACTTCAAAATAATGTGAATTACAGGACCTAACTGAAATTTCTTAATAAAAATAAGTGCAATTTTAACAGGTTTATGCTTCAGTTTATCATTTGCACATGTACATTATAACGCTCAGATCACAGTGGATCTACAAAAACACAACACGTTTAATAACAGACAGAATATTGGTAAAATTGTACTTCTGAAGACATTTCAGTTCATTCATATTTGTTCAGGTTATTCTTTTTCATAAGAAATTATTATTTTCATATAAATACAATAAAATTACATGAAAATGTTTGCATTTACAAAGAGAAAAATTTCACTTTGTCATTATTTTTTAGGTTATTATAATCATATTTTACTGATCTGACCCACTGGAGACTGAATTGGTTTAAATGTTGAACCTGAATGAAAATTCTTATTATTTTCAGTGTAATTTTTGTATTTCACAAATTCATCCCACGGGTTGGAATGGACCCTTTGGTGGGCTGGATTTGACCCCCCTGCTTTATACAGTGCACTATACGACTAACATACAACACAATAAAATACAGACATTTATTAAAGAAATAGAAACTACTGTGTAATAGAAATATGTGCAAAATAGAGATAAGGTAAAATTTAAAAAGAATGTAAAAATACTGTAAAAAAAAAAATTTAACTGATATAACAATGTAAACATTTTTGGGCGAGTCATGAGACACATGTCTGGTGAGGAGTTATTGCACATTGCATTGAGGTATGTTATGTGTTTACAGTCTGCACAGCTCAGGGGAACAAGGTGTCAGTAAATCTGCTGGGGTGAGATTTGATTGATCGAAAACACCAGCCAGAAAACAAACCCTGTAGTTCAGGTTGTATTTTATCCACACACTAATAAAGGATTTTTTGTGAAACTAGAGGTTATTACCTTTCAAATGAGGTGTCATTGATTAATTTTGGCCTTGTGTTTCTTAATTTATAACCTTTGAAACTCGGTATGTTAAATAGGTGAAAATGAACCCAAATTAGGTGGGAAGACACAGGTTAAGAAAGGCTCACCTTGAAAATTAGTCCGTTTGAAGGCTCAGTGTGTAATGTGTATTCTAAGTCCAGTCTTTGCACTGATTTCTGGGTAAATGTCTGGTCCTTTTTATTTGAGAATGCCTTTGCTGGCTCCTGTATTTCTAAGAGCATCTACAGCAGGGTTCTCCCCAGACGGTGGAACAACGGTGCTGCGCCAGTGTACTGCTAGCTCAGCGCCACTATACTCATTTTCAAATTTAGGGCATTTTTTTTTCTATTTCCCCCCGATAATTTTGCTAAAATCTACTGAAATCCGTCGGGTTTGCAGGTACACACTCAGTTTTCCAGCGCCATGTTGTTTTTCCTTTGAAATTTCATCGAATTGCATCTACCGTGATGTTTTAGTGTGCGACTTTCTTCCAGGGAGGGGGGCACGCCAGGATACTATAAATTTCTGGGGAAAATATCACCCGCCATTAGCTACTGTTAGCTGGGGGTGTTAGAAAATATCGGATCTGCAATATATCATGATATTTCATTTCACAATACAGTATCGAAGTAGTGTATCGATATTTTCAGATATTTATTCAAATGCAGATATAGCAGAAGTTCATTTTTATTTTTCTTTATTGTTTGTACTTTATTCATTATTATTTAACACAGTTTTATTAAATAATGGTTATTTGAAGCATCCTCACAGCATTTTTTACTGTCTGAGAGGCAGACGTTAGTTTGTTTGTTGTGATTGCACAAAAATAATGTTATGATGTTAGTTATGAACTAATAGAATAGGAACATTTGAGCAGGATCTTAAACTGTAATGTCTGTAAAATATAATTTAAGTTTTAACACAGGAACATTTTGTGATGTAGCATCAGATCCTGTTGTGATCAGGTAAAAATGTGTTTAGTATTTGTGCGTATTTCTGGTGTAATTCAATTCTTCAAGGAAATAATAATTTTTAAAAGAGAAACAAACAAAAATTTGCCTTTTTTAACAGTATCATGATATATAGTGATGTATTGTATCGTGATCCTAGTATCGTGATTTGTATCGTATCACCAGATTCTTGCCAATACACATTTCTGCTGTTAGCTGGGAAATGGAGTTTGTTAATGTCAACTAACAACCAGCTCTTAACATAGCAGTTAACAACGAACACAAAAACCGTACAAAAATCTGACTGATCTTTTAAATGCATACCATATTATCACCTTTTTGTCTTGCTGCCAGATTGCTTTTCCTCACAAAACTGAACGACTTTATATGGATGTCTTCAAAACCACTGATTTCTTTCTTAATTGTGTCTCACACAACATAACATTGGTCTGCTGCTGCATTAACTGATGAATTTACATTATTTGCTGGATCGTTTCAGATTTTAACTCATATTTTCTGTAGGTTAAATTAAACTTATGCCTCAGGAATTTGGTTTTTGCAGACAATATAAATGCTTCAGTCTTGTTGTAAGGGGAAAAAAGATTCCAAATACAGTCTGCTCTTAAATGTGGACTTATGTTACTAAAGTGTGTTTTGCTGCTGTCTGTGTCCACAGTAGGAGGCTACATTGCTTAGTTTTATGTAAGCATTCCTTAAGGGGAGGAAGCAGACAGACACAGAATACTCCTTATTTTCCACGATTTGAAATGAAACCTACTTTCCTGTATTTGGTATCTTTTTATCATTCAAAGCTGGCAAATCAGAGCACATATATATCCCTGCTTTAAACTGACTTGAAAATGTTCTACAGGGCTTTTTCTTCTTTTGTTACAGGACATATAACATGTATTATCAGTTTTAACACAAGCATAATGGCTCACACAGGCAGCATTACTGCATTTGGTTGTGCAACATCCATATCAAATTACCATGTAATGAAAGTAATGTATTTTCTCATTGTTTTGTGTGTGTCTCTGTGTGTTTGTGTGGTTCAGTATCTTGGGCATGCATCTCTTCGGCTGTAAATTTGGTTTGCGTCAAGACAGTGGAGACACTTTACCCGACAGGAAGAACTTCGACTCTCTGCTCTGGGCGACCGTCACCGTGTTCCAGGTTGGATAAACACCCCAGACACAAATACATCAACAGTATTTAATTTACTGGAGGTTCCCCATTGATGAATTACCAGTCGACTCAATTGTGAAATTAATTGGGATGAGAATCAAATGGCATCTGGTTCTGTCACCACTGGTAGCCCAGATGATATTCTCCATTAATTCATTTGCTCCAATTTGGGAGCTCTCACAGTCAATTTTTCAGCAAAATATAAAAACTCTCCCAGTGGGCAGGTGAGATCCGCTTTACAAGCAGAAGGGGGAGGAAGAGTAATGAAACACGCACTCCACAGGAGCTCATTTAACACTGATGAGCGTCATTACTGTTCAACTGACAATGAGATACTAAAAGAAGAATCTATTGGTGTTATTCTTCTTATTATGCTGAGAAAGCTACTCAGAAAGTAGGTTGCATTTCTGGTTCATTTTATGTTTAATGGAGTATTTTTTTTTTTATTTCCTCACTGTATGACTTCCATCTTTCTTCATTTGTTCCCGTCTGCAGATCCTAACGCAGGAGGACTGGAACGCAGTGCTTTATAACGGGATGGCCTCCACCACGCCATTGGCTGCCCTCTATTTTGTCGCCCTCATGACATTTGGCAACTACGTCCTCTTCAACTTGCTCGTGGCCATTTTGGTCGAGGGCTTCCAAGCTGAAGTAAGGGCAAAGATGCAGTTTTCCTTGAGCTACTTAGAGAATGAGACGCTGGGAACGAGACTAATTGAGCTCTGTTATGCTGATGATACCAAAGCTGCCTATGAGAGAATAATCTCCATCATCCTGCTTGTGTGGATTCTCCCCTCTCTTCTCTCTCATTAACCATCATTCTTTTTTTTTCCCCCTCTTTCTTTTCGCAGTTGTTGTCTGTCAGTCTTTCTTTCCATCCCCTGTTCCCTATTCCTTTCTCACTGACACACACATAATACTCTCCAGGGTAGGGATGTGTTTGATATCGCCTGCCATTCACAGCTGGTGAGCTTTTGTTGTTTAGTTTTCATCTTTTATCTACAGCATCAGAGAACACTTGCTCTCTCCCTCTCACACACATACACACACATCCAGATACCCTTTGCCAAAGCGTCTGCCTCCATCTTTCTGGCGTGAATTTTAATTAAATTCAGTAAAGCTTTATTGGCGTGACTACAGGAGATCGCTGCCAAAGCCGTGTACATAACTCAACAAGAGAACACTAGAGATCCCCTTCGCCTGTTTTCCTCTAACTCATTGTCTCTCAGTATTTCTCTGCCTAATAATCGTTCCCTTTTACAACAGTCAACAGACAGTAAGAAAAGGAATACGATGGTGGATGGGGAAGATTATGATAATTGTGGTTCTTCTTGTGTTTTTAGGGTGACGCCAACAGATCTGAGGCTGATGATGAGAGACTGTCACTCACTTATGATGAGGAAATGAAGTTGAAAGATCTGTACAATGCAGGTACTGACTCTTACATTACCTCACTGCTTAGTTTGGATTTGAAGTGGAGCTGCATGGGGTACTCGGCCAAAGTCGAGCAGGAGTAATAACACGGAAGCTAAGCAATTTACCTCTAAGGACGAATGCAGCAGCAAAAAAACATCAATATCTGTTGAAATGTAAGTTATATTTAGGATATTTATTTATACTGGGTATGGCTGTGGACATGGGCAGTAGCAAAAACATATTTTACCCAACAAAAAAAAAAAAAAAAAATCAATGTCAGTGTAAGTCTAAGCTATATTTAGAAGATTTTCACTGCTTTACCTTGCTCTCAGACAGTCCTTTCCAACAGGGAACCGAAGCCCTGAAGCTCTCTTCAAAGCCACCACACTCCAAACAGTAGTTTTACCCTTAGAACAGAGTTGTAGGTGTACTACTGTCTCAGTTGGTTACTCTTTGTGGCATTGTGTGACTTTGTGTGGTGTTTTTACGCATTAGTTCAGATTCAAACCAAAAGGAAAAAAACCAAGTCCCCCTTCACACCAGGCGTTAACATGTTTTTTGTGATCTGCTCTAAGATGGACTCAGGGCGCCTCAAGTATCCATTGACATTCAGAAGTGTTCTGTGCTGTGCATTCACTGTCTTCACATTGTTTGACTGTTGTAATTGCCAGTTATTTCACACTGGTATTTGAACTGAGGCAAAACTACCCTGAGGAGAAATGTAGTTTGGTTAATTAAAAGTACTTAGAAAAAGAGGTTATCATAAAATCATATGCTAGCAGAGAAAGAAAAAAATCAATTTCAAGGATTGTTCAAGCATTTTCAAAATGATAAAAACTGCCATAAGACAATAGCTACTGCCACAGTACTGCGGCACAAAATATTGGTTTGTCTACTGCCACAGAGCCAATCAAATATTAGCATTTGTACTAGAGCCAGTCACAGATACTGTTCCATGAACTCATTATCCTCTTGTTGCCACAGTACTGTGTTGATATATGGCGTATACATCAATTCATTCTTTTGTGAATTTTACTACCACAGTACTGTGGCAACTGATGGAAGAAACGACACTAATTAGTGATAGTATATAGCATAGAATAGGAGTCATTGTTGGAAATGCTCTATATGCTGTTGTTTTATAGTGTTCTTTGCTTTGTGCAGTCAGTGAGACTGAGGCTGGAGAAGGTGGGCGGAGCTACATGTTAGACGTGGCAGTGTGCCGTGTGACTTCTCAGTTCTGTGTCACTTAAGTTTGAGTGCTGTGCTCCGAATTCTGCAGTCAGAACATTGTCCCGGTGGCTGATTTATAGCAATGTCGGATTTACCTACTGGCACCTTTGGTACCAGCCCCCTCATTTGAAAATCTGCAGGAAAAAAAATGCTCCTTTGACCAGGAATCAAACCTGAGTCTTACACATTGTTGTCTGAAGCATTCCCTGTTGAGGTAAATCTCTGCTTTTTCCTGATCCGACCTATTTGCTATCTGGTTGCCTTGTTACTTTTTGAGATGTGACGTTTGGGGATGTGATAAGTTACCAATCTACACATGATAAAACGAGGGTGCTGAGCATCTCTGTGGTAATGGACAAACTGATATTTCATGCCACAGTACTGTGTCAACAGCCACTCTGAAAATTATAATGTAAAAAAAGGACACCTTTAACAATGGAACTTTTGTTTCTTACTTTTGTTTTGACTTGTACAATTTTAACAATCAAAACAGTCAAAACTGGTTTTGACTGTTTCATAGAAGACGACCAGTTTAACCAGCTGAATCACTTTGCAGATATCTGTGCCCTTGGACTATCACCAAACCACTGCTACACATAGTTGAACTGCCAGTAATTGCATGTAAATATCTACATGTTAGTTCTGATCACCTACTCGGCTGATGTCCTCTACATCAGAAATGACGTCCTTTAGAAATATTATGTTCGAATATTGTCGTGAAGTTCTTGAAAATCCCACAGAGATATGAGAGTGAGTCATTGGTGTCATGCTGGCTGAACTCACTGGAACAGCACCCCACTACTCTTTTTATCCAAGCGATGGAACACAATACCCTCAGTTCATAGAATCCAGTTGGAATTCATAATTAATTTATAGATATTCAGTTGTTGAGGATGCAGTCATGTTGAAGGCGTATGTCAGGCAGGACAGTCATAATGTTCACAACTGTCATGTTGAGGAAGGAAAACGCTGAACTTTAAAAGCTAACGGTAGCCTCTGAGCAGCACAATGAGTTCATCATTCACTTTTATGATGATTTCTTTTATTTATGACGCCTTTGCAAAGACACATTACAAAGCCAGCTGGTTAAACATGGAAACTTGTATTGCATCCAGATAGTCTGAGTGTTAGATGAGCTCGGTGTTTGCATACAGAGTAGGGAAGTGAAGTCCAAACGCTCGAGACATAATCATGTAGAGATACAGTTTCAGAAAAAATCATTAGACCACCCCTTGTTTTCTTCAATTTCTTGTTCATTTTAATGTGTGGTACAACTACAGGTACATTTGTTAGGACAAATATAATGATAACAACAAAAATAGCTCATAAGAGTTTTATTTAAGAGCTGATATTTATCCATTTTCCATGTTTTCTTCATAATAACCAAAATCACTTCAGTTCTGACATCAATATTTATGGCATTATACTGACAAAAACAGTGCTTTTAGGCATTCCATGTTTTCTTTCCTGTTTTAGTCACATGATACACACAGAAGTTGGTAATTAATTGCATAACCATTGTTTTTAATGACTTTTGATGGTCTAATAATTTTTTGGGTGACTGTACATTCTAATGCCAGGTCTGAACGGAGAAACTTGTGATCAGATTATGACAGACACATTTTAAAGCCGTGTCTGAGTGGACTGAGACAAGTGTGAATTAGCAACTCCTGTGTCCTGTGAGATTAAATGACTGTTTTTGTCAAGGGAGTATATTAGTTCCCCATCAGACAAGGGCTGGTTGACAGTGAGGCAAAGAGGTTCAAATATTCTAAATATAGCATAAACTTGCTGTTGAAACCTGAAGGAGGCTTTGTATGTTCTTAAGCTGGTGTTTCACTTGGAGATGTTGGTTGATGTTACACAGTGAAGGAGGAAAGTCACTGTTTTTTTTTTTGTTTTTTTTTACCTACGCCAAGGAGGTTATGTTTTCATCGGCGTTGGTTTGTCTGTCTGTCTGTCTGTCTGTCTGTTTGTTTGTCTATTAGCAAGATAACTCAAAAATATATTGACTGATTTTCATGAAATTTTCACAGATTGTCAGAAATGGGGTATCCTAGATATGATTAGATTTTGGTGGTGATCCGGATCACTGTCTGGACCCAGGAATTTTTTTAAAGGTTTCTTTATCGTTGGGAGATAGGGCATGAGGTCACCTGTACATTCAGCGCCATCTAGTGGATCAAAGTACAAACACTGCCTTGGCGAAGGTTTGCGCTCTCCGAGTGCTTCTCTAGTTTTTTATGCAACATTATGTGCAATACTTCTTTTCTAAACCTGTGCAATATATGCTTAACGCAACATTCTAGTAACACTTCTAATCATATATTTTTTATCTATTTTAATTATTCTACTTATTCTATTTTTAGTCACCACTCAATGCACCTTATCTCATTTCATTGGTTTTACTTATTGGGTGAAGTTCACTTACATTTATGTGTAGTTTTATTCATGTTTATAATGTACAGTTTGCTATTGTTACTTAGCTACCTGACTCATTTAAATTCATGTACAAATGGCAATAAAGTCTATTCTATTCTTATGCCATTATGGTTGAATAGTTGTTATTGTGTTTTACTGTTTATTGTGCATCATGTGTGTGTTTTATCTTGTTTGGACTTTGTATGGCTGCCACCTTGGCCAGGTTCCCTTGCAAAATAGGTTCCTGGTTAAGTAAAGGTAAAATTAAATAAAACTAGAAAAGCACTTGGAGAGCACAGACCTCTGCCAAAGCAACTCTGTGCCCCCATGCTCTATCTCCCAATGATTAAGAAACCTTTAAAAAATTCCTGGATCCAGACAGTGAGCTGGATCATCATCAAAATGTAATAAGTTTTTCCTCGTCCCATTTCTAACAATTCCCGAAAATTTCATCAAACTCCGTCAATAATGTTTTGAGTTATGTTGCTAACTAGCAAACAAACAAACAAACAAACAAACAAACAAACAAACTCTACTGATTCCATAATCTCCTTGATGGAGGTAATTTTTCAATTATCTGGATCAGTCTTTGATATCTTGTAGAACCTTTGGAAATATGTCTTGTATTTTTTCCCAAGTGCTCTGACCAGTCTTTGTGCAGTTATAGGCACAAATGCTCAAAATGCTCCTATCTCGCAATGTTCTCGAATCCTTTAAAAAATTCCTGGATCCAGACGGTGGTCTGGATCGCCCCCAGAATTTTATCATTTCTTCTATATCCCATGTCCAACAATTCCTGAAAATGTCATCCAAATCCTTTCAGAACTTTTCAAGTTATTTTGAACACAAACAGAAAAGCAGGTAAACGCCAGCAAAAACATAATCTCCTTGGCGGAGGTAATTAGCTGACTCCATTACAAAGCTGGTAGTGGTATTAGTTCCTTATATACGTGGGTTGTACTTTCTATTAAAATCTTCATGCTCCCTTTTTTGTTCTTTTGCTTCTCTCTTCTGCTTTTGCACAACTGCAACAATGTACAAAACTAGCTGCACCACAGCAGTAAGCTAATGTCAATTCAATATCCACCTGCCATTACAACACAGACTCATTTTACAAACACTTTAAATACCTTAAAGGGGCTGAAGTAACATGAATCACTACCTCCATTACAATCCCACTTAAAATAATCGAAACCAACCCTTGTACCCACGGTCACAATGACTTGTTTCTGTGTATCTTTTCCAGAGCTCAAGATCCAGGCCATGATAATGAGCCCCAATGGTCTTCTGAACCCAAAAGCCTCCATGCCACCTCCTCCTCCTCCTTCTCTTCCAGTCATCACACACACTGCAGCCACGCCCACCATAAACTCCATCCAATCACGTCGGCCGAGTGGTGCCTCCATGGACATTAACAGCCTTGAGCAGAGGTCGATGGTAAGACCCACGTGCACCCTCTATACTGTCAGCGATATACATGATTTACACGAGCACTCATACAACACAATATTAGAATATATAAAAATGGAAATAAATCCATCCATATCTGTGATGAAAATATGATTACGAGGATTACTTTCTGAACTCTGAAAGTGGAGAAGGGGATATACGGTTAAAGAGCAGATTATATGATCAGATTATATTAGATTATATTAGATTAAAGTTTCTTGTCGTCATGCAGAGTATAGGAACAAAGCCAATGAAATGCAATTAACATAAAAAAAACATTGAAGGTAGAATAAGTAAGGTTTTACATCAAAATATCTAAAACTCGTGCACTTACAGTATATGAGATGTTTGTAACAATATTAACACTCACAGATGCTATACTAGATATTTGAGCACCTGTCAAGTGAATTTGATCCGTTTTGTGTTACTGCATCCAAGGGAATGCCACTGTTTTCATCACAGGACAGCGCTCTGAAGTAAAAGAATGAAGTCTGTTGATCTGGTTCAGTCTAAACTGTGACAGTTCTGACCTTGTTTGTTTGATTCCAAACAGATCTTTAGTGCAGCGACTGACAACACAAACCGTACAGAAAACAGAGGTGATTTGTGGTTTTACTGTGACTGTTTTCTGTTTAAAAACAAAGCTAACAGAGCTCTAATGTAAACAGGAGGATCTTTGTGAACATCGTAAGACACAGTGTTACTTTGATAGAAAAAATGGATGATTTCATAATACGGATGTGTGTAAACATTGAGCTTATAGTCTGTGGATACATAGCGTTGATTCATTGGTGGTTTCGGCAGCTGCGAGTGTGTTCTAGTACACGACTTCCCCCTGCTGTTGATGGTTTGCAGCATTAATATAACATATAAACTCTGTAGATTAGAAAAATACTTTATTTATGTAATAATTTCAATCTAATAATACCCTTTGTGGTCTTCTAGATGGCACTCTTGATGTTCACTGGTTGAAAATGGCTAAAGACATCATGTAATTTTAATAGTAACCTACCCTAAGATAAGTTGACACTGTTTAGTTTTTATTTGATAGTACACTAGCTGACATTACTTGTGGCTGTTTAATCAAAATGAGAAATTATAACATGTAACTTGATTGTATGCCACTAAGCATTATGTGACTACAGTTTTAATCACGTTAGACTTTTATTCACAATGATGATGAAAACGGATTCTCCCATGATCCCATGCAAGAGAGAGAGTGTAAGTCCCGCCCCTTCCAGTTGTGATATATGGGATGTTATTTGCATTAGTAAGGGGTGGGAAACAATACTGCACATTTTTGGTCCTGTTTGAATTAAGCCATCATTTACACACATAACTGAATGAATATGAATTAAAAAAAAATTACAAGTTATGAAAGTCACAGTCTGTTGTAACAATGTTGAAGTATCAGACTTGTGTAGATATTAAGTAAATATTAAGACTACATGCACAAGGTGATGTTGTTGTAGTGGTACCTACTCAATCTATTCACAGACTGAAAATATCACTGGAGCTTCAACATGAGCAAACTTCCCATTAATAATTTTTCATCTCACTCTTAAAGATTCAAGTAAAATGGCTGAAGAGGTTTTTCTTATTAATGCTTTGAGATGCTTTTGAGGAACTTTGCTGAGTACACTTTTTAGTGCCTAAATTATTGCAGGTGTTTTATATTTATATTTTCTGCATTGTGTTTGTGTTTGTGCTTTATATACGTTTATGTGTGGATGAAGGGCTGAAATTTCTGTCCCTCTGTAACCTTCTTCTGCTGCTGTCTTGGCCGGGACACTCTTGCAAAAGCCATTTTTATTCTCAATGAGTCATTTTTCCTGGTTAAATAAAGGGTATTTTAAAAAAAATATGTGAAGGCAGCAGCGGTTTAGGTTTTAGTGTTAGGTTATGTGTCACATGTAATGACAGATACAGTTCAGTGACCTGTTTAACCCTTTAAACCCTAAGCTTAAACGGTCCATCTCGACTTTTTTTTCTTAGTTTGACCCTAAAAAGGTTAGAAAATATGCTGCGAGTCCTTTTGTCCATTTTACTAGAGCAGCTAGAACGTTCAAAATCTAACAGCCATTGACAATTTACTGCATATTATAATACTGGTGAAACGGTTTGTTCCCCAGCTTCTAGTAGAGCTGTGAGTGAAACTACAGTAATGATCCAATAAAGTCTATAAAGTGTAATGTCTCAGGTTTCAGAAACTGTTGCAATTTATCCAGTTGCACAAACAGTGAAAGAGTTACAGCGAAACTCTTTCACCAAACTGTATATGCACAGGGTGTGTCAGTGATGACACATCGGGTTTTAAAGAGTTAACACAAAACTAGATGTTTGTTTACTGGTATAACCCTTGAAGATTGTTTGTCTCACCAGGGCTGTAGGTAAGGCTGGTTGCAATGGTCTTCTTTGTGTTGATATGTTTTTCTATCTTCCATGCTAATACTCACCAAACGGCAGGACAGTTTCAGCCAGCTTTATTATACCATAAACAATAGGCAGGAACCAAAATGTGAAGAAAGGCAAGTAGAAACATAATAAAAGAATCTATTGCATAAATTGACTAAATAATTAATGAAATAATGTATAAATCACAACATAAACAAATGTCAAAATAATAAACAAAAATTAATAATTTGGAAATAAAATAATTTCTAAATTAAACGTTACACTGGTTTTGCTGTAAACCATGACTTTCATGGCACATAAAATTGTTTTGTAAATGAACAAACATGATAGGTGTAAATGGTGGAGCAATTGAAACAGGATGAAAACTCTTTTTTTTTTTGTTTGGCCTAAAGTGGGAATGAAATTGGAAAATGGACCTGATGATGCATTGAAGTTGCTCACCCCTTCGGCAAAGTTAAAAAAGGAAAAAAAAAGAGGAAAAAGCAAAAGAAAGGGAAGAGTGAAAAGAAAAGAAGCCTTAATTTTAAGATTATTTAGGAATATTGAAACAAGATGGTAGATATGTTTCTGTTGTTAGAATAGAATAGAATAGAATAGAATAGAATAGAATAGAATAGAATATCCTTTACTGTCATTGTATAGTTATTAAAATGAAATTATGCAGAACCCCCTCCCCCAGTGCTGTACAATATAAAACACAATAAATATTATAAATAAAATGATAAAAATATGAAGATACCAAAAAATATTAAAAGAACATTTAAAGGTACCCTAGGCTATGTGCATGTTTGTCCATGGATGCTATGGAGGTTATTATTGTTGTTTTTTATGTTATGTTGTGAATGCTCAATGTTGTACACATTTAATTTAATGTCAGCAGTGTATTGGGTGCAAAAGACAGGCAAAAAGAGCAGCTTTTACTTCTAGCCTGTTCCTTTTTTTGGTTTTTATGTTTGTTACTGTTGTACTAAGTGTACTGATTGATGTACAAACCAAAAATAAACTCAGTCATTCATTCAAAGTTAGGTCCCATGTGGTGCACCAGAGAGGCGGGGCTACAGTTTTCTATTAAATGAATGGCTTTTTAAAAAATGTATTGTTTTCATTGGAACGCACCCCCAACAGGAGATATAACACTGGGCATTAACAAAACCTCCAGAGGTTGGTTCGGTGCTTCCTGTTTGTTTTCTGCAAGGATACTGGAGGTCTTTATGGGATCAGATTATAAGTATGAATCTACAGTCTAATCATATCAGGTTCTGGTCTTTAGCCTCATGTCTCAGGTCTATATCCCAATAAGTCTGAGATCCGAGTGGGTCTGAGTTGACTTACTATCAGCTCTGATCATGTGGTGTGTCACAGTCATTACAAGAGAAAAATGTGAGATTTGAAGCAAGACAGAGAGCGTGAACTGTGAAGAGCAGGGAAAATGAAATGTTTGCTGCTTCTGTCGACTGTAGCTCTCCTTTAATTTGTGGCATGTAACACTACTGCTGCTGTTGTCCTCTGGTCTATTTCAGAGTGGTTTTGTTTTCTTTTGATCCATTCTCTGTTCGGTCTTTTTTAAAAAATTGCAAGCATTTGTTTATTATTACAGAGCAGTCGGTATTCAACATTACAGATAAATGAAAACTTGATAATAAAAAATCTCTGAACTGTAATAAACGTTATGTGAACATCACCTTTGATACAAGAAATATAGCTCACAGTGCTTCGAAACAAAAGAGCTTTCATGTATGATGCAAACTCTTCAATGAAAAAGACATTGAATAAAAGTCAAAATTGTGATAAAATTATATAATTCATGAAAGATACAGTGAAAAATAAAACGCAGAATGTCAAAAGACTTGCAGAGTTTGTCCTTGTGGTTACAATAGTGCTGTTAACATTGGATAAAAATGATATTGGCTTATTCATTCTAAAAAAAAAAAAAAAGAAAAAAAAACACCTTCCTTCCACTAGCTGTGAGGTGACAGTAAATCCACCTGATTCTGCTGCTTGTTTTTGCACCGGAACTTCAGTAAGTCCGATGCTGGACCCTTTAATTTTTGCACTTTTTTACTTAATTTTACTGTCTGTACTGTTTTTATCAGTTTCTGGACAGCTTTGCTTTATTTTACTTGTGAACGTTAATCCATAAAGACCCAAACACCCACCAGTGACCATCTAAAACACAGGCAGGTGTCAAACCGGCGCTCCCAACATTCCCATCTGGCCCACGGCATGCATGTACAAAGTGCAAAAATTACACTGATATTAACAATCAAGGATGTTAAACTTGTTTAAGTTCAGATTCCACATACAGACCAATATGATTGAAAGTAAAATAATAGCATAATCACCCTTTAGCAATAAAATGTGGACAATATGAAAATGAAGTATAATATGAACAATGTTCTTTTGGTTACTGAATGTTTTCTGCATTTGTAGATCCACTCTGATCTGTAAGTTGTTAGTAATAAGCTGACAAATAATATATTTTTTTTGTAATTCAAATTTTTATTTAAACACACACAGTAAAAGCTCATAGTGGTACATATACAAAACCAGAAAAGCACTCAGAGAGCGCAGACCTCCCCCAAGATGGTATTTGTATTTTTTTTTTAAGGTAGTGTTTGTTTGTTTTTTAAGGTAGTGTTTGTATTTTTTTTAGGTAGTGTTTTGGTTTTTTTTGTTCTTTTTTTAAGGTAGTGTTTGTATTTTTTTTAAGGTTGTGTTAGTACTTTCCTCCACTAGATGGTGGTGAATGACCTCATGCCCTATCTCACAATGATAAAGAATCTTTTAAAA
>JAQQZY010000001.1:25243167-25253187 GCA_030068375.1 Ostorhinchus rueppellii
TGTTTTACATGGTTTTTCTTTTGAAAATGAGCACCACCGGTGATAATGTACTCACTGCTATTAAAAGATATTTTGATGCAAGACATAGCTCTGCTGTAATACTGGATATGACTAATACAGACAACTCCTTTCGTCCAATCAGCAATCACTGTGTCACCCTTATGTCAACCTGAGGGTACCTACCCTTTCTGTTTTGGTTAGTGTTGTTGTGTTTTCTCTTTTGCAGTTGCGTTTTCTCTTTTGCGGTTGTCTTTTGCACTTCAGGGCCATCTTAGGATATGGGTATGTATGTGAATCTATTGACAATTCATGCATCAAAACATTTGCTCAAGTATCATCTTAAACCTTCACATCATCCAAATGGTTCAAGGTTCAGTGTGTTAGATATAGTTGGACCTAACAGAATGAACTTGCAGAGTACATGCTGATTGACCTGCTCTTGGTAGATATTAAAAACATGCAAAGACCTTCTCTAGAGCCAGTGACTCATCTGTTCTGAGCTGTTCAGTTATGGAAGCAAAGCAGGGGACACTAACATACATGAACACTGGATACCATCTGCTATAAAATAGAAATATAAACAAAGAAGGAGATGATGGAGACCAGCAAGAAGTAATAGTAGTAGTAGTAGTACTAACAGTAGTAGTAGTATTAATAGTAGTAGTAGTACTATTAGTAATAGTATAGTAGTAGTAGTACTATCAGTAGTAGTAGCACTAGTAGTAGTACTAGTAGTAGTAGTATTATCACTAGTAGCAGTAATAGTAGTAGTACTATTATTATTATTATTATTAGTAGAAGTACTATCAGTAGTAGTAGTAGTATTATCAGTAGTAGTAGTAGTAGTAGTAGTAGTACTAGTAGTAGTACTATCAGTAGTGGTAGTAGTACTACTACTACTATCAGCAGTAGTAGTAGTAGTACTATCAGTAGTAGTAGTACTAGTAGTACTAGTAGTAGTAGTAGTATTATCACTAGTAGCAGTAATAGTAGTAGTAGTACTATTAGTCGTACTATCAGTAGTGGTACTACTACTACTACTACTATCAGCAGTAATAGTAGTAGTGGTACTATCAGTAGTAGTAGCAGTACTACTACTATCAGCAGTAGTAGTAGTACTATCAGTAGTAGTAGTAGTAGTAGTATTACTATCAGTAGTAGTAGTATCAGTAGTACTCCATACGTGTCTCAGCTGCTGGTTTTTCTGTTCTTTGTTGTGAAAATCTCACAGCAGCTGAAGAACACCACCAGCTCATTCTACACATTGAACATACTGTTACACTAACACGTGTCCACTAATCGAATAGAATGATGATTATTTTCCATTTCTGAGTAGACTCCACTAAATCCTACACACTGAAACCTTCCCCAGAGGTCAGTGAGGTCAATAGTATTTCATCCTCCTGAAGTGTAGTAATGTTCTGAAGTTCACTGGACGGTTTTATTTGAACTTACAGAAATGCACCAGCAGCTGCTTGTGTTTTTTCAGCGCTCTGTTGAAGTTCCCCTTCTTCAGCTGTAAAACTCCATCCTTCTCTGGCAGTGATTTGTCTGCCTTCCCCTCAGGTTTTGTGTCAGCAGCAGCAAATGCACCGAGACAGAAGGTCAGCAGCCCGAGCAGCAGCAGGATCCTCATGTCCACTCACCCACAGACGACGGCCACAGTGGACGCCGTGGACACCGGAACGAGCAGAAGGTAAGGAAGGAGTGGCAAGTGTGTGTGGTGTGTGTGTGTGTGTGTGTCAGTGCTGAGCTTTTGTTATCTGCAGACTAGGCCCACCAGTCTGTAGCTGATTAACTTTCCTATCTGAGTCCTGCTGTATCTGCTATTGGCTGCTGCTCATATCATGTCTATCATTAATATCTAAAGGACCTTTGCCTAACACTGTTAGCCTCAACAAGGTCAAACAGGAACGACAAATGCACACACACACACACACACACACTCTCACAGACATGCATACACTACTACTGGAGGGACAAACATGTAATACATTGCAAATAAAAGTTTGATTGCAGTTAAAAAGAGTTAGGAGAGAAGATATTTGCATAAAAAAATCCAAAAACAACAGTGATGGCCATGCAGAATGAATCTTTTCACAAGAACATACATCATAGTTTTATATTACATACTTTTATTTACACTTTATAGTTCAGTATTTATGCATTACATTGACTTTAATTGTCACTGTGGCTAAAATGACTTTTCTTTACCCATTTAATTCTGCATCAGTGTAAAATAGCATCATCATTTATTTGTTGAGTCTGTCTTTAGTTTAACTTATTGGTATTTTATTATAATTTTACCCTTCTATGTGGTAAAAAATCCCTTCAATAATTGAGCAAATTGGTTTATGATTATTTATATGGTATATAGGGGTTTTACAGCCTTAAAACATATAAAATAATTGTAAAAAATAAAGCTGACTACTTTGCAGATTCCACTTATTGCCGGCTATTTTTAGAGGGTAACCCCCCCCCCATGATAAACAAGGGACAACCATACATTATGAAATTATAATAAATCCAAACATGAATTACTCATACTTTATCTTCCCAAATAAAGTCACAACATTTGTTTCGTGTATAAACCTGTTTATTTGATACTTTCCATGAGTGTGGTCTCTTTTAGTTACTTCTGCTTTGTATTTTATCTTGTTTAGGACATCCTTTTGTTGTACTTTCTCCTAGTGGGTCATTTTCTGTTTTGGACTGAATTTGTGATTTTTTGCTTGTTGTAAAATTATTAAGTGGAGCACATTTTTGGTTTTTGGTTTAAGATCTGTTTGTGATTGGATTCTTCCACTGGCTCACATGTCACAGAAAGGGAGGAGAAAAAAAAGTGTGTAAAAATCAGAAATATAAAGTAGCAAAAAAAGAACTGCACAAATAAAGTACAGGTAACATGAACACGCACCTACAGGTTATAAATGCAACTTATTAAAGGAATATTTATGCGCACATCTGCCAGCACAGAAGAATGGAAGGTAAAAATCGATAAAATGCACTGTTCAAGTAACCAAGGTTATTTTATTGCTCTATCAACATGATAGAATGATACATAATAACACATCATTTTCAGTTAATTACAGAAGCTTGAAAACACCATGGCAGGGAAACTATGCATTAAACATTGCACATTAATCCAACAACAGCAGGTGAAGAATGTGTTGTAATCAGTCATCGCAGTGCATAGATCCAGCAGTAATTCACCACCACATCATCCAACATCAGCTTCACCTCGTTTTCTAAACATCACTCACAGCGGGTTGGAGGGGAAAACTTTAACTTTATAAGTAGAGATGAATATTTCTCAACAGCTGTCATATTCTGCCTTCTGAGGAAAGTGAAATGACTCATTAAGAAGTCTGCAAACCAGTTTATAAAGCAATATCTGCTTTTATATTTGGAGTAATATAGGTGTGTGTGTATTATACTGCATGCATCTTTGCAGCACAGACAGTCAATCTATCTTCCTACTTTTTTCTTTGGCATAAAGGTCTGGATGAATCTACCTCTTACACATTAATTTAACAAGAAGAGTTTTATTGTTTTTACATTTAAATATAGAGACATAATTGTATTCAATTGTTGTTCGTCATAAATGTCTGTACTGTACTTGTCATGTTGCAAGTTGTTTTGTCTGCGTCTGTGTGGATGCGTTTCACTTCCTCATTTGCCTTTCAATGATCGAATGACAGTGCAAAAGGTATTCTTTATCCTGTTTTGTCTCATGTTTCAGAAATGCTTGCATCTCCCCTGAATCAAGTGCAATCTATAGTTTTATTCCAGACACTGTCGCAGATGGAGTATGGTCACAAATCCTACAAAAACTTTTTAGCATCGAACGCTAACCCATATGAGAGATTACTGTCAAAAGCTGGTATTTTGATCCATTATAGCGGACGGAGGCTGATTCAGTAAAACAATGACATCTTTTTTTTTTTTTTTTTTTTTTTACAGCAGAGATAAAAAATCTCATAAAAGCCTGTCAAACTGTTCCTGAACACAGTCTGTCAGTATGCATTAGAAGACGTCTAAATATACCTTCCAGTCCTCTGACTTTACATTCTTGTGCTAATCTGAACATGTGCCTTATTCTGGCTGTTTTCTATTTGACTCTACTCTGACCTTTACCGTGAGTACACATGTATCTGGGTTTCACAGTATGGGCAGGAGTGATGTGCATCTTGTAGCCCTCGGACCATGAGGGGAATGAGGCAGATTCCACAAACCAACCTGAGAAAAAAACAGAGGCAGAAACATCAGCTTTAGCATAAACAGAGTATATGGTTTATGGAACTGTACAGGTCTCACAATGCATCTCTGTACACTTTAATATTTTATCATGTGATTGTAACTAGAGTAGGCTCAGTGTTTCCAATGAGAATTAGTCTGGGAGCTTTCAGTTAACAGTCACATAGGGGTGTGATCAGTGGGTACGCATCAAAACACCTCTGGATGCAACAGAACAGAACCACAATGAATAAACATGATATGATTTGATATGATATGATATGCACTATGTACAGCACTGAAGTATTTTCTGTTCTGATTATATTGCTTGTGTATTGTATAACCCCTTGAATTTATTTCCAAATATGGAAAAAAAAAAGATAGTTTTTGCTTTCAAGTAGATAGTATTTTGGTTGCGTTTTGGAGCAGGGGAGTGGGGGAGGGGGGGTGATGCGAATTCGCAACAATCAGCATCAAGGGGTTAAGCACCAAAAAAAACTCAAAACAAATTCCTTGTATGTGCAAACTTACTTGGCAATAAAGACCTTTTTGATTCTGATTATATGATATGATATAATACAGCTTGTTACCTTATGTTTTGTTATGATTTATGTTATGTTATGTTACATTACATTACTTTTTTTATGTTTTGTTATGTTGCGTTACATTTTGTTATTGTTGTGTTTTGTTTTCATGTTCTGGTTACATTACGTTCTGTTATTATTGTTGTTGTTATTATTATTATTATTATTATTATTATTATATTTATGGATTTTATTGTTTTAGTTCCATATCAGCCAACACAGTGGAGGCTTTTGCATCACCACATACACTGTAATTCATACCACTACTGTAACGTTAGTGTTCTAGATCAACCTGATCTGCAGTGACATGCTCGAGTATAAAAAAAGCAAATTTTTTTTTTGCATATTATCTTCATGCAGGTATGTTAAAATGTGAGAACACATCAGATTAGCAGCAATAAAGATATTTTTATTTCCTACTTCTCACATTGTATATCAGTAAATGCATATTTCTTTGCTTGTAATATTAAACACATGCTTTTGTAACTGTAAATAGGTTCTTAAAAAAATCAATCACATTGCTTTTTTCCATTTCCAAAAATGAAGAAAAAAAAAAACTAAATTAAGGTGCGCATAATTTATGCATGAAAGGGTTAAAGGTCCTTTACAAATAAAATAAATGACAAATAACATGGAGCAAATCTGTTTTTAACCCATAAAGACCCAGTGCTACTTTTGTGGCATTTCCAAACTATTTTTTTCTTCATATTTAACCTTTTTTAAGGGATTTATCACCACTTTTATTCTTTGGCTTTTAACACCAGTGAGTTGTGTGGTCCTCTGTGTCGCTTATTAACATATTTGCTTTTATTTACTTTAGTACTTTTAACTATTTGATTTTATTGTTTTATTTAGAGCATTGTTGTAGTTTTACAAACATAGTTATTGTTTTTTCTTTTAATTATTTTATTGTTTTTATGATTTGCAGCACTTTGGAAATGTTCTTGTTGTTCATTCAAATGTGTTATAGAAATAAAGTGGATTAGACTGGATTTATTATTATATTATCTTCTGTATTTCATGTTTTTTTTCAGTGTAAATCATGTATTTTCTTATATTTCCTGGATTAAAGTTGAGAGTTGTTATATCAGAAACAGAGAAAGCTAAAGAAAAAGGGACTTTACAGCCAAGATACCAATAGATGGGCATAAAAACAAGTGTTTCCATCCTCTGTCATTGATTTTACTGGTGAATCAATGTTATAGATGACACCAATACTATGGAGCCTCTTAACATCCAAATTGGTCATATCTGATGACCATGAAAAGATGACAAACTGTATTTTACACCAATTATTTATATGTATTGACAGAATTAGTGGATCAACAGTATTAAACAGTTTAGCTCAGTAGATGGTTTGGGTCGTCAGTGGCTGTTTGGGTCTTCATGGGTCAATTGAGTTCATGTTAGTGTGTGTTCTCACCCCATCACTGACAGAAGGACACACAGACACCACGCTGACTTCCCAGGGACATGTGTTACTTTGGTGGTGACGGTGCGGTGACAGTGGGGGCAGTTTATCACACCAGGTGTGTCCTTCAGGTGTATGGTGGACTGTGGCTGGGACAGGACCACCGGCTGGGACCGTGTGACGTTTACAGGCTGATTCACACCAACTGACAACAGACAGACAAACAGAAGACAGTAGACTCAGACTCACAAAACCTGTCGTACATTGTGTTTGTTATTAAAATGAACAGATTGAGTGTCTTTACTTTGTGTTGTTGGATGGATTATAATTCCACTGTTTTGTGGAGGCTGTGATACACTGTGGGTCACTGTAGGTACGGTCAGAACAGGATAAGGATCCGGCTGGATGGTAACTGGAAATTAGTCAGAAATGGATTAGAACTAAGTACATATACACATATGTATACATCATGAAAAATAGGATCAAACGGTTACTTAAGAGAAATTACAGCAACAAAGAGACATTAATATTAGTAAGATTTATTAAAGGTGGGGTCTGAGATATTTTTCTGGAGCATTTTTTACTATATTGGTAAAAATCTCCTTCACATCCAGATTGCAAACAATTACTTAAATGCTCTGACAAAAATAAAAAAGTTTTAGTCACCCGTGGGACCGACAGGACTGAAAAAACAACATACAATCATTTTATTTTGAGCACCCACTTGAAATGACTGAATGGTGATATGTCTATCTAAGTCAGCTACCATTTGTCCTGCCTCCTTCCCCTCCGCGCGCACCCCTATTCGGACACAAATCACGCGACCTAAGAAGCTTGGAGCTCCTACCGAGGAAACTGAGCCAGAGCTTGGATAGCTACATTTGCTAGCATACAAAGTTAAAATGGGTAGACACTTTTAAAAGTGGCAACAGCGGGTTGTAAATACAACACTGTGTTAGAGAAGGAAAACTACTGCCAAGAAAAAGGCTTTAGAAGAGCGGAGGAGAGTGAACATGGGTGTGGAATATGAGCGGTGGAGTCAACTGAAGGAAAGGAAAAGGCTGCTAAGTGTATTTCTACTGGGAAGGTAAGATAACATTATGTCTTTACGATTTATTGAGAGTATTCATTTGTTTCCGGCATTATGTTGTCATTTTAACAAGTATCCAGGCAGTTAGAGGATAATAGAAGATAAAGCTAACTTTAGTGTTTGCTAGCCTGACATCAGTCTGACAGTTAGCTGTTCTTACTTGCCCCAGATTACGTAGAACACGTATCAAAATAAAAAGAGAAAAGTCCGACTTCTAATCTCATATACTGATAAATATAATTTGAAACAATAATCATATGTGTTGTTTAGAATAATTAGGATGTTATCAAGTTTTTTCTTACCTGTGAATGAGCCATGAAAGAAGGTTAGCCTCATATAGTTCTATGGTTAGCGTATTGATGCTGCCTATCGCTCGTGAACGTGAATCTTCAGGAAAAAGCACTGCACGTTCTGGAGTCTGGAGGCGTGGCTTCGGGGTCTGAAGAAAGGGGCTGGGACTTTTTGGGACTTTTTTTTGTGTCTTTTCAAAATGTAGCCTGCTGGAGGCTACCAGTTACAAGTGTTTGCTCCTGGAGGATTCTGTTGGGTTTCTGCTAATTGGTTTCAGAGTCTGGTTTCCACCAGCTCTATATGTAAAGTGTCATGAGATAACTTTTGTTATGATTTAGCACTATATTATTAAAATTGGATTTGAATTAATTCAAGCTGTTTTTCTACCATCTCAGACCCCACCTTTAATAATATTACCATTCACTTTGTTTCTATATTAATATTTGTTGTGTATATTTAAAGTTCTAACACAATTAAATGCAATTAAGTTAATCGATGATGAGTTAGTTTGTGAAGTAACTCATCGTTTTCATTTCAACTTGAACAAATAAGACTAAAGCAGTGTATTTTATGTCAAAATATATCATTAAACTATGACAAATTACTTAATCATTATGAAAAGTGCTTGCAAAATGTATTAAATGTACTTACACATATGAGTTCACTGAAACCAATACTTTAAAAATGAGTAAAACAAATATGTTTTTCCATCTTCTACATCATCATATAAATGTTTTTTCTACTTAAAGTATTCAGTGCAGTCAACATACACCCATATCAATATATATGTATGTGTATATGTATGCACTGTTCGTTTTCATGTATGTTTATATATACTCTTGTACATAAAGTTTAAATTATTTTGTTTTCAGACACATTCCTCTTTTCATTCCTATTTCTACACATCTGCAATGACCTTTGACCAGGTACAATGACTACATACTGAGTCCCAACTACACTTTATCTATAAGAATAAATCACATTGTCATAATAATGTCATAAGAAGAGGTAAAACTATTTTAAACCAACTTTATGGCCGAAGTTAATGTATAAATGTACTATATGTACATGCGTTTGAACATAGCCACACAATACCTATGGAATGTCACGATAAATGTCATAACATTTAGTTCCATCCATAGTGTCCATAGCCTTTATTTTTCTCCATGGTTCCAAAAAGATCTTCATATCTTAAATTATAGTCATGGAAAAAAGAGCTGACAGGATCTTGGCTTACAAACGTTGCTGTCAAACAAAACTCCAGTGTGTCTAAAGGGGAAACCAATGTTTCCAAAATGCAAATAAGTCCAGCTGGCAGAAAATAAACAGTGAACAGCAGATGCACTGTTTCCAGTTCTATGTGGATGTATTTTGTGAAACGGGCAGTAAACAGTGAGGTGCTATCTTACCTGCCTCTCTATAGGTGGGAGGGGGTGTGGAGCGGGAGGGCAGGGAGGCGTCATATGAGGGAGGGGGAGGGTAGTGGAGGGTGTGGGTGCTCAGAGTAGGTGGGTGGAGGCTGGCCTCATCATATGACGGAGGGTCCATTGAAAGCTCATCCAGTCAAACAGGATGCTGGCGGTACAGACATGGAAACAGTGGTGCAGATAAGACAGATCCTTTCACACACATATGCTCACATTCTGAAACACAGCAGGCATTCCTCTGTATGTTTGGGAGAAAGCAACACAGAGCATGTGCAAACACTCATGTAGCACTATTATTTTATAATCTCTTTTTTTTTTTTTTTTTTATGAACATGCAATAAAGGACTAAAAGACTTTTATACATGAAGTTCAATGCATGACCCACACCTCAGTGTAAGACAAGTCAAGCTCAGGTTCCACATTCAGCTCAGTATGAGCTCCGGTAGGCCGGAGCAGGAACATAAGAGCAAGAAAGTTTAGAAATAATGACCACTCCAAATTTTTCTCTTTGTTTTAGTGCAAAAAAATAACATTAAATCATGAAAATTTTTATGGTGCTTAACAAAGTTATTAGATGACCTGTTATGAAAACAAGTAAGCATAAATAACTTCATAGTATATAAAAAAACGTGTTTCAAATGAACAATTTAATTGTTATTCATTAATAAAATGACTAATTGGAATAACAAAATAGTCCTTTTTGACAAATAATAACCAAAAATGTCCATATTTAGTGTATCCACCTTTGGTGCAGATAACAGTTTACATTCTTGGTGCCATTGTTTTTATGTAGTTTTGCACAAGAATGCAAGATAATAATTGGAATTGTGTAACTTCATAAAAAAAAAATAAAAAATTCATTTGCTGCTGCATTTCCCTTTGCCTTTTGGAAAACATTAAACCAGAAAATGTATGGATAGCAACAATAGTTCTATTTTAGCATTAAAGATATGGTTTTGATAAAAAAAGATCTTGCATATA
>JAQQZY010000001.1:25290983-25302364 GCA_030068375.1 Ostorhinchus rueppellii
GGCATCCCTGCTTAGACTGTTGCCCCCGCGACCCGGCCCCGGATAAGCGGATGAAGATGGATGGATGGATGGAAATTTCTACATTAACAAACCTGCATGTTTAATTTTAATATGCGATATCTGGAAATCATCTTTTAAAGCTTATAATGTAGAAAACGTCACACCATAAATAGAAACTGAAGAAAGGATGCTCACAGAGGTTAAAAACACTACTATCCTTCATAAACAGTTTGATGCTTATCTCATAAAGAGCCTCTGCCTTGACCAACAGCATCTACTGATCGAAACAGTTTAATATCTGATAATATTATAATAAATGATGATGAATCACTTAGGAAAGGTTAAACAGAGAAACATTGGGGCACGGCCACAAAAATAGCACTGGGTCTTTATGGGTAAAGTATCAGTCCATATTAAATGAAAGCATAGTTGTCTGTACTTTTTCTGTTTGAGGTAGCGCAGGCATGTGTTCGGGTATTATTGGGGTCCTTGTCTCCCTCTATGCTGCTGGCGCTGCTCCAGCTGCCCCAGCTACCTCTGCTGGCCCGAACGCTGCCTGATGAGCTGCCAGAGTCAGAGCCCGACTCACACATGCCGCTGCCACTGCGCCGCTCTGTAGGACACTTCCTCCGAGTGCGAGTGGGACACACACCTGCCAGAAATGAGTCCGACTCAAACTCACATCTCACATATTCCTACTAAAACTTCTGCAGTGAATGATCTTTAAAAGGGGACAGTGAGGAGAACGGAAAATGCGCACCGTTCTGTCTGAGGGGGTTCTCTGTGCTCTGTCCAGGCTTTGGTGCTTCTGACTTGGAACCGTTACAGCAGCGGTTCCTGTTGCGGGTTCCAATGTTATGATTCCCAATTTTCCAGTCGGGCTCCTTCTCCCTCTCTGGCATCACTGTTACACTGTGTTCAGGAGCACTGTGGTAACAAACACATGTCATTACTTAGGTGTTCCATTCCACACTGAATGTTTGTATTATTCTGATAATTACAATACTGAATGTAGACTGATCTACTGTAGATGTGCAACGGTACACATTGTACCGATGTCCCGTTCGGTACACCCCTCATGGTTCGGTACAAACATGTACTGTGGTACAGCTCATTTATAATTTTCAAAGGACATTTCCGCATAACTCACATTTATATTAGAGCTTTGCAGGAAGACTGACTTACAGAACTCTACTGTCATTGGTTAAAGCCGGACACAGAGCCTGGCTGAAGCATTACGTGCGGAGCCAGACACAGTGATCCCTGGTCCCACCTGCAAGGCGGGCCCGGTAAGCCAGATGCGAGCTGGACGCAGAGCACAGCCCTGCTACTTCCGACTACCCTTCTCAATATTAACATTAGTATCCACATTAGTCAAACCTCCTCTGTTGTCACCATATTTGTTATTATTGACTTTCTTCTTCTCAAATTTTTTTTACTCTTCTTCATGGTATTCGGCCAGTATAGTAATTAAGAGTGGCACCCCCTGGTGGATTGAATGAGAAATGCTCATTCCAATGTACAGGACACATGGATGTATGAAGGCAGCGATGCATGACAATATTAGAAACTGACAAAACCTATTTATGTATGTAAAGGAATATAAATTAGCTTTAAAGCTTCCCATCAGCTCCCAATAATGTTTGGATGCACAGCCGGGCTCCGCGTCTGAACTGTACTGAACGGTGACTCAAGAACTGCAGTACATACCAAACTGTGGATAAGCTGTACCATTATATCCCTAGAATGATCCCACAATAAACTAAGTACAACACTCATCAAGTACAAAATTGTAATCAGTAACAAAGACTGAAATTAAAGGCAGTAAGGTAAAATGATAATGATATAATGATAATCTGTTATTTTAATAACAGTAAAGTGGTATTGACCAAAAAGGGCCTGTGCACAAAACAGGCTGTGCGTCATACCTGATGTCATGCAGTCTTTTGTGGCTTTTCCTCCTAATAGCTACAAATAACATCAAAACTGCATATGAAACTCCTGAACATTTACAACTTTACGCCACTGAAATTTCCAGAGCTCTTTGTTTGCTTACACTACACAGTATTGGAAGCTATATTATTAAACAGACATAAATATGAAACAATGATTGTATTTATTTGGTACCTGGAGACATTTTCTGCCTTTCTGCGACTCCTCTTTCCCTTATTACTTCCTGCTGCAGAACTAGTTTCTGAATTCTGTGCTTTCTTTTTCTGGCTTTTTCCGTCTTCTCTCAGCTGGCAAGTGAAAGAAAGAAACGTCAATCTTTGAACCATGAAATCTCTGACAATATTGACACTTCAGTAGTCTTTCTTTACCTCCTGTTCAGCACTGTCCCTTTTGTCAAAGTCCATCTTGTCATAGTGCTCAGTGCAACTGTTTACTGCAGGACTGCACACCAACAGGCCCGGTCTAGGCCCTGGACCCAACGTAACATTATCTGGGAAACCAGCGGGCATTTCCATGGGAAACATAACTGCTGCTGGCATCCGGTCTTCCACAGGGCTGTGGGGGTCTTCTTTAAAGTCTGCTGAGGTCTTTTTATCCAGCTCATTCATGAAAGCTGGTTCATTGTTGTTGCAGATGTCGAGGTCTGGGGTCAAGGGATGGTCTGGGATCAGGTCTTCGTGCTCTTCATCCATTGTCACAGCATCAGTTGTAGTCATTGGGGGGCTGGACTTGTATTTGGTGTAATACAGTGAAACCTTGTGTTTCTTTTGTGGTTGTGATGGAGCTGTGGAGGAGCCTTTTTTTGAGGACTGGGGTCTCTGGGTGGGGCTGTTGGCCAGAGCTGGAGAGCCACGGCCCTTACCTTTGTCAGACGTGTGACATGTGTCCACATAGCTCTTGCAGCTTCCCTTTGTTTTACTGTAAAAGACAAAGTGTAAATTCATATTTAATAATAAAAGCAGAAAATGCCTGTTTTAAAGGTGCAGGTTTTTTTTTTTTTTTTCCATTTTCATTTCAATGTAGCACTGCACTCGAGTGCTGGATTATGTAGCATGAGCTAAGGGCTAACTGCTCAGTACCTACAGTTAGCAGCAGCTGCACTCCACTCACTACGTTTGTGTCTAAGACTGGACTCAATGCACAATGTTGTCAGTTGATTCAGAGTTACAAATTAAATATGAGGATTTGCTTGTGTCCTTCAGAATTGGAAATCTGTAAAGTCACTGACCGAAGCTGAATAATAATTTTGATCACATTAAATGCAAAGTCAAGGAAACACTTTTTTTTTAATCATTAAAAACATATCAGTAAAAGATTGCCAGAAGCTAACAATAAGGTTTATTGTGGAAAGAAACACAACCAAGTTTTGAATGCCCTCAAAGTTAATTTTCCTCAGCAAAAAAATCCAGACAAAAACTATAAATGTCCACCTATTCTTTTTGTTACCTTAGAATGAGCATTTTATATCTACAGAGGGAGTGAGTCTTCCTCCCTAAAGTCGGCAGAATATTAGAGAGGGGCTTTCAGGTAATTCACTTTTTTTTTCAGCAACTTTAAGTTTTCAAAGACAATTAGGTAAAGTATTGTGTGGATTAATTAGATATAACAAAAGATTTCATATGCACCTTTGAAACGTACATTTTAAATAATTATTTTCTTACAGACATTAATAAATTCAGCACATTAAGAATATACTACTACAAACAAAAGAAGTGGCCATACTTTACTCCATTGGGTGTGATGTTGTTGACAGTGCCATTGTCCCGAGACAGGGCAGAGTTGTGGTTATTCCTGATGCTGGGTGTGGAGAACTCATTCAAGATGTACTGAGCCTGATGGAATGCCATCAGACACACACCAAACAAAGAGAAGCTGAAATGCACAGATACACAGTCTGTCAGAACTGTCAGAACACCTGACATACCACATACTCAGACCATTTATTCATTCCTTAGACACAGCCATACTTTTAAATATTTGTAAATGGATCATTCATTTTCACAAAAAAAGGTATTTACCAGGTGAAGATGAGGGTGATAACCCAAAACGTTTCCTCCCAGCTCGGTCCAGGAACCACTTGGGCACACAGAGGTAACATGTGATGTGGCAGCGTTACGTTAAGGGTAAATGGGAAAGAGGTGCCACGTGATGTCACCAGGGTGAGGTCCCGGATTACCCAGGAAGAGGTAAAGTCTGGAGTAAACCTGAAAACAGAACATAAAATTAAAAGAAAGCAGACATTAGCTCGATTATTAAAACTAGGACCAATGACCCTGCATTTCATCAGCAGATTCCATCAAGAATCAATAACAACTTCAGTGTGTGAGATTGTCAGGTTCTGTTCTGTGTTACAGTCCAGTGGTGCTGATGCAGGAGATCAGTCTCCCAATAGAAGTGGATGGTACTTTCACTGGAGGAGAACCCAACTAATTAAATTAAAGTCCATATATGACTTACTATCAGTGCTCAATATGAACTATATTGATATTTCTAATAATTTCCAAGGAATAAGTCATGAAAATATGGCAATAAGTAAAGGGTAATTTTGAATAAATGGTGAATGAATGAACTGAAAGGCATTGAACTGAACATTGAATGAACTGGTGTATGAATGCGTGTGAATGTTGGGTGGTGGTCGGAGGGGCTGTAGGCGCAAAATGGCAGCCACACTTCCGTCAGTCTGCCCCAGGGCAGCTGTGGATACAAATGTAGCTTACCACCACCAGAGGGAGAATGTGAGAGTGATTGAATAATGGATCAATAATGTAAAGCTTTTCGGGGGACTTGAAAAGCGCTCTAAAAATCTAACACCCCCCCCCCATTAAAAAAAACAAAGAAGCAGTCAGATGAATGATGCACCTACACATGTTCATTATGAGTGAGTGGGAAACAGTAAACATGAAAACATGATGACATTTTTGAACTAGAAGGATAAAGGTAACTTACGCAATGGTGATCTCAGAGGATGAGTTGTGTTCGAGGCTGAAAGAATGACACTGCAGCACCTCAAATCCAAACCCCTGACACTTATATCCATTTATATTCATTGACATGACAGTAAGAGGAAGCTCTCCTGCGTTCTCCACCTTGAAACTCTTTCTGATGGCGAAAAGTGGCTTATTGGTGCGCAAGCCTAGGAAAACACAAAACCATATGATCAGTTGTGAGATTAAAAGGTGGAAATACACAATTAAATTTAAAAGGGATTGTTGTTTAACACTCATGTATTCAGGTAAAGCATTAACATCCATCTCACCATCACGACACTCCATCAGAGTTGACTGAGGGACATTGAATCGTAGAGAGGCTCCTGGCCCTGGTAGTTTACTGCCCACTCTGATGAGCTCTTTGGCTCCATGGCCCTGCACTGTCACCATGTCAAACACAGTCAAGTTGTTCCTGAAAAACAGTTTAAACACAAGCAAAAGTTAATGCATAGTCTACCATTTCTACAGCTATGGGATGGTGGTGGCTATGATGGTTTCTTACATTTTGTTGAAATATTATGAAAACTATTCTTGTAGAAATGTAAAATCTCTAACAAGGACATTCTTCAACTATACAAATAAAAATTCTAGTGCTGTTGAACCCCTAATAAGAAATATAAGCAGTTTCATGCACACACTTTGATGCAATAATGTAAATCAGTACCTGATGATGAGAATGGTAGTGGTGGGTTTGTGTTCAGAGGGGGTAAAGACCACAGCAACCTCTCTGGCCTCCCACGGCTGGAGCAGCAGACGCAGAACACCCTCCCCTGTTATGTCTTCAACTCTGTCTCCAGACTGTACACAAACACAGACAAAAACATTACAAGGGAAGAATGAAGTTGAAGCATAACACCACAGTTGTGTCTAGTCCTCTGTTGTTAAACATACTAATAAGATGTTCAAAGATCTAATGTTTGTGGAGTGCTATGAGGATTTACCTTGGGAGGAGTAGCCAGCAAAGAGAACTCCGTGGTGCTGATGTTGACTGAAACGGGACTGATGTTAAACCTGTCAATCAAAACAAAGATCAGATAATAAACCAACTAGTGAGACGTGAGGAGAAAACCTCATTTATAACATATCAGGGGAAAAGGTGCAACATTCAAATTGTCTCAGCAAAAAAATTCAGTATGTAAAGTATACCATTTGGTTAGGAGGTCCAGGGCCTCCAGGGGGGCAGGGTACAAGGAGAGGACTCTAATCTCTATAGAAACCACTGAAGAGGAAGGATTCTTCAGCATGAAGGTTTTGACCTGAGTCAAAAATGGCTTATATTAGATAAATGTAACAATATGTTGGGCAATCTAATTTTGCCTAGTTAACAGCTGCCAGTTACCTTGCTTTCATTGACTGGTGTAGCACCAAAGTCCAAAGGAGATGACATCTCTACAGGGAGCCTGGGCCACCTAAGAAAGATTTATGGGACTTACTGTTATGCAATGACTTAACTTAAAAAAGAAAGCCGCATGTTGTACTGAACACTAACCTGCAAGGCAGTTTGTCTTTGTGACTCTGCCATCGAGAGCAGAGTTCAGCAGCTAGTTTGTTATCAACAGCCCAGGAAGAGGGGAAGAAGTCTGGGAGGAGAGAGCGCTGCCACTCCGAGCGACCTGGAAACACAACAAAGAAAAACAATAACACACATTGCAGACATTTTGGGTTTTTTTCAGTTTCATTTAAGTGTCATGACTCACCTGCTTCAGATAATCTGAGTGGGCAGGGTCTTCCACACTCGCATTCAGTCTCGAACATGACATCCCCCTGCTGAGACAAGAGCCACATCATCCACTAAACCTATTTACTCTGAGCTTTTATTTTATTTTATTTTATCTTTCACGTTTCACTTCATTTTAAGTTGGTTCAGAAAATTCCAGAGTGGTTTTAATTTTAACTTCATTTAGTGGAATTGACTAATTTTAGCAAAGTTTGACTTTTTCTAGTGTCACGTTCACCTTCTCAGCTATTATAAGAATAGGCTTGATTTATGCTGCATTCCAGGCCACCCATGACTCATGTTTTTCCAACCTTCTACTTGTGAAAATGCACTGGATTGGCAATCAAACCTGTGATTTCCCACCCGAGAACTTGTATTAGATCGATCGACTCCCAGTTCTGAGCACGGATGTCATGTAGCCCGTGAAACAACAATGGCGGTTCCCATGGATGAGGTGTGTATGCAAATTGTTTATTAGAAGAAGATACTGGTTTTACATAATTTACCTGTAAATGTTCTGCATAATCAGCAGCTACTCTAGCATTGGCCAGTTTTCAGTCCATTGAGGACAAGAATAAATTAATACCAAATGTGTATCCAGATACACAAATAATGTAACATTAAAGGTATACAAGCTTCTCTTGCTTTATGCGCCATTTTTGCTCCTCCGTTTCCCTTAAATAAGCAAGGAGCAAGCACCCCTGGCGATAGAAATGATTGTAAATGAACATAAGCTCTATGGTCTGCTATGCTGGTTTGTTTATATCAAGCTACGACAATTCTTTGCGCTCAGGCACTTTGGCATGATTTGTCTGAATTGAAACGTTACAAAGTCGTGAGTCGTGGTTTGAAGACATGACTTATGGGCTCAAAACCCTGCCTGGAACGCAGCATTACAGAGGCTGGAAAAAGCAGGATGGATTACAGCTAATTGACAATAATTTACATAAAGTGATAAAAACTGAACTACACCAAACAAAAATACAAAAGTATAAGGGAACTTTTTGTATAATTTATACACACCAACAGACAGTTGACAGAGTTCACAGCGCTCAGTACTAAGTGCCATTGGCGTCACACAAAGCAGTACAGCTCGGATGCAATGAGTTCTTGAAATTGTGATTGTGGCCTGTGGAATGTTGTCTCATTCCCCCTGTAGTGGAACTAGGAGCTGTTGTGTTTTTTCTGGGACCAGACACACCCATTAACTCAGAACCTTCCAAAGGTGTTTAGACTTTAGATATCTGTGGCATTGTGACAAAAGGGCACATTTTGGGAAGGCCTTCTATTGACCCTGGTGTGAGGACCCTGTGTATTGGTCACTCTGACCAACTCAATGTTATGATCCATGCAGCTCAGGGGTGGAATAACTCAGTGTGTACATAATGTCACAGAGAGTGTCAATGACAACTGGGTCACCAGACTCGAGCAAAACAAATATTTGCACGACACTTATAAACATTATTTGTGGACATATTTCATTATAGGTCAATTTAACCTAGAATTTTTGGTTTGAGCATTTATAGTTTTGTTCAGTGTAGTACACAACTGTGTCAAGTTTGCTTTTCATTAAAACAAGTGATTTAATAATTGCAGTGTAAACTGAGGTAGAACAAAAATAAAGTAAATTTTCCTGCAATTTTCCTTTCAGTGAATGAAAACATTGCAATGTACTTCAGATAAAGTCTGTCTGGTAACTACAGAGCTGCAGTATTACCTTAGAAGGTGTAGAGTGAAAGTAAAGTGGAATCTGCAGAACTGTTCCCAAGCTAGTATACAGACTCAGGATGAACAGTTGGTTGAGGGGCAATGCCCTGCTGAGCAGGTGGAGGGACAGGATGTGCCAGCAGCCCTGTGGAAGTGTCACTGGAGCACTGAAGTTCTCCACCTAAAAGACAGGGGGCAGCAGAGACCGAGTCAAAGGACGTCCTACAGAGTTTGCTAGCCAATTAAGACCACACTTAGCATTAAATGTCTCAGGTTTACTCATTATTCTGTCATGTTGATGACACTAGATGTGCCCACTGTCATTACAGAATTCAGGTGCATACCTTCATTACTCCCTGCAGCTTCTGTGAGAGGCTGGCATTGACCACAGTAAGAGGCAGGGCAACAGGGTTGGTCAGCCACAGTTCCACCTGCTCTGAGTCCCTCAGTTTTACCTGACACAGACTAGACACATCTCCAACAGCCCACCTGAAAACCACAGACAAGTCACTACAGTGTTTAATTTATTTGATTGCTTATTATTAGTGACTTGCAATATTACTGCAGAGATAATCTTATAGCGTTCTATAGCTATACAATGCATTTTTACATAAAAAGGGCAGTCTAAAAGCAGTTTGACACCAAGCATGAAGTTAGAAAAATGGATTTTGTGGTGTCTCCTGAATATTTGCAGACCACAGAAGAACTTTAGTGTGTGTGTGTGTGTGTGTGTGTGTGTGTGTGTGTGCGTGTGTGTGTGTGTGTGTGGATACATTTGACCGATGAACTCATATGTTCCAGTGAAACATCAAACATCAGTGAAAAAACACCCTGATGTTTAACAATGCTATAATTATACATCCAACACACACTAGTACTTGATGGTACACAACATGTATCTTCTTTCTTAGGTTTCAGTTCACAAGTTTTTCTGCTAATGAAACAAAGCTATTGTACACCATCCCCCTCCAGCCATGTATCCATGGTCTGTAAGACAAAATCACTAGGCCACACACAAAGGTTGTTGTGTGCCGTTACACACACCTTTGGTGCGTCAAGCCTCTCACAGGCATAATGTTACTTCAGCACAACAATATCATTATGGTCAGCAAAACAATCTAAACAAATGAAGGTGGATGTTGTTGCCACTGCTATTACTTGTTTACTCTTGTCAAAGTAAGTAAAAATGGAATATGGATCACGGACAATTTGTGTGACTATTTTCTGTTTTTTCCTGTATTGCACTGGTGAGTAAAAGCCTTAACTTGTTAATAATCCTACAGTGACAAAAAGGTAAAAGACTTTTATGCTGTGAACACTTACTTGTGTGTGATATGTAGCCCAGGGAAGTTGTAGGTTGTCTGGTTTCCCAGAATGTTTAAACTGATATGACTTGTGCATTTTCTGCCATGGCTTGGCAAGGAACCTGAGATAAAATTTTGAGAAATATTAAAATATTTCAAAACATGCAACAAGCAGTTTTTAAATTGTAGATATCAGCAAAAAAAGGGACTATACTGTTGATCTAATTGTATGAACTGACCTCTGCAGGCCAGAGTAGCCACTTGAGTGAAGTTTTTTGCTTCTGGTCTCAGAAGAACCTGATTAAATTCTAGGCTAGCCTCAACTTTTGAAAGCACCTGCATGTCCTGAAGAGACAGAAACAATGTCTAAATGTCAACAAAACATTAATGCTGTGCAGAAGACTAATTAAAGTGCAAATAAGTCAACACCTCACCTTTATGTCAAGCTTCTTCCCTCCAGAATTTAACATATAAACTCCTATTTTTAGTTCCCCTGAAGATGAAAAAAAAAAAGCACAAGCAAATAAAAAACAATGTACAAGTGTGCCTTACAGATGTTACATGTGATTCAGATACATGTTCAAAGACATTCTGTATCTGAGTGATCACAGTATGATGTGCTGCAACTATATACCACTGATGTGGACATCTGCAGCTGATTTCAGTTACTGTAATGTGACGCCAGGGAAGCTCAAGTCCTCTCATGTCTCTAAGTAACTGTCCTTTTATATTAACATCATGTTCCCCTTCAGTCAACAGACATTTTGTGCCCAGAGTCAAGTCAACATGATTTAGGAGAAAGAGAAGTGCAACAGGAAGCACAGATGATTTATAAGGTCAACATTTTATGTAAAAATATATACACTACTTTATGTTTTCAGCTTCTTCTTTGATAATATTACAGTAAGTTGTCTACACCCGTGTTTCCCAACCAGTGTGCCGTGAGAAGAAGTCATCAGGTGTGCTGTGGAAGATTATCCAGTTTCAAATGATTGGTAGCTACTGTAAGCCAGCAGTGTGATACAGATCCATACGACTGCACACACCA
This sequence comes from Ostorhinchus rueppellii, assembly GCA_030068375.1. Taxonomy (NCBI): domain Eukaryota; kingdom Metazoa; phylum Chordata; class Actinopteri; order Kurtiformes; family Apogonidae; genus Ostorhinchus; species Ostorhinchus rueppellii. The sequence goes on from JAQQZY010000001.1 coordinate 25,301,700, forward strand.
GTGATCCACTCTATAACAACAGTCTCCTGCTTCCCTTTGCAAAATAGAAATAAAAGAGAACTGGCCCTAATGCGGTGCATTCTCTTGATAAAACCCCCCTCAGTAATGACACATGGATTAGCAGGTTACCCACGAACCACAGGTATGAGATTGGAGTGGGAGGGATTTGCCTCCCATACTATTATACAATAGACCTCAATCCCGGGGGTCGGTCTGAGGGATTGCTGGTGCACCTCTCTGAGCTTTCTTGTTCCAAACGCTTTGCAACAATGTTGCCTATGCACCCTCAATGTCCGAGCCACAACAGCCCCCCCCCCCCAACAAGAGAGAGACTCAGAGCTTTTGAGGAAGAATATCAGCTTTGTGTTCAACTAAACAGGTCCAGGTTTCACACTAAGTACACTGAGACTAGATTTGCCTTATGTTTCAATAACTATACTTTTTGTGCCATTTTTGTTTGGTGGTGTGCCTTGTGATTTTTCTAATACCAAATATGTGCCGTGGCTCAAAAAAGGTTGGGAAACACAGGTCTACACAACAAGTGATCAGATAAGTAGAAAAGAAGAAATCTACTTTTAGTTTTACTTAAGTCTTAAAGGAATAGTCCACCCCCAGGCCAAATTCAGTGTCTCCCCACAGCCCCCAGACCTAAGTAAGTGTGTGGA
>JAQQZY010000001.1:25302464-25322560 GCA_030068375.1 Ostorhinchus rueppellii
ACCAACCTGTGGTCAGTTCTCATAGATTCGGACATTGGCTGGGTCACCAGGAAAATGCTTCCACACACTTACTTAGGCCTGGGGGCTGTGGGGAGACACTGAATGTGGCCTGGGGGTGGACTATTCCTTTAATAAATGACACATTGGGCAGTATAAAGCTTTATGGTCACTCATTTCTCTGTGTTCACATATGTGTCGCCTGAAGAAACTGGGCCAGACTGTGTAGGAGGACCCACCTACTGCAACCGGTCCCATAGTGGGGACCACCAGAAGAACCAGAATGTGCTCAATGACATAAGGCTTGAGCTTGTCCAGGTCAGCCGGTCGGTCACCACATGCTGACAGATTAATTTGCAAACTAAGGCGCTCCTCGCTCTGAAGGCAGGACCCCTGGGACAAGACAGGAAAAGCATTATCATTCAGGAGCTGCACTGAGTGAAACATGAAGAGGGAAAAGAGACAAGGATGAGAACAATGATAAGCAATCAAGGGCCAACGTCCGTGCTGGCCTGGCATTTTAGGGAAAAGAACATTGTTTGTGTTTTTAGTTTTGAAATTGCAATATTTTTAAATCATTCAAATTTTACTAAATGGTTGAGCGTATATTTTTCAGTGGTGTGACAAACTAAGACCACATGTTGATACTACTTTCCAGGGACTTTATGATGTATGCTGTAAAAACTAGATAGGCAGTGAACTACAACACCCCCACCCGACACTCTGGCACTTGTAACACCCTCTTAAAGCCCACAGATAAGTAGTGGGAGAGTGCAAATCTCACTGCTCGTCTCAGTAGGTGTCTCGCCACTTGACGACCTGCAGACAGATGCCCTGGCGTGGTGCCACCAGGGCTCAAGGACTGCAATAGCAAAACTAATCCCCTGAAATCAAGGCTACTGCGAAATTCCTGTGAGGCGAGTTTAATCTGTGAGTAGTAATGACCTAGTCCAAAGACCACTTTTAGGTTTTATTAGGGAAGACTTTAAAAGAGCTGAGGAGCTGGTGCTGATCTTGGATAAGACCTGGAGGTCACAAATGGGACACCCATGCAACTAAATGCAAGGATGTTTTCTGTTTGTATGATTATGATTGCATTAGTAGTTTATGTGCAGCTTTCTCTTGTATCATGTGCATTACACCATATGCCCATTGAGAGTTCTCTGTCAATTATGAGTCTCAAAAGAAAGCATTTACAGGTCTGGCAAGACATCATCTTCCCCAGGAGCTCTGTAGAAAACAGAAGGTGCTCAGGTGAAGAGGCAGGCTGTCCGTTTCAGTTCTACACCGACTAACCCTCTGCTCTGAAGAGAAAATATATTATCGCATTTCCATTAATCATCTCAACTGTGTTGTCCTGCCTCAGTTTCATAATGAACCAAAAATACTTTTTAACATCTCTTGCATAACATAAGACATTTCTAACATTGTTATCTCTGTAAAACATAAACACCAAACTTGGTGTACGGTCAAATGACTGCAGCCACATGCAGTTCCCCAAGTTACTGTCATGTGCTGCTTTATCTCTGAATAGCTCTGACAGTTTGGTTTCCACAACACCTTTCTAATAACAAGATCTATGACGGCTTCATTTTGGGCAATGACATAATTTCTCTTAACTTTGTTTTTCAACCTTGGGGTCAGGACCCCACGTGGGGTCGCTTGGAATTCAATTGTGGTCACCTGAAATTTCTAGTAATTGATTAAAAAAAACAAGCAAACAAAAAAACCCCAACTTACTAATAAAAATATATATGGTGAATTGAGAGAGACAATCCCAATACATAACAGACATGACAAACTCTGAAGCTGAAACAGAAGCACTATGGTACTGTTGATCTGTCAAATGTTCATTGTGGTAAGTTTAAGATGCTGCAGCTCTTTCATAATTCATAGTTTTAATATTGTTTTTTCAGTATTAATCGTCAGCCTTGTAAATACAAGCTGAACTGACTGCTGACTGTGCATATTCTGACCAAGGAAAACAAAATTCTCACTTCATACAATAATCTACACCTGGCTTTTCTGCCTCCGTCCATAATTATTTACATTATATAGACTAAATTTCATATAAAATTAATGTTTATTTGCAACATAGTATAGCAAACTATTACATGACCAAAAACTAATTATTTTTAGCCAAAAAAAAAGTCTCAGTTTTGAATATTTGGGGTCGCCAGAAATTTATTATGTTAAAATGGGGTCACGAGCCATAAAAGGTTGGGAACCAGTGCATTAGATACAACTTTAGTAATCTAACTTTGCATAGCATAAAATGATCTATGGTCAATAAAAAGGTAAATAATCCATTTAATAGCACTAAAAATGAAAGTGAGGAGCAAGTGGTACCTGAGGACTGTTGAACAAAGCCTTGGGAAGGGTGCACTCCAGAAGAAGACCCAGAATAGTGATGTTGGAGGCATCTTCCTACAAGAAAAATATCATGACAGAATGTTAAACTGCAGAGACAAATACCTGAATGACCTCTAATGATAAAAGACAACAAATCCAATTCAATTATCCACCGCCCGTCTATCAAAACAATAAAAATAAAAAATAAAAAAAACACATGATGGCAAACAATAAAAGGATTACAACCTATTTTACATGGGTATGAATTAAGTATGAGGTGTGATATGAAAAGGGAAAAAAAGCAAGGATGAAAAACAGACAATATGAAGTTGATGAAGTTTTCAGGCGAGACACTGTTTTGTTTTTTATGCAGAATAAAAAATTTTAAAAAACAAAAACCCTGCATTCAACATAAGCAGCAGTCAGAGTTACAGTCTGTCTGCATTTGGCCAAGATGACATTTTGCAACTGTCACTACACTTCCTGTTGTGGGGGCGAGGACTCCTTTCGGATAGCTTCGCACACACTTTCACTTGTCTTGCTTCTCAATCTACGCAACTAATTTGTTGTTGGTTCTTTCAGTCAACTTGGCTTTGAAAAGTGCACTAATGAAAGACTGCATTAAATATTTGAAATAAGAGCGTAAGCATGTATGTATGGCTTTTACATATATATTTTTTTTTCAGAAATTAAACAGACATTGTGTTGTGACATCCTTCCTGCTGATTGCACACAGCATGTGCTTGTTAGTGTGCATCACAATGTGTCTGTGTGTCGCCTGAAGCCGTCTGTTCATCGGGGCTGACAGGAAAAGGGAAATCAGCTGTTTCCAATGATCTGTTGCCACTCATTACTGAACCAATCCACAGGCATTTAAATGCATACCTGAGTTTGGGTCAGCTTAATGCTCTGGATGTGAGGGAATATTAGCAGGCTATCCTTTCTTTGGACAGACTTTAATGAACCCCGGTGAACTCCCACACCAAATACCTGGAAAACAAACAGTTAACCATTACAAAAGGATTCAGCACTCCAGACATTACAACTTATGTCTACTACGTCATTTGATTTGTCGTTTTAATATCATCCCTTTTTATTAATACTAGCTTTATTGCTAATTGTATATCATATGAAGTTCTATTCTTATCTTTAAAAAAATTATCTGTGAATAATAAAATCATGCTCAGATGCAAAGTAAATCCAAAAGTAGATCCACTTTTGTCGTGGCGATTTAAAGTTATGAGTTATGAAAAAGGATGTGTACACTCAAAATGCAAGATTGTGACAGATACTGCATTGGGAGAAAGATTTAAATCAAAAATAAGAATGGATGATAAAAACTTGTTTTTAGGGGCAAATCTAAAAATAAACAACAAAAAAAAAAAAAAAACCCACAACTGATATTCAGATTTTTGCTGAATCTTCTATTCACTGACATTTTCCCCAACGCTGTACTGTATCTGGGCATAAAGCAACACAGATTTACGTTTCAATTTTCTATGTTTTACTCACAGGCAACCTAAAAATCTGATTGCGAAAGACTTAAATGTATTTGAAACATGTAAAGGGAGTGGCACTTTTGGAAGTCATGCATTTGAGTCCAAGTGTCAGCTTGTCTGGGCGTGTTTGCTACCTATTAATAAGCAACATGTCAGAAATGATGTGGTTTAGTTTGGACCTGTCACAGTAATTACATAATCGCCTGATCACAACTATGTGATCGACCCACATTTCATTTGCATCGGCCTTACCATCATGTTTTGATGCATCTGAATGACAAATGCTGGCTGCAACTAACAGATTTCTAATTTATTTTTTTTTCTACCACTGCATTCATGCCGCTGCTACATGCACCATCACTTTAACTGTGCTGCTGCTGTATACTGCGTAATTCTGTACATATTAAGAAGTTACTTTATTTATTTATTGCATATTTTAATGTTGTTTTTATTTGATCTTTTTTAGCTTTTATAAATGTTCTTATTTCTTTACATTTTTCTGATGCTACAAACACCCAGACTTGGGTAACTATCGTTCATTCTACCATCTACTATTGATTGAATGACAATAAAGCTGAGTCAGAGTCCGAGTCTGACATTTGACATCAGTTGTTTTAATGGGGCTCACAGCATACTGGCTAAGAAAGACAGCAGCGCTGATAACAAGGATTTACACAAGGTTTCAGCAAACTAAACCCTCCTAAAAAATAAATTACAGAATTATACAACAGCAAGTGCAATCAGTTACTCCATAAAGTTATGGCGAATGAAACCACCTCCTTAAAAGGGCTCATATTTTACTGAACGCACTTTTCTTAGTCTTTGGTTCACTTATTTGTGTATTTGGACCCTAATAGTTCATAAAGTTTGAATTTGAACCCTCCAGGTGCTGCAAAGCTATCTTTATATTCATTCTGGCAAAAAATTGAGTGGATTTTTACGACCCGTTTCAATTCCTTCTTAATTTGTTAGGTCTATATCTAGTTATGTCAAAACATTTGCACATATTAGGTCAAGACTTCAGACAAACATTTCTCAGAGTGTGCCATAATTGTCAGCAGCAGAGGTTGTAGTCCATACTGAAATTATGTTAAAACTTTGAGCCGATTACCTAAAAAATAACCAGCAACCTGGAGGGGTCTCATTTGCATTTGAAGGGCCAACACTCAAAATAACCTTTCTGGTGTCATTACGCAAAAATAGGATTGAAGATGGACCTGTGGAGTTTAATGAGGAATTCAGACCCAAGCATAGCATTTACAGTTTATGTAGTCCAAAGGGAAATGTTTTAAAATGCATAATTCCAACTAAAAAAGCAAAATACCACTAATTTAAGTTTCAGAGTAGAGTGCAAATCATTCCAAGCAGCAAACACCCTTCTGTGTGTCCAAAAGTGCTCAAATTCTATTACCAATTTTAGTAATTCATTCATCTTCTGAACCCACTTTATCCTCACTAGGGTCATGGGGGTCGTTTGGAGCCGATTCCATCGACTTATGGGTGAATGTGGGGTACACCCTGGACATGCCGCCAGTTCATCACAGGGCTGACATATAGAGATAAACAATCACTCTTACATTCACACCTATAGGCAATTTAGATGAACCCATTAGTGCATGTCTTTGGATGGTGGGAGGAAGCCGGAGTACCCAGAGAGAACCCTGACTGAGAGAATCAAGACAGCAGATCATTGTCTGTACTGCAGGAGGTGTGATAATGGAACTGACCTGGTATGACAGCAGCCCATGGGCTGATGTGTTTATAAATAATGTGTTTTCTACATTGCCCTCCTCAGACGGGAGGAAAATAAGCTTAAAAGATGCCTTCCCTCTGGGGGGGATTACCTAGGACAGAGACAAAGAAATGAAATAAAACCAGGCCATCATTAGTGAACTGGATCCAACAATGACAATGTACATGTTAATGTTACTGTGAACACTTTGTGTATGAACATACACACATACAGTACACACTTACTCTTCTGTGAAAGGAAGGTATGTAAAAATGCCTGCTGGATGTAAACATTGACAGCAGTGTCACAGGAACTTCCTGGCTGGGGTTGTGTATATATATGGTTTCAGCTCTTGGCAGCCCCAGTGGCCTGCAAGGACAGAACAGAGCAGCAACATAAATAACAGGCTTCTCCATGAGGCGTTTACCCATGAAGCACCTTGGCATGTTGATAGACTGGGGTTACCTTCCTACATTCTGCACACTGAGGGCCTTCTATGAGACTTGGTGCTACCACTGATCTAAGCTGTTGCATTAAAATACACCTTTCACAGCTTTTCTTAGGAACTTGACATGTTTTTGCAAATTATGTGATGTGACATCTCGGCTTTATGATAAAAATGTTATGATGGAACTTTCAGACCGTAATAAACTGAGAATGGGAATCAAATAAAGTAACAGAGTGAGGTTCAGTGTGATGCACCAGAATAATAACCAAAGATTCGATTAAGATACTGATAAATGGACAGTCTTTGGCCACATATGTTTCATTACTATATTTAACACACATCGGTCTGCTGTTTTTATAATAAATAATCAAAATTATTTTTGTATTTGATTATTATGAAATATAAGATTAGGAACAAGTATATATTTTGAATATATTTATTTACACATTGCTATTTACATTCTGAGTTTATGCTGTATACATATCACTTACAACCTTTACTGTTCTTCATTTAGACTATTTCATTTACAAAGTTTACATTTTTCCTTATACATTCAGTTGTAATTCAGGTACAAATTAAATAAACACAGTTTTAGAAAATAGTGATGTGCCTTTCATGTTGAGTAATCAAAAATATTGTTTTGAAGAAAAAAAGAAATTCTCCCTGATGTTCACTTTTGCTTGGCCAGGCCCAACAGGAAAAAAGCTGAGTATGAGTAAATGTTGCAGAAACCCTGTGGTTATTTCTGTTTCTCTTCCCCCCCCAATTCTTTACTTAGATTTTAGTGAGAACATGACAAACACTTGCCAAACAGAGGGGTATTTCATAAATCTAGAGAAAGAGCATTAAACATTTTCATATCAAAATATGCAGGATTATGCAATTATGTGAATAGAATTAAGTAAAACGAATGATAAAAAAAAATAATCATAATGAAACAGAGACAAAAGAATCATGCAACAAGATATAACCCTAAAACAAACAAGACTGCTGCAAACACAGAAGCTGAACTTGAGTGAATGACTGTAAAAACGGTTTCATTTATCTTTAATATGATAAGCAACACAAAAACTGAGTATATGCCTACATTTTACAACTAAATTAACAATCATTAATGTGTGAGTTGGAAATTAGCCTTCTAATTCTGTCACTACAATAAAGTAGCAAAGTTACTGACTAACTTGTGTTTTGCATTGTCAATATATCGAGGTTGTTCCAGGAAAATTAGCTATTTGCCTCTTGGTCAACAGATCTCTGATCTGAAAAAGGCCTGAGTGTCAGAAGCAGAATCATATTTACAAATAAGGATATAAGTGGAGCTATAAAAAGGCAGTGGCTTAATCCAGCACAAAGACCTTTGCTGCTATAACCTACTTCAGTAATATGTGGCCACTCAACATATTTTTCTTTGTGAAAGGCTGCAACTGTTATGGAGCTGTTCTACTGCCTTGTTCAAGAGCACTTTCATTTAATTAAATTAAGAATTCAATATGATTTCTAATTTAATAAAAACACATCTCTCTAACTTAAAGTATGCACTTCTCATTCTCATATACAGGAAGTATAGTGACAAGCCCATTAAAATCCATACCATTACATAAACATGTAATTAAATTAATAATGTAAATGTAAGTGTGGTTTCTCTTTATGTAGATCTCCATTAGAGACAGTTTGGTGAAATGGAACATGAGGTTCTCTCGTGTGGGTAAATTAGACAGCTGAACATTTTTTGTACATAGTCTTACTTGACACACACAGAGGACATGTATCAATGAGCTAATGAGTTTTATTTCTATGGATAGACACTGGGTCTCCTTAACATAATTTATGTAAATTAGAATAATAATTGAGCAGTAGTAATAATATGATGCTCAATTATTATGCCTTTTCCGAGTTGAAATGTGTTTCGTCCCTGTACACTGTGTTGTATTGTTATTGTACTCACACCATGCGCACACACTGTTATTTGCACATAATGTTTGAAATACGTACTTTTCTTGCCTTAATGAACACATGACACTAAACTGTAATAAAGTTTACATACAAGTGAATCCCACAAGAAATATAAACTATGGCTGCGTTCAGACAGCAGGTCTTCATGCACAATTCTGAATTTTTGTTGAAATCTGAATTTTTGTATCCTTGTTCATATTACACATTAAATGCAACTTCTATCAGTTTTGAGTATGAACTGAATGCGACCCTGAAATGACCCGCATGTACAAAAGAGGCACGCACTGTCACCACGGAAGTAATTATTTTTTTCCTGCCACACCTCTTGTATTTCAATGACGTAAAGGCTGTATAAATGCGACCTGGCTGTTCAGACTGAAGTCAGATTGCAAAATATCAGGTAACTATGGGATTTAGGGCCACATATGACAGTGGCCTGGGTTAGATTTGGAAAAAAAAAAAATCTGATTTGTGCTGTTCAAACTGCCAAACAGATCAGATACAGGTCACATATGAGCAAAAAAATAAATAAATTGATTTGGGCCATGTAGTCTGCACGTAGCTGAGAGAACAAGTATTGGGTCCGATTACAGCCTATTTTTTTAATTCCTCTATTCTTGATTAATATTTTTAACCGAATATCTTTGGGATGTAGACCAAATAAGACAGTTCAGGACATCTTGAGCTTTGATGAACATCCATTATTGCTGTTTTTACAGTTTAACCCTCTCAGGGCCAAATTAAGTTGTAGTAACAGGAAAAATCAGATATTTGGGGAAAATCATCATATGGGGTAGGAATATACAATTCTGACTTTTTTTTTTTTTTTAGAGAGACCTTCACATGCAATGAGTTCTGGGATGTTGCAGATTTGCAACTTTGGCCCGGTGTGGTAAATTAACACTGAAGACTGAATATGATATCAACGCTAACTTTATTTGTATAGCATTTTTCAAAACAATGCTACAAAATCATCTCAAATCCTGATTGAGATTGTCACTTTTTCATGTGGTAGTCCAAGAAATAATTTTTGTCCTTTGTAAAGCACAAAAGTACTTTGCACTTCAGGCAGGCCATTTGAGTGCAGCCATTCTTGCACAGTCTGCATCGTCCACGTTTGTCAGCATGGATGGGAAAATGATCGAATCGGTCTAGTCTGATGTCAACCAATGGCCCAACAATCCTCTGAAGTGGAGGTGGAGGTGGGACAGCTTGATGGAATTAGAATTTAGCTGTTGCAAATCTGCAACGCCTGCCTCGAGAGGGTTAATGACGTTTTTTTTAGATCTAATACCCAATTTATTAATTGACTAAGTAATGTGCTAATTAACAGACCATGAAATGGAATGGAAACCATAGAATGAGAACCATTACAGAACTGTCCAGAAGGAAGTTATATTTACTTGTTTTTGCACAAAACCAAAATGCAATAGTTCCCAGTGCAGTGCTACAGTGGGAACTATGGCTGGAATGCAAAAACAAACTACCAGAAGTACCACTGGGAGAACTGGGTTATTACAATCCGCACCTTTAGTTTATTGGTTTTAAAAGTGCACTGAGTTCTGTAATGAATGTTTTAACAAGTGAAATATTTGAAAAAGTCTTCTTTAGGCTACCATTTGATTTTTTTGTGTTGCTATTGTGATCAATTCAGACCCAAATTCTCTGGAACAGGTATTAAGCTACATCTACACAGTATTTTCATGTTTATTTTTTTTAAACACAGAAGTTGTTACCTGCTAAATCAGGTCAACAGCGGGCTTATTGCGTCAAAGAGTGCTGGGTTTACAGTGGAAAGCAAGCAGAACATGGAATTTAGCTCAGGGGGAACCCTGATGTAATGAATGTGCGCTAAAGGGTTTTCTGTATGTAAACAGTACTTCTCTCTGTACCCACAGGTCATCATACAATTGTAGCATTTTAACAGCCTGAGGAGTGTGAATGGGTGGTGCTTAGCGCCATAAAAAATAAAGTACAGGATTAGTTTCTTAACATTATTTTTCAGCCAAAGGCCCATAACCCACTGAAAATGGGTTTACAACCCACCAGTTGACAATCACGGATGTAAAGCTCTGTAAATGACTTATGGCTATTTCTCATGCACTTTAACCATCTTTTTAATAAATACACTTCTGATATCTGGAGCTTTACCCGAGTATTTACAGGTTGATCCTCAGCTCCACCAGAAGAGCTACAATAAGATAATATATACACAGTGCCATGAGGCTAATTGACAAAGGCGGCAGAAGATGGGAAAAGAACACATTACTTAATTTGGCCTGTTCATTTGAGATGGTCCTTTAAGATTTAACTTCCTGTTTTGGGTTTTTACTTCAATTTCAATTTTAACCACTAAAATTCATGCTCAACAAAATTTTACAGTTGTCTAATTAAAGAGTTTCCACTTTTTAATTCAGACTGTCAACTAGGCTGACAAAAGTATGCCGTGCTGTGGATTACTGGTGCACTGTGTTGACAAATTCTTCCTGTTTTGCAGAAATGCATTATTTAAAGACAGGGAAGATCGTTCTGTAGTCTGCAGTAGGCGGTCTGAAAAACCAGCAGCTCATGAGAAGTATGCAGTTAAAGTGGTGTCTGTGGTCAAGTGCAGTTCCTCTGCTCAGTTTAGCATTTAGACAGGTTTATTTTTATCTTATGGATTTCAATACATTAGTTCTGTTGTGTTTTGAATTAAATTTTATTTTTAATATTACTTTTACTATTAATACCATTGGTGGTTATTTTTCACTTCACAATTATGTTTGTGTATACCGCTTGTACAGCTTAATTTAATTTGGATTTCTCTTACCTTGTGACAAACAAAGAAATCAAAAACTGAAATCTGAGTTATAAGAAATTTGTAGCAGAAATTAAAATATAAACAAAAGCAAATATTTACCCCGTACTATAAGCACTTTTAGGAATTTCTCCTTTGCTTTAAATACTTTCTGCTTTCATTCCAAATGAAAGACACAAGATACTCGCCGTCTGTGATTGTTTGCTTTGAACAGAACCAATTATGGATGCGGTCCAATCATTGAAATATGAGACTGGAGTTAGGCTGCTCCAGTACAAGTATGGATGCTGGGAAAGTGAGTTCACCATCACACTGGGATAGCCCATCTTATTTACTGTTGAATAGTCCCACTCCGTTTCTAAATCATTCATCCGTTACGTGTCTTTGCCTTACTTTTTAACAGATTAAAAACAATCAAGTTTTTGAAATTACCCAAGATGGTGGTGTTGACATAAGAGAGCTTTCATCTTTGTGTTATTGGATACGTAAAAAAGGGTTTGATCACCTCCAGAGGACGATAAAAGATAAATACACCTCATGCTGATTAAGACCAGTCACATGTAACTAAAGAAGGAAGAACAGTACTTACTGAGTCCCAAACTCCAACGCTGGGGGCTGGAAATGCAAGGGCCTCCCATTCTCCCGTGTAAATGGAGAGGAGCTAAAAGAGAAAATAAAGATACAAACGTTAGACTAAAGCCAGGGCAATATAGTTATAAATAATCAGTTCCACTACACTGCTAACACATGACATGAAAACCATGTATCTGTACAAATTTTATTTACACCTTAGGACAAGAACACTGTGCCTGCTTTCTAGCAGAGCATGTGACAGTCCATGGTGAAACATTAGCAGCCAAAACAGTTACTGTCCCAGGATACGTCAAACTACTGACAATTTAATCATTGCAACAGAAATTTGATAACTATAACCAAAAAAAAAAAAAAAAGACAGGCACCTTTTGGAGGTAATGGATAGTAAATTACATAATAAATACAGCATATTAAAAGTTTCCAACAAGGTAAAACACATGGCTTGATGGTAGGTTACAATGTCCAACTACACATCATAACAGCTATTGGCCAATAAAAATGGGATTTTAGGATCCACCAAAAATATCATCCTTCTATGTAAACCAGAGGACTCAAACATGCAGCCTGGGGCCAAATCCCACCCACCAAAGGGTCCAGTCTGGCCCCTGAGATGAATTTGTGAAATGCAAAAATTACACTGAAGATATCTAAATCATTTTACTTTAGGTTTCACACACAGACCAATTTAATCTCAAGTGGGTTAGATCAGTAAAATCCTATCATATTAACCTGTAAATACTCACAACTCAAAATTTTTCTCTTTGTAAATGTTTACATTTTCATGTCTTTACAAACTATCATTTCACCAAAAAAAAAGAATAACCTGAACAAATATGAAGATTTTGAGATGTCTGAAGTGCAAGTTTACCAATATTGTTAATATAGTTATAATGTATATGTGTAAATGATCAACTGAAACATAATATGGTTAAAATTGCACTTTTTTCTAGAGAAATTTCAGTTTGTTCATGTTATTTATATTGTTTTAAAGGATAGTTGACAAATCAAATAATTTTACTTTTTTCACTAAAACATAGAAGAAAGTTTGGCGTTGGCATTATTTATATATTATATTATGTTATTATTTCACTGATCTGGCCCACATCAGATCACATTTGGCTTAATGTTGCTCCTGAACTAAAATGAGTTTGACACCCCTGATGTAAACTATAACCAAGCCATGTTAGTTAAAAAAGAAAACTTTCAAGATTGCAGCAGATTTATGATTTCAATTCATTCATTTTCTTCAAAATTAAAGTTTAGTAGACATATACTTTTAATAGTAAATTGCATGACACACACAGAAACATCAATGTCAACATGAACTTCTGTTGAAATCTGTGCATTCAGCATGTAGAAATGTGTAGACTGATGCTACCTGTATGCACTCTGAACAAATCACTTACTATACTTTCAGATTAAGATAAAGTACACACTACACTTACTGTAAGACTAGATGGAGAAAAAACAGCTGGCGAGAATTTCCACCAGACACAAACAGGCACTTGGTGGTGCATTGAGGTGCACCTTAAACTCTACATCTATATGTTTTTTCTTCAGCCAAATACATGTACAACTCATGGGTTTAGTCACATTACTGCAACGACTATGTATTTTTTTGTTAAAAAGATTGTATCACTTCAGATTTTTCTGTCATGACTGTCAATTTTCAAAGTTTAGAAAAGATAGAGTTCTTAAAATACAAATGTAGTGTTATATTTAAAAGTATATACAAAAAAAAAAGCACAAAGACCAATGAAAGGTCACTGTGTAAATTACAGTTTAATACACATTAAATCATATGCTTGTTTGAATGGATCCATCAATATGCACTACGCCAATATCAATGTTACAAAGATTTTCCAATGCAGTCAAATAAATACAGAGCATAGAAAATCTGTGGTATTTCTGATATTTCTATCAAAAGCACATACAAGGAAACCAATAGTGGTGACAAGAGGAAGTTCGTTTCACCAATCAATCACTTCTCAAAAACATACAAAACACATTCAATGTCATAGTAAAAAAGGGGGGAAAAACAGTCATGTGACAATGTAAATGGTGTAAGATGTCAGGGCAGCTCCACTGTGTTTATATGAGCTCTGGGAGTGAGTATGGTGAAGCAAGAAAGCAACAGCTAATTGTGGATTGTGGGTGTTTGTGTGTGAAAACAAGACTGAACCCTGTTGACAGACAATCGACACAGCTGTTGACCTACAGAAGCAAATGAAGGGGCCAATGCCGGATTTACCTACAGGCGCCCTCAGTGGAGTGCCTGCTGGGATGCCAGGTAGTAGTATCAATTGAGCTATGCAACCACTTGGCCTGCCTAGCTGCTATTACATGTATGTAAAATCTGAATTTCAATCCATTTCTAAATTAACTATACAGATGGTTTCTTTTAATCTGCTGGTATTTTTGTTTTAATTAAATAATGTTTACTACTACTGCGTTCTTAAATATTTTGAATGATAAATCCATATTATAATAATTGTAGTTATTATACGTGGTAATGCAATACCTCTACTGTATCCTATTATTTCTCGTTTTAAATTATTTGGAATTCAATGCCATAACTGAGTCCAACCTTATTAAAGTGAACTCTTTGCTTTGGTTCTGACAGTGGTCACATGAGTGAGGTTCAACTGTATTCATTTCGTTTGTGTATGATTCTAACAAAAAAAAGAAAAACAAAATTTTTGTTTTAAGTGACTTGAAGCACATGTAATGTTAATTTTACTCCGGAGTCAAGGGGGTGAAACACCCCCAGGGCTCCATCCCTGGAGCTCACTATTCTCCTGCACCACCTCTGACCCCCCTCGCAGTGCAGTGCAGTGCACTGCTACAGCGTTAAGAAAGATGGCAGACTGAGAACAGGAGAGGAAGTGACAGTGGAACAGTTGATGCTGTTGCCACAGTGTGGGTTTAGAGAAGGCTCAGGGTAGAAGACACTGTATAAAGAGTTAGACTTCCTGATCTGCAAAGATCTAAAACATTGTTTAAAAAGTACATGCAACGTCCAGCTGACTGTTGCTGCAGCAAAGACACTGTTAAACTATAAAACTGTGTATCTTCTATCTGCACTGAATATGGTGCAGGACATCATGCTGTAATCATCAACTGTGTACACTTTAACTGCCTTGAAAATGTCTATCGAGTTGGGGATGACAGCTGTGTGTACATCAAATGCCAAAACACTTTTCAATATTTCAAACTATTAAAGCAAAAATGCTTCTATTTTCAAAGAATGTCAATGTCTTGTGTCTTCTGGCTTTGAATAAAACATTTTGTTTTTATGTAGAACAACATAAAAAAGAATATATTTCAATTTGATGAAGTATAATTTGGTTATTTTAATATTGTTCTTGAATGAATTTACAGAGCAAATACTGTGCTATGATATAAAATTATTGATACAGTAACACACATTTGGTATAAACTAATTATGTGTATAAATTATCCTCTAAAACATCCCAAGGATCTTTGCCCTTTATGCATTTCATTTATTGATCAACTACACCGCACACAGTGACATGTGTCAGCAACAACCACTTAAGTGAACAATTCTGCAGAAGTACATTCAAATTAAAGAGCTGAATCGTAATTCAAGCTCTGAACCACCGTGTATGGACTAAACCCACAACTGAAAAGGGAGCAAAAAAGAAAACAGGTCAATGCTGAGACATCAGAAATTAAAAGAGCACAAAACAGGTGCCCCCCTCCCCCCCCTCCATGCAACAGACTGAAGAATGATACTTCAGCTTTGATCAGTCAATATGGGCCGTTTTTTTGTGTCAAAAATTAACAGGCATGATGGTGGGGCATTACAGAAAATGAAGTCTTGTCATCTACAAACTGAGGACCGGCCACTAAATAAAGTAAAAGTCCACACACCAAACCCTAACAGCTTCAAAACTCCACCACCAGGCTCCTCAAACACTACAAGCAGATAATAATGTCAAATGGTTAAGTGTCAATAATAGAGCAATCATCCAGAAATGGCATGAATTATGAAAATATACATCTACTTCCCATATAATTAATGAAATACTATTATTAATTGAGATCATCAGTAGATAAAGTTAATACCGTATGTAGAAAAATTCTAAAAATAAATTAATAAAATCCCATTATAATCAGTGGCAACTCCGGTGCTTACTGAAAGCCTTTGGCACTTTCTCACCTAAATGTCTTTACACACCAAGTGTATGTGCAATTAGTTTGCACATACATTTTTTCCAGCTTTCGTGCAACTTGTAAACAGTTTCACACAGAATTGCACAGAAATAAGCAGTGCTTAATTTTTTCCTCAGTAAGGTTGGTCGTTTTTGTGCTTTATTGCTGCAAATAAAGGCATCAACTAATTATCACGTGTGAAATGGATGTCATATGACAACCACCACCACTATGGATGATAATAAAAATGAAACATAAGATAAAAAAGAGAAAGAGGAAGCTTGGTGTTGACAAGCAAATAGACTATGAGGATAGTGGGGAGGGGTCTCACATCAAATACAGTTTGCATGGTGTCTTTTTACCTGGAAACTGGACATAGTGGCTTACGGGTTAAATGTTGCATGAGACACACAGGTTCCAAATGAAGCTCCAGGTGTTATCAATTTATTACAATTTCTGTTAAACAGCCCAACATTAATATATTTGAATGTTACTCTGAATAATTGTTGAAACTGTCCTAACTTGCATTGTTACAAGTGTGAAGTTTGTATGTGAAATATTCATGCTTTAAGATTTTACATTTTCATATCATTTGTCATGACCCCTCAGGGTATCAAGGACTTAACTCATTTGTTCCTGACATGCAAGTTTCTTCTGAACCAAAAAGAGCCAAACATTGCTCAAATGGCAGAACCATAATTCAGTTTCTAGTTAACTTTGTTTGGTTTCAGCCAATTCCAAGAGGTTGCAATGGGATGGTGCCTGACATTGTACAAAAGAAGAAAAATACAATGTGAAAATGGGAAAATATGCCATGTGAACATAAGAAGTTGAGGGTCAAGCTTTCAGTAGAAATAAACTTTGACAAAATAATGAAAAGTAACCTATTGACAAGGTCATTCAGCCAGTGAATAGAAACTGGTCAATAATTTTTTTTCCCTAGTCAAACTGAAAAACCAATGAATTGACCATACACTGACGTCAACAATAGATTTAGTGTCACATAAGTGGGCCACAAAGGAGATGACAACATGATGCAGATATGAGAAAGAGCCCAAAATTTCTCAGACAAATGTCAAAGACAAAGACTGTGTCAAAGACAGCCCTAGAAATTCTACAAAGAAAGAATCTACCAATGGAAACAGACCTTAAAAGTGTTTAGTTTCTAATGGAGTTCATGTAGAAAAAATATTTTATTGTTTTGATAAATAAACTTTTTATTACATTTGCCTGAGAAGTTTTTGATCCATATGTCATGTGAGGTTCTTGAGTGTGCTTGCCAAACTGTGACATGAATCCAAAAACAAGTAGATCAAAAGTATAACATATAGCCAAAACATTAACGTTGGTGTGAAAAGACTCTAAATTCGACCCTTCAGACAGTACATTCACCCCGTCTGCTGGACTGAAATGTCATGATGTGTCACAGTCTATCATCTCTTCAATGACAGTAATTAACATTTCACTGCCTGTTCTGAGGAGGAGCAGTTCTTTTTGTCATGCTGTCAAAGTTGAAATCGTTAATTCATAACACATCAAAGTGTATAACTTCAAACAGTGTTAGTTGGAGCGGAAAAGCTGTGTGATAGAGAACATGAGGGGTCTAATCTGGAGGGGAAACGAGGTCGGCTCAGTTCTGTGGATGGAACGCATTATGTATTGCTCTTTGACATTAAGGTCAACCGTTTCAGTATCACACAGACAGGTGTTTAATTAAACATACATTATTTTCAAGACATTGTTTTCCAATTGTAGTGTCACTGCATACAAGTGGATAATTGCAGATATGAATCTACTTGCCTTTAATATCACAACAGACTGAATGTTTAAGTCTAAAGTGAAGAACAACCTATACAGTTAAAACTACAGTTGTAGTTATCACCACTAAACATGCAAGTGTGTTCTCATGACTTGGATGGGGGGGTGGGGGTTACCTCGTAACACACATTTGTGACTCAGTTTTGTTTTTTTCCACAATTCAACAGCAGCTGCTCATGAAGAAAAACTAAGCCTCTGTACGAGTATACCGCTGAGTTACAGTCCACGGGTTCTGTCCACTGCCACAGTACAAAAATAACAAGTTATGTTTGGTGCTATTTGATCCCCTGGATCTAACTCAAATAAAGTCAATGTTAGCAGTGACCTCAGCCATGCTCCAGGAGAGAGGGTTAGGACGAGAGCACAGCTTAGGTCAAACCACGATCACTTGTGCTTGGAAGAACAATGAAACCCAACCAAAAAGCCATCTGGTAGAGTAATATAACTCATGCACCCCAGTTTTAACACGAAACTACACAGTGAAGTACGCTTTATTAAAAAAAAAAAAAGCTTGACTCAAAAAGAAAGCAGTTGAAACCACAGGGACAAAAATATTACAGTGAAGAGAACTGAAGCAATAAAGATTTTTAAGTAAAAATACTACGAAGAAAACAAGAAAAGTGAGTACAGTCAGAGAGCGATTATGATGAACCTCTGCATCAGCAGCTGGCTTTCCTCTTAGGCAGGTGAAAGAGTGATGGCAGCCTCTCAAAGTGGCCGATAACCCAGGCACGAGAGGCCTCTGAGCCCTGAGCTCTGCAGGTCTTGAGGTCAACCAGCTCTATTAAGCCTCCTTTGCCCCTCACCTCCGTGGATTTAAAAATAGACACTGCATGCTTCATCCACACTACAGCAACTTTAACAAATGAAAGCTCCTCAGTGAAACGGTCTCACTGCCAGTATAATTAAAGCACAGTGTATGTATGGTGACATTCATATTTACTACACGATTGGATTCATACTAACATTTACCTGCCAGTCTAGCCATGCAACAGAGGTCTGTGGGTGTTGCATTTATTTCCTCTGTATAATAGGCTGTTCCATCTGACCATATCAAGTAAAAATGTCCAATGCTTTTTGTTATCAACATAAATGATCACAATCAAGTTTCACGACAAAAATGACTGTCCAACCCTACTGTCAGTACAAAAAAGGCTCAGTTAATGTACTTCAACGTGAAGGAGTTTGTGTAACAAGCATTCCTTAGGTGAGCATCTGCTATAAAATCAGATACAGCCGAGCCTCACTGTATAGGTTTAATTCATTCCACGACCGAGTTCGAGTTGCAATTTACTAATTTTACAAGTCAATTTTCCCTATTAAAATAAAAAAAATTTTCAGCCCCCGAAAACCACCCAAAAATCTTTTTTCATGGGCTTTTAAAATTAAAAAAAAAAGTGTAATTAAAAGGAAAATAACAATGACAAAAACACAATAAAAGATCATGTAAAACAAATAAACAAGTTTTATTAACTTATTTAGCTTAAAGATGAGATGGTCTGTGCATAATGAATATGGTGGAGTGGGGAGGATGATTATTATTTGGAAGGAGAGTCGTACAAGCGTTGCTTGTACAGCAGATTTCCACTCATATTTCAAGACAAAAATAGTCATGACCATACAACAATGCATTCATACTGTGATGTTCTACTGTACTCACCTAAGCTATCAAGCTTTGGTATCATCTTTTAGTAATATCAAAGCAACTCAGCAGGAGGCCATTAAAGGAGTCATATTTTGCTAAACCCATTTTTGTCTTTGGTTCATTGATTTGTGTATTTGTGGACCCAAACAGTTCATAAAGTTTGAATTTGAACCGTCCAGGTGCTGCAAAACTATCCTTATATTCATTCATGCAAAAATGGCTGATTATCATTGATCCCTAGTAACTAGTTATAAAATGTAACAAATTAAGAAGGGATTTAAACTGGTTATAGAAACCTACTCCAGCCTGATTGGGGGGGCAGGGCATTTGTTCCGGCTTATTATATTTTCTACATATTTATAATAAGACTAATGCAACAGTGAGGATTTTTTTTTTGTCTGAAATGTATGGTGTGACAGCAAGGATTTTGCCATGGCGCTGCACCAAAAAGCAGAGTTGTGGCACTGCACCACGGCAAAACCTTACCGACGGAAATGCTGAGTTAGTTTTATTGCAGGATAGCATGTTAAGGGGATGGCTAGAGAATTGTGTGTGTGTAGGCAACATGAAAAGCTGCAGAAACTGACAGCAAAGCCCCATCTATCTGACAGAAAACTGTTGTGCAATAATGATCGTTTAAGGTGAGACACGGCAGGCAAAAACATCAATTTTTCATTCATTGGTCCATTTTGAGATTTTGGGCCAGTCACTCCTTCAGTATGTGTTCTTTCAAGCTGCTATAAAGTAAAGGCAATGCAATGCAATTTATGAGAGCAAGAGAAACCCTCGTGTCACTGGAGAGTACGCTGAACATCTCTGCTTTTTGCATCATAATCTGGTGCTGCTCAACTGCGACTACCAATTGATTTGAGACCCACATGTTTTATATACACTTTATAAAACAGCAGGAAGCTATTTATTTATTTAAATTTTCAGTTAACTTTATAATAGTTGCTTGTGAACCTGGGAACTCGCTGCACTTTTTGTTTGAACTTAAAACAGAGAAGTTTCATTCATTCATCTTCTATACCCGCTTTATCCTCACTAGGGTCACAGGGGTCGCATGGAGCCTATCCCAGCTACTT
>JAQQZY010000001.1:25418148-25428227 GCA_030068375.1 Ostorhinchus rueppellii
GATTCAAAACGCCTCCAAAATGTAATCATCTCTTCCTTGACCCAGAGTGGACATACCCTGAAAATGTCATCAAAATCAGTCCATAACTTTTTGAGTTGAGTTATGTTGTTAATAAATAAAGTCGGATGCTAACAAACAAACAAACAAACACACAGTAAAACATAACAACCTTGGCGGAGGTAAAAATCTACCAATGGAACAGGTGATAATCTTGGTAAGATTTCTTGAAATAACATTTTCAAGAGCTATTTTCTAAAACTAAGTTCTTATATCTCACTGACAGGTTACTCTTTATGTGATTATGTCTTATTTTAAGGGCGATGAGATATTTTGACAAGAAATGAGAAGAATACACTTGATATGATTTGGATTTTTTTTTTAAGTACACGACACATCACAGTATAATGTGAACATGATCAGGTTATAATGTAATAACTCACCTTATTTCCTGTTTTTTTTCTTACCTTTAATGGCTGCTAACAGTAATCAGGCGCTGACACTGATGGACAGACACACTGCAGGATACAACCGTGTGGTAAAACTGAACATATAACAGATCTACAAACAAACATGTAGAACCAAGCAGGATATAGTTGAAATTTAGGAGATTGGAATTAAAATAGTTTAATACCCTTGACTTTTAATACGTTCACAAACTGATCTCATGGGCTGGTTTTGGTGTAATATAATTCACTTCGTATCACTTTATATCCAATTTATTGGCATCTTCAGCAGAATTTCAGAGCTCTTTATTCTAAATACCCCAATGATCTTTTTTTTTTTTTTTTTAATATTTGGAAGTAGAAATTTTAAATTACTTTTTCTTTCTTTTTCCAATTTCTCAATAATCACGAACAACTTTTGAAATATAATCACCGCACACATAAAACCAAACTCAGCTTTCCAGTTTACACAGCAACATGTGATTTTATTTATCTCTTGGACGTCATCACCCGAAATATAAACTGCAACAGTAACATCACAACTTGCAGCCCTGCGGTCTCACGATCATCGACTTAACATGGTGATCAGTCTTCTCCGTTTTCATGATGAGATCGTTAAAGACCAAGCAGAGCAGTACAGCACCCATTTGCTTCAGGTGTGAAAACTACAGGGGACAGATTCTCATCACCATCCATCACATTCAAGTAGGAAACAGTAACTAGTCGTACCTTTCCAAGAAAAAAGACATCAGTGGTGAAACTTTGTCAGAACATAACATTACTTTTCAGGTGAAATAAAAATAAGAC
Organism: Ostorhinchus rueppellii; assembly: GCA_030068375.1. Classification (NCBI taxonomy): domain Eukaryota; kingdom Metazoa; phylum Chordata; class Actinopteri; order Kurtiformes; family Apogonidae; genus Ostorhinchus; species Ostorhinchus rueppellii. Next base: position 25,419,399 of record JAQQZY010000001.1, read on the forward strand.
AAAAAAAACAACAACAACAACAACAGGCATTTTCATCACAGGTGGGGCATGTTATAATCTTAAAATTCAAACAAACACAGATAAGACATAAGATACTCAAATAACGTTAACATCACATATAAGCTTCCAGTTGTATGAAATCAAGGCGTTCTGGGAGTTGTAATCTAATAAAGTGTGGGAACAGCGTTGACCTTTTTACTTTACGGGCCTCTTTGTCCATCACGGTAATTGATGTTTAGACTGCGTTGCTACGGTAACTACGCTATAACAAGGAAGCTGTGGACGGAGAAACCCAGTGTTCAGGCTCCACCATTGGCTCTGCTGCTGTAAACCCGTCAGATGTTATTTAAAGAGCAGCCGTTGAAAGCAGCGTCGTTACGGCAGCAGGGGGCATTGTGGGATACACAAAGGAGCCAAAGGACTGAGCGCACTGGAGCCAGATCCACATAAGGGCTGTGTTACTTTTGAGGCTGCTAAGCTGGTGGAAATGGGACAGAGAGTGTCATTTCTGGAGCTTTGTTGTCGTAGCATGGATTCATGTTCTACCTCGGGCACAAACACAAAACTTTTCCACATATTGTAAGCTGCTGACGCATAAATGAATCACATTTCTATCATAACTGCAAGAACATTTTAGATATCAGAATCGGTAAAACTGTTGATATGTGTAGAAAAGTTGCAATAATTGGAAAAAATTGCAAACATTAAATCTAAGACAATTTTAACTACCGGTAGTGGAAATGTTATAATATTAACCTTTTTATGTTAAAAGCCATTGAATCAACAGTTGTGTTGTTTCTGGTCAGAATTAGAATTGTAGATATGATCATGTCAGTTGTGGATATTCACAAAAATGGATGCTTTTATAGAGTGTATATTAAACTAGGGATATCTGAAAGTATTATTGTAGAGTGACATTTAAGTTTTTTCCGTATAAGAACTGCAGATGTAGGACATCTGAAAGCCAAATATATATAATAAAAGGCCAAACATAACCACATCATTTGTTCTGTCAAGATATGACTGATATCTGCAGTATATATCTGATCTATTAGGTAAAGCAGCTTTCCATATTTATATTCACTGGCGTAAATATTTAACGTTCTGCTCAAAAGGCCGACATCTGTGTCAGCTGTGTTGTTCATTGTGTCAAAACTCTGCTTTTAAAGGTGGGGTCTGAGATGTTAGAAAAGCAGCTTGAGCAGGCTCCATTTTGAAAAAAGACACAATTCAAAAGTCCCACCCCTTTCTTCAGACTCCCCCCTGAAGTCACACCTCCAGACTCCAGAAACCACAGTGCAGGGGGCAAGGACAAATGGCAGTTGACTTTGATCGACCTATCACTGTTCAATCATTTGGAGTGGGCGCTCAAAATGATTGGATGTTGTTTTTTCAGTCCTGTCCGTCCCACAGGTGACTAAAATTTTTCATTTTTGTGTCAGAGCATTTAATTAATTGTTCGCAATCAGGGTGTGAAGGGGATTTTTAGCAATATAGTCCAGGAAAACATCTCAGACCCCACCTTTAAATCAAGATCCACAGTAATATATCAACTGTCCTGTTTGTTTGTACAGTTATTGAACTCCGCTTCAAATACTCACTTCCACTGAGCTGCAAACATGTAAAGTTTTTTTTTTTTTTTTAATGATTAAAAGATGAATTTCCACAAGATGTTTCGCTAAATGAAAGTTGCATTTCTACATGATTTCAGTGCGTTCTCGAACTGATCCTCTGTGAGGTGGTAAACGAGGCCACACACACACAGCAACATGTGACTTTGGGCTTTTTCTGTTTCACCGGTTCATCAACTTCATTTGCATCACAGGGAGGAGGAAGATACCCAAAGCATGCCAAAACCCCGGGCGGATCGAATGAAACATGCAGGCTTTGACCAATTGAACATGACTGTGCTCTCTCATACCTTACTCTTCATTGTAATGCTATGTAAACATATTTACAGTCAGAAAAATACTATGTCTTTACATTATTTACAGAGTGAATCACCAACTAGCTGTTTGTGAAGGAATGTAGGTAAGATTTCTACTCTCCTTTATGACAAAGGAATTTCTACTGGTGATGATCGGACACATTAAAGAAGCTTTAAGGCAATGCACTGTTGTGAAAGTTGTTGCCATCAAGGCAATGGCACAATGCAGATTGAAAGGCAAGTGGTGTGAAATGGTCAGAAAAGCAGAAAAATGGTCAATTCAGGCATTGACTTTTCGTGGTAGAAAAATGAATTCAGAATAAAATATTCAGTTGCACTCAATGCTTGTGTTTCGTAGCATTAGCGCTGGTCGTCGATTAGCATAAACATTAGCTACATGCACATCTACTCCATGATATTATGAAGGAGTTTTACATTTACACTACTGACATCTAAATATACAAGGTACAACAAGTACCACAGTTGTTATACATTGGTTTTAATCGAAGCAACTTACTGTATATATTGTTGTAATAATAATAATATACCAGGAATTTGTAAAAAGTGACACTGCAGTTCATTTTAAATCAGCCGATTGGATTTTGTCTACATTTTGATCATGCAGAAACAAAGAGATTTTTCTGCTGATAAAAAGGCCACTGCGATCTTTTTGAGGTATTAAGCAACACAAAAGAATTAAAAATAAAGAAAATGCAGCTGCATTCTACTAAGGGATGCAACGAAATGAAAAGACACCACAGCAGCAGCAAAGGAAAGGTACAACAAATCTTGCAACCCTGAATGAAAAAGACACTGAAACTCAAGTCTCAAATTGTCAGAGCTAATTAGCAGCATTATATAGTCAGTAGTGTTTACTTACTGTACATTATCACAGACACGAGCACATACTTTACTAAGACGGCTAAGCAGGCAAAGACGTTCCTGTGTAAAAACAGCAACTTGCCATTTGTCAGTGAAGGGTCAGTGTGGATTGTAGCACCCTATGCTGTAATAATTTCCTGAAAATGTCATAAAATTTGCACTTAACTCAATCTAAAATGCAATAAAACCCAATAACTTCACAGATAATATAATAAAAATATCCTGACTGATATCCTATTGTGATATTTTTACTGAAAATGTGGGAATTTATTATATTTTCAGATGGGTACATGATCTGTCAAGTTTGACATTATCAATTTTGGGGAAAAAAAAGACCCACCTGAAAATGTAATAAATTCCCAATAATGTAATAAGGTATTACATTATCTGTAAAAATGTTATTAAAATATCAGTCAGGATATTTTATTACATTATTGGGTTTTATTACATTTTCGATTGAGTTAATTGCAAATTTTATTACATTTTCAGGAAATTATTACATTATAGGGTGCTACATGGATGTTTTTGAAAGTTGGGTGTATGAGGTACTTATCCATAGTGGTGTGTGTTTTAGAGAGGTACACAGGAGTATGTATGGTAAGCAGTGTACAGCTGTGGATGGATGCAGCAGCAAAAACTGTATTATAATCACTTCAAAACAAAGAGCCCATATAAAAACAACTATCAGTCTAACTATACGCTACATTTGTAGATCATTCACATCTTTATGTTGTTAGACTATGAGGAAAGCAGTTTTAAAAAAAACACTAAAAACCCAGCTCTTTTGACAAAACAGCATTTTATCCTCACAGGACACTGCTGTCTGGATCAGTTTGATTGTACTGTTGGGTGACTTTGATGTTTTAACATGTCACTTTAGGTCCAGACAAACAAAAACCCTAAGGACGAGGGAATTTATATCGCATTCATTATTTTGATCATTATTGTTAAATCAGTCATAAACAAAGCAGCTGAAGCATCGATAAAACAGCAATTCCTACGCTCCTGGAGGTAAAATGACTGTTTTGTGTGGTGGCCTTGAACTGAGCATCAGTTCTGTCGTAAATCGCATAGTGTACGGTTAGAATGATACGAGATGGTAAGAATTGTTCTACATGAGCCTCTTTTAGGTGTTTTTCTTTAGCTTCCACGCCAATACTCCTCTCTGCTTCTTTAAAATGGGTCAGGACGAATGCAGGTTGTGCACCAGCTATGGATGAGAAGTTCAGACAACCCCAACTCAAAAATCAGAACGAACCCTTAAAGTTAAGAGCCCACCATGCTCCACCCCTCCTTCTGAAAAAAGGACTTTAAGAAGTAATGATTTCTTTCTTGCAACAACAAAACAAAAACACATGTAGGAGTTCATTGCATCTTGCTCTTTGCAATTCATAAACCTGATACAAAGTCAGCTACTAGAGGAACCGTACGAGGTGATATCGATTGAATGTTTTGCAGATTCCTGTCTTTGCATGATTGGAGAAAAGTCTGTCCTCATATGTCTCTGGTCAGTTTCCACTGTTTCACTTCCAGCTCGGTTTTGTGGTTCTGCTGGTTGTTAACAAGTCTCTTGACGGGCCTGACTTTTCAGAAAAACAATTGGCCTTGCGACTATCTTCTCGTGCTGTAGGTGGAGGTGGAGTCTCACTGCGGTAGGTGTTTCGACTGGACGCCTTCACGGTTTGCACCCGTCGCAGGTTGGTCCCCTGAGGCCGCTCCTCTGTGTTGTGACCTACAGGAGACGACTTGTTCTGCTTCAAGGATGGTTGTCGAGCCATAAGGGAGGGGCTGCGAGAAGGGGTAGAGGGCACAGATGGTGGACCCAGATCCTTTTTGGTCCGAGAAGATGATGCTACAGTGTTTCGAGCAAAGCTGGGGATGTCAATGTTCTTGAGCGTGTGAGAGGTGCTACCGTTCTCAGAAGGGGCCCCGCCCTGGGCCTGAGCCTGGGCCCTCATGGTGGATCGGCACATCTTTTCCTCAGGTGCAGGTTTGGGGATGTTCCTCAGGGGTTTGGCGCTAGGTTTGTGGGTTGAAGCTTTCCTTGGAATAGAATCCCGTGCCCATCTTGAACCTGTGAGGCCACTTCCCCTCTGACCTTTGGCCTCATCAGGAGGCATGCTGGAGTGTCGTGGAGGTCTAGTGGCCTTCTCACTTCTTCCTCTTGCTGGGGTGCTCTGATCCCGTAGGGGCCGGCGAGGTTCTGCACTATCAGGTCTCTCAGTTCTCTTGTTGCTGCCTGTCCTCATCAGCTTGGTAATTGGTACAACTTTCCGCATCCCCTGGTTTTCGCTACTGGTCAGTGTTCGTACTCCACGACCTCCACTGCCTTTGCTCCCTCTGACCATTTTACTCTTTGCTGGTGCTGATTTCCTGCTGCTTCTCAGTGTGTCTTTCTCTGCAGCTTGCTTTCCCTCAGCGGTGTCGCAGCTCTCTGTGTCCCATTCATCTGCTGTTACAGATGGAGTCATGGATGCTGCGTCCACAGATTTGGGCGCTGAGAGTTCATTGGTTGAAAGTGATTGGTCATTGGGAGATGTCGATTCCAAATTGGAGGACAGAGAGCTTGGGTCTTGTGGGCTCTCTTGATCTTTGCTGTTGTCAGAGCTTCTGAAATGAAGTCCTTCTTTGATTAAAGATGAGCTTTCAGCCTCAGAGTAGTCCAAAGTAACTGAGCAGTCTGTTTCTGTGCAGTCTATGATATAAAACACTGGCTTTTTATTGGATACAGAGGTATCTAGAGGGAGCGGGGTATCGCAGGTGGTTGATGAAACTGTGCTGTTGTCTTCTTCTTCTTTCTCTCTTTCACAAGAAGCTCCAGCCTGTGAAGGAGGATCTGTTTTTCCTTCCATGTTGGCCTTTGAATCTCCCACTCTTTGTAAAACTTGATCAGCTGAACGGTTGTCCAGATTCATGGGAGGTGACTGTCTCTCTTTTTCCAAATCCTCCATATCCTCAAAGTGCATATGATTATTGTTATTGTTTGGACTAGGCAACTCAAAAGCTTGAGGTCCACGAACTAAAGTATGTTTCTCCAGACTAACATTCATATGGCCGGTAATTGTTGCTTTGGAAAGATGGGCTGTCTTCTGAAAGACACAAAAGGGCCGAGGCAGAGTGCTGCCCTCTGACACGGATGTGTATTTATTGTTATTGTCATATGGATCCTCATTATCATTCAACCCAGAAGAGGAAAACCTGGCGAGTGGGCTGATGGGTTCGGTTTCTGTTTGTGGAGATGTTACTTGTCTGTCACATCCTAGCTCGCGGTTGTCATTCTGGGCTAAGATCCAGTGGGTTGTCTTGCGCTGAGCGGCTCGGCCTGACCGAGGTAGGCTGTTAAACTTAGAATAGTCAGTGGGACTCCCGTTGCCTCCTCCGAACAGCTCCAGGTATCCTTGGAGTTCACGGTCTGCGATGGTGGTCATGGTATGGCGGTGGCGACGGGCGCTGGCAGAACGTCCGAGCGGGCTGTGTGGACTCTGAGACCTCTGCTGGAAGAAGTCCAGGAGGCCCTCTTTGGTGAGCATGTCCACGTCATTCTCGCTGCTGCTACGGCCGAATCCTCCGCTCTGATCTGCAGCGGACCACGCACAACGTTTCTCCTCAAGCTCTCTCAAACGACGCTGTCGGGCTGCCTCCTTCATCTCACGGTCCATGTTGTCCTGAGAAGAACCAGAAGATAGGGACATGTTGAGAAGCATGATGTGAATAAAAATAGGACCAATGGCCCTGTGCACCAACGGCATGTTCTATCAACACTCAATAACAACCTGAATTTGTGAGGTTGTCAGGTTCTGCCACTGTGTTAGAGTCCTGTGGTCTTGATGCAAGAGCTCAATCTCCCAATAGAAGCGGGTGGTACTTCCACTGGAGGAGAACTCAACTAATTAAATCCAAGTCCATATATGACTTCCTATCAGTGCTCAATAGTAACTCTATTAATATCTCTAACCATTTATATGTTATAAGCCATCAAAACATGGACCATTGCAAGTAACGGCATCTTTTATTTTTTAAAAATCATCAAAAATTCAAGAATCAAAGCTTCTCAAAACTGTGAACAAACTTCTTAGACATTGTCCCAAGAAATATAAAAAATCTGAAATCAAGATGTTTGAAGCAACTCCTGACGAAGGCAATGAAGGCTGACGCAGCACCTTCACCATAGCTCATCAGCTGGTGAGCTGTGCTAAATAAAGATATGCTGCCATAGAGACATGGGTAACAAAATAAAATAAAAAGGTGGCTTGAAACTGACATCAATAAGTAAGTGTCTTAAAGTGTAACATTGTTGATGGCAGTTCGATGACTGCTCCAAGAAATTCTGGCTCAAACTGTCCCCCATAGCATCATTACATCAGCCTCAGCAGATGAGACTGCATTAACTGATGGCAGTGGGTGATGTCCGTCTGCTGTTGTAGGAAACACTCCCTGTCTGATGACAAGACAGCTCAGTTCGGTTTTAGAGGCGTTAAGTCCAGTTCAATATTTCAACGGGTACTTTTAAAGTGTTTTGCCGGAGTTGCCAGTGGCCTGTGTTACTGTTTACAGCAGACACTAAATGACAGTGATTTCAGAGAAGTTCATCAAAAAAAAATTCTTACTTTAACCTGTTATTATTCATGTAATTAACAATGCACCAACACAAAAACAGACAAAATAAAACCATTGGTACGTCAGCCCAGAATCTGATGGCTGGTGAAACCTCAATAACTGTCTTCAGAGGTGTTACTGGCCTCTGTCGCGTTATTGAAACCCCTTAAGAAGTCTATCAGGCATTTTATAATTTAATGCTTCATTAATAAAGTTTTTGGATGTGAACTTTTACAGGAAGAGTCTTAGCATTGGTTTGAAGTAAGCCCACCAAAATTAAAACTAATACCCAATAACACTGTTGTTTTTGTGACAGTACTTACTTGTGACTCTTCCATGTTGAAAAGGTCAACGAAAAGCAATTGATTCATTCAAGCATCAGTAAATATCTACCGATGTGTGTCAAATGAAAAGAAAACCCACATATTTTCTCTGTAGTTTTACAGCTAAATTCCCTTTTCTAAAGTCAGACTGACCTTAACAGCTTTCTTGAACTTGATACAAAAGTCTTGAAAGATGCGGAAGCACTCGTCCAGTTTGAAGGTGTCCTTGTCTTCACAAAAGAAATCGATGAGACTGTTTCCCTCTTTCCGCAGATCCAACCTGCGTCTCTTCAGGTCTTGAAGCGTCCGTGCTGAACTCTGAAACAGGCCATTAGACACAAGCACATGAATGATTTTAAAGGTTGTCTTTGACTTTTATGGGTGTCATTATGTATAGCAGCTCATTCAGTTGCTCCATAAATGTGTTGTGGCTTGGATCCAACTTCTGTATGTGTGTTTGATGTATGAAACACATCTCATGGCACATGCTTCACCTGCAGGAACGGCTCCAGTTGCTGCTGTAGCTCCTGGTCCCCTTGAACCTTTTCCTCCAGAGTTTTGATCCGAACATACAAGGAGGAAAACTCCACTTCAATGTTCTCCACTGAAATCCTGTGACAACATTTCATCAGATATTTTTGATGGCAAGATACAAAATAATCACAACTTACACGCAAATTACTCTGAATCTTTGTCTAACATGAACATTTTTCACATTAGGGTTGGCAGGAATGTCAGGCTATCATTGAGAGGTTAAACCATGAAGACCCAAACATCCACTGACAACCAAAACAATCTAATGATCTAAAATGTGTAATACATGTTAATCTATTAATCCTATCAATACATGTAAATAATTGGTGTAAAATAAAGTTTTTCAAATTTTCACGGTCAGTAGATTTGACCCATTTGGACATTTAGATGTTCTGTAGTGAATAGGGCTGCACGATATTGGCAAAACTTGTGATATGCAAAATAGATGTACAGCATTGCGATAACAATAATACTGCGATATTTCTCGTTCACCTAAAGAAATACCAATTTCACCTCAGAAAAGTGTTCCTTCATGTTAAAATGAGCCTATTGTTTGTATGTGACTCA
>JAQQZY010000001.1:25449366-25459861 GCA_030068375.1 Ostorhinchus rueppellii
ATCGGCTAATCTAAATTGCCCATAGGTGTGAATGTGAGAGTGATTGTCTGTCTCTATATGTCAGCCCTGTGATGAACCAGGGTGTACCCCGCCTTCGCCCTTAAGTAGCTGGGATAGGCACCATGTGACCCTTGTGACCCTAGTGAGGATAAAGCGGGTATAGAAGATGAATGAATGAATGAATTAGCAGTTTTGTTTTTTTTTAAATCAAGAGCACTTTTCACTTTTCACAGGCTCCAGACTTCACTACTCTGCATCATGAGTCGTGAGCATTACTGTATCCAGGCTTGTGGATTTATATTGTAAAATATTGGTTATATGCTTAGTTTAATTCTTATCACTGTGTGTTGTAATACTGGCAGAATGTTCCAAATCAGTTGTGAAATTAATGTACTTTCACTTTAATTTAATTTGTTAGCTACATGATAAAGAGAGACTCTGTTCACCACAGTATCTATATTATAAAAGCCTTCCTCTGTGCATGTGTGCCTGTGTGTGTCTCAGTATTCACCCAAAATCTGGAAACAGCTGACTGCTGCAGTTTGTCAGACTAATGTATTTTTGGTCAAGGAAGACAGTAGCGAAAATGGCAAATTGATAGGACCAATATTATAGGAGATATTAGTCATTTTGGAATACAATAGCTTTCCAATCATGCTGCTATGGCCAGAATGCTTTGGCGGTGACTGCTGGACAAATGCGGTACAGCACGCACGAATACACAACAGTATAAAAATGACCACATCTAGAACCTGCGGATTCCCACAGGTCAACACGTTAGTTTTTGATAATACAAGTCTAAGGCAGAACAAAATGGACTCAGACTGCACAATATTGGAAAAACTGACATTGCAATTTTTTTTAAGCCTGTGATGTATATTGTGATATGAAAAAATACTCAGGAGGATATAATGTGGTGCCGACATAAATGGTCAAACAAATCAGTTGTGTTACCTCTCGTTGTGGCCACAGGTGCAAGGTACTGTCAACACAGAAACGCTGTTTCAGTATCATCCTTCTAAAGTAATTCCAGATAACTGACATTGCTTTTCTTTTTGGCACCAAGTCTTCCTTTTTTGGTGATTTTTTCTTGTTCATAGCTCATTTTTTAACGTTGCAGTGTTTCCTGTGGAACTGATCTGTTCATGTGGTGGTGTGTGTGTGTGTGTGTGTGGGGGGAGCATGTTTCAGTTTGTTAGTATTATAACTTGGACAGAAACCAGTCCAGTCTTCTCCAGATCTAAGGGGGTACGGGGCGGTGCAGACCACAGCCCACAAGAGTGAAAGTGAAACTTAACACTCATTTATCATTTCCCTACCTCCTGAAGCTTCGCAAACTTTCATGTGAGGGGGCAGGATGTGGTACTGCACCACAGTAAAACCTTATCAGTGGAGACGCTGCATTGTTACCAGCGACTCACTTCATGTGGGGGGGCGTGGTCTGTTTTGGCAAACTGATTAAGAATGAATGTGATTGGTGGATTACAGTGCACAGTGTGTGTCAGGGACCCTTGAAATTAAATGAGAACACGTTGAGTTAATTTGTCTCCAACACTGCAGGAGCTGGGATGTGACTATTGTGCACATGTACCTCGCAGTGACGACGCTCAAATGATGTATCGTGCAGCTCAAAAACAGACAATGGCAGGCTGACACAGTTTATATTATTAAAGATTAAAAAGTGAACTTGCTTCATTATCTACATAGGGAAAATGTGCCCCTGCATTGTACCCATCCTAATACATACGTAGTACCCAGCATTAGGGTTAGAATTAGCAGATTGGAGGACCTCAGGTAGGGCAGTGCAATTAATCAAATTTTGATCACGATTTTGATTTTGTTGTCGAGCAATATCAAAACTCATATAATCGAGTTGAAACGATTTATTTTCCGTTTTTCTTCACACAATTTCTGAGATGCATGTGTGCAATACATTCCATTCCATTGCAAGACAGCTGTAAAGTACATATTTGTTGCCAGAATTTATTCTCAATTTGAAAGTTTTGCATAAAGAATCAATAACAAAAAGTGTTTTTTGAGAGAGAGAGAAATGCTGAATAAATGCATTGTCAAACTCAAAATTAATCGTTTGAATAATCGTGATTTCAATATTGACCAAAATGATCGTGATATTTATTTTTTCCATAACTGAGCAGCCCAAACCTCATGAACCAATTCCATGAGAATTAACCATTTATGTACCTGTTTTTAGTAACAGAGGAAACCTGCACAGACAGAACAGGTACACTGAACAGAGGTCGAAATGTTAACCACTACACCACCACACTGTCCATAATGAATGAGAACCACCCAGCTCCATCACACGAACAAAAAAAAAACATAACCAACAAAAGAAATACATTCAAATTGCTCTACTTTGGCTTCTATTTGTCACCACTGTTGAACTCCATGTGAATTGGGACTAAAAACTGCGGTGAAGCTAGGTAGTGGCCTAATTAATGAGGTATACACTTGGTGAAAATAACACGCTTGTTTTACCATTGACCATTCACTGTAGACTGATGTTCTATTTAGAGAAAAAATGGAAAAGTTGTCTTTGAATTAAACTGACTCCTACAGATGTTTTAACAGGCTAACATAAACTGATACCAGTTGTGTCATTTATTGCTCGGCTTTACTACTAGTACAAGAACTGACAGCAGCCCAGAAGAGACCACAGTGAGCAGTTATTCTACATCATAAATCTGTAAATGTGCATATACAATATTCAGGGTTACTACAGGTTTCTACAAGTTAAATTTAAGACTTTTTAAGACCGTTTTACAACAGCAACTGCAGAATTTCTTACCTATTTTATGGTCACACTAGCAAAAATTTGTGACCTCTAGAAATTAGGAAAATGTATTTATTTACGCCAATGCTTTGATTCTCAGCGGTCCAAGCACTTTCTCACCCGAAGCTGCAAAGTTACCAAAGTTTGGTTCCTAATTTCAATATAAATTTTCAGGTTGGAACTGAGTAGAATAACATTACTTTCTTTACAATTTGAACATTTAAACACACTTATAGCAGTTTATGGCAACATAACTTCAGACCTACTGTATCCAATTTAATGCCATTTAAATACTCTTTTAATGTATTAAATGCATTTGAATGATTTGTAAACCCTGAATATTGAGGCAAACCAAGTCAGCAATAATATACTTTTGACAGATCAGCCTGTTTCCATTTTACACTCATTTTTGTTAAAAGAAATGTAGGAAAATGTCATTTTGTTAAACCGTTAACTCAAGAAAAGCCCTCTGTATCAGCATGGATGATCGCAACAACCGACATTTACAAAATGGAGAAAATAACTGCATTGGTTCGTCATGGACTAGAAGTTTTTGCTTCATATTGGGAAAAATTTATTAAATTTATGATAATCCAGAGACCTGATTTTAATTTATGCAAATGAATATTCATTGCTATCTAATCACTCCCAAATGTTCACTGTTCCAGATGTGTTTTTTTTTGTTTTCTATGTCAATGGAAAATTATAAAATGCAAAAAATAAATATATACAAAAAAAAGAAATGTGGGAAAATGTCATTTTGTTCACTAAAATGTAATGTAATGTGTGAAATAGTTTAATATTTAATTGTTTAGTGCTACGTAGCAACTTCAAAAAAGACTTTACTGACATGACTGGGTCCATCATTTCATGTTCATTTGCTTTAACTAATGAAGACCACTCACCTCATCTTTGCTGCTCTCCTTGAATGATCGGGACCTGGAGATCCGAGCCGCCGTCCCAGTCGTCGGTGCTGCTCCTCGTGATCCCGTGAGCTCGTCCTGTTGACCGAACAGCTCCTCCACAGAGCGCACGTCAATCTGGTACTGCTGCTGCCGCACTGCTAAAGTCCAGATGTTGGGCTTCCCGCGCACTTTCTCCTCTGGGATTGGCTTCCAGAAAAAACTTCGCACCCGACGCTTCTTCCTCATGTTGTGGTTGGGGGGTAAAGATGAACCGGGGGGTGGAGGAGGTGGGGGAGCCCCAGGGGGTGGGGGCGGCAGGGGAGGGGGCGGTGGAGCTTTGTGTTTGGATACATCAGGGGTGTCATCGTGGGTGTGTCCGGACATAGAGGACGGGTCGGAGGTGGTGATGGAGGATGTGGTGCAGCTGCTCCCCTCGCTGCTGCAGCTCTCTGCGTCATTAATTGTGGATGGACAACTCATAACAAGCATCACAGGTGGAAACTCTTGGAGCTGTATGCTGTGAACTCAGTGTTTTCTGCTTTTCAAAATGATTTCCAGAGAATTATTAGGATTTGTTTTTAAGAAAGATCACAATGACGGAAAAGAAAATGCTGCAGTGTCGTGTCCCTTCACTGATCTACGAAGGTACGTGTCCCTTCATCTGGTCACAATGAAGGGAGCTGGCCCTTTGATTCTGTCCGTCTCCATCACTCAGCTGGTCATCCATGACGTTGAGTAGAGCCTTTGAAGGTTACCTCTCAGGGGAAGAGGGCCGGGGGCGACGATGGCCATGGAGCTGCAGGAGCAACAAAAACAGCACAGGACTGGATTATACCGAGGTAGTCATGCATGTTGTCATGGACAGTCTGAAATTAGAGGAAATTAAGGGGTGCGACAGATCAAAGAAGGGGTGCCCAGTCAAAGGGGCTCAACCTGAGGGAAATGGCAAATCCTATTGTTTTATATTTTTGAAGGGCTTTGAAGCTGGGCTCTGGGGTGTAAAATGGTCAGAGACGTAACAGACAACTTAGCTTCTGTTACAGACTTCAGCGTTCTTTTACTATAGTTGTCATGTAGCCGGACACTAAACGAGATAAGTATTGTAGAAGCAGACTCATCATGTGTTTAAGGCTGGCACGGTCATGGAATTTCATATTACTTAACTTTCTTTTCCTGTTCATTCAGAGTATCAGTCTAACAATAGTAATTATCTAATAATAGACATGTACCTTTTGAAGAAGAGAAGCAATGTATTGCCATTGAACACTGAAACATATATAATAAAAAAAAAAAAATAAAAAAAAAAAAAAATCACATTTATGTTTGCCTTTTAGGATTTGTGAATGTCAGTTTCAAAAGGGAACATTTAACTTGCATACATTTTTGCATTTTTGTCTACAGATACTCATACACATAATATGCATGCATACAAAATGCAATAAATAAACAGCCCTTGGTGCAAATCTACACTCAAAAGAATTCATGCCTAGAAGTGCAAAAAGAAGACTAAATTAGTTCCAGTCAAATCAAAGGGCAACCTTGGGGCTGAAAAATGAACTTTGGAAGTGGAAAGTCAGTCACAGGCTGCCATGTTCAAACACCCAAATTTACAGCAGAAAGAGATAGTTTTAGAGCTTTGTAAATGAAAAGATTTTGATCTCTATATATATTTTCCCCATTCATGATACCAAACAACAAACCATATAGTAAATGCATGATAATGACAAAATATGTAATAATATTAGACTGAAGCTGTGTAGGGAACAGCTGGTCTCACATGTATTCTGAGGAGCATCATCTCCTGCTCTAGAGATGAACCTCCTGTGTAGCAACACTTTAACCTAACACAAATATGATCTGACGAGGCAAATGTAGCAACTGTTTAAGACTAAATCTGAAAAAACTACCATGATGTGTTAAATATTATGCAATGAAGATCACAGGTAGAACCAGGTCAAAACTGACTGGTTTGTTGTCCTTTCCTGTGATTACCAGTCTGAAACTGAAAACAGCCTAACACATGATCTGAGTAGTAGAGGTGTTCTGCAATATATCACGATATTTCATTTCAATACTGTATCGATATTAAAAAAAGTAGCGTATCGATATTTTTAGGTATCTATTCAAATGCAGATATAGCAGAAGTTCATTTTTGTTTTTATCGTTTTAATGCTTCTATTTTATTTATTATTATTTAACACTGTTTTATTAAATAATCGTTATTCTGTTCCTCTGTTGGGATCGCACCAAAATAATGTTATGAACTAATAGAAAATGAACATTTGAGCAGAATCTTTAAACTATAATTCTCTGTAAAATATACAGGAACATTTTGTGATACAGCATCAGATCCTGTTGTGATCAAATAAAAATGCGTTTAGTGTTTGTGCAGATTTCTAGTCTAATTCAATTCTTCAAGGAAATAATCAATTAAAGAAAAGAAACAAACAAATTGCCTTTTTAACAGTATCATGATATATTGTGATATATCGTATCGTGATCCAAGTATTGGGATTTGTATCATATCACCAAATTCTTGCCAAAACACACCCTTACTGAGTAGTGCATTCACTTAAAGGGAAAAAAGCCTCTTTTAGCATTAATGCAAAATGGACACAACATTAAAATGATGAACAAGACAAGCAACAATAACTTCCTTTTAAACCAACAGGTTCTCTCCATGTAGTAAAATTACTGGGAAACACTGACATTTGCTGTGGCTGCATTCTAGAGCTTGACTAATACAGGATTAATGAAGCCAATATTAAAAATAATGAAACCAATGAGAAAGTATTTGTGTTTTTTTTTTTTTGTTTGTTTTTTACCTGTGATTTGGACACTTTTTAGGTGGAAAATCTCCTCTAGTGATCAAAAAAAACCTTCACTTTTACACGTCTTTGGTATTTTCTTGTTTTGTATTGACCATTTGTTTTTTTACAAGTATACATCAAATAAGCTAAAACTTGTGAGACTGAATGGCTTTGATTGTGGTAGTTGTTGAAGATTAAAACATCCGAGTCACTGGACATCCTTTCCTAGACAACCACCAAGAATGCCACAGTGTATATGAAAATAATGCACTCAATCACCCAGTCAGTAGTTAATGATGTTGTGGTGAATGAGTGCAGGAAAGCCCAACAGCCTTCAACCTCCCAAACCAAAAAGAAGGAAGTACTTGAGTTCTCCTCCTCCTTTTTCACATCACCAGCAGCACTACAGCTCTCAGCGGGAGGGAAACTGGTTGCGTTTCAGGACATCATCACTCCCTGTATACAGCGATCTGATACTTATTCTAAACAAAGAGATGAATAGGGGTACACAAAGAGATAAATCAGAGGTACTGTGCAGGGATAATCCTTAGCTTCCAGGAACTTAATGGAAATAATTTTGCTTAAAAGGAAAACAGCTTTTTTTTCTCCATGTTTCCTCCTTGGCATGGGATCTGTTCAATTAAAAAGAGAACGCTTGACACCAAACACCTTAAAGTCACCACTTTCTGATACAGTCTCCGTCATGCCTCTTATACAACTTTTCCTGTAACGCTTCAGAAGTAATCTGCCATTAGTTAGCAGCCTTGTCCACCGGATACCCTCCAACCTTTACTAATTGATAAAGCAGACGTCACAGATGGCCTCATGTTGCCAACATCAGCCTGCATGCTCAGCCGTCCTGCTCTGAGCTGGACCACACCGCCACTCATGTCTAATTCATAAGAGTGTGAGGAACATCTGACCTCACACTGAGTCATCTGTTTCTGCACAAAGAAAAACATGGTAAAGTCAGGGCTGGGCAATATAGACAAACCAAATCATATCTCAATACATTTCAGCTGAATGGTGACATATGGCACACCTCAACACTGTGGGAAAAACCTTTAGGTGCAAACAGTGACAAGAAATGTTGTAATTAGGGGTGCACCGATAACACTTTTTTGAAAACCCATACAAGTACGAGCACAGTCATTTCAGTACTTGCCGATACTTAGTACTTCCGATACTCCATATTTAGGTTATTCAGAGCTGTTTTGGGTTTTGATTGAAAATGAACTTGTAACAAGGTGAATATTTGTTGAAATAGGCCATCTAATTAATGATTTAAGTTAAATTAAGTTTAATTAAGATGGCAAACCCATTAAAGTGGTCCTTTTTTTTTAAAGCTGAAAAACGTTTGGTTAATACTCGCTTGTTTGCTGATAATAAAAACCGAATTAAAATAAAACTGGCATTTCATATTATTTATTTGATTGGGGGCCGATAGAAACAACTCACCGGAACATATGGGGCTGTGAATTCTGCGGTGTCTCCTGTTTGCGCGTTCTTGGAGGGACTTTTTTTGTTTTCAGACGGACGTTGGTGGTATCGGAGCATGGTATCGGCAACTGTTTGACAAGTATGAGTACGAGTATATTAGTGAAGTATCGGATACTGGGATCGGTATCGGTGCATCCCTCGTAATGATGAACAAATGTATATAAATGAAAAAGCATAAAACATAAATAACAGTTTTCAGTTTAAGAATATGATGTAAATAAAGAAAAAATCTATAAAAAATGCCTAATCTTTATTCAAATGCATGGAAAATTTCATAAAACTGCAGCAAACAGTATAAATAATAAAAATATGCATATGGAGCCCTTTTTCTATCTAGCTAGTTAATACTTACAAAAAAGTTCACAAACTGCAATTTGCCAAAAAGTGTATTTCGGTTTTCCCTTACAAAACGAACACAGAAACTTAGTAATTTGCACCCAAAACAAAATCAAGTGAAGTTTGAGTTATACTAGAGGTGGGCTACTTGATTATGGGAAAAAATAAATATCACGATCATTTTGGTCAATATTGAAATCACGATTATTCAAACGATTAATTTTAAGTTTTACGATGCATTTATTCAGCATTTCTCTCTCTTAAAAAATACTTTGCTATTGATTCTTTATGCAAAAGATTCAAAATGAAAATAAATTTTAGCGACAAATATGTACTTTACAGCTGTATTGCAATGGAATGGAATGTATTGCACATGCGCGTCTCAGAAATTGTGTAAAGAAAAACGAAAATAAATCATTTCAACCCCATTATATGAGGTTTGAGATTGTTTGACAACAAAATCGAAATAGTGATCAAAATTCGATTAATTGCACAGCCCTAGCTAGGAGCTTTGCTAATAGTAGCTGCCTTCATTTCCAAGGTAATGTTTGCTTGTGTTGTACAATGTTGCTGCTGTAGAGGAGCAGAGGGAACCAGTGAAGAACAAAAGCAGTCCCAATCACAGAGGCTGAAATAAGTATACAGGCTGTTATTATGGACTAGACAACTGAGACATCTTAGAGGAGACAGCTCATGTTAACAAACAAATAAAACGCTTGTCACATAAATCAACCCGTTACATGCAGAGCTTTTAATCATAATATATCTCAATGTTAGTTTTTGTTCATCATACAAACCTAGGTGAAAACACAGAATCAAGTTTTTATTCACCATGTCTAATTATCTCAGCAACAACAAAATGCATCACACAGACTCCTAAGAGCTAAGGTGACTAAATAGTAGAAAAATATAAATAAACAAGAAAAACAGACCTTAATATCCTTACTGTCTTGCTAACATTAATGTTAAATGGATCCAGGATGCACTGATAGAAGAAAAATACTCTATTTTTATACTCAGACCATTTAGAGGTCTGAGCATATGTTTTGTCCATGATGTTCTGGGATTTAGTGATTTGGTTATTGTCAGCTATTGGTCAGTATTGTCACAAACTGATGCTGCTAAAAGACACGAGACCAAGAAAAACTAGGGATCTTCAAAAAAAATACATCATATAATAATTAACATGGAAATAGATTCTGCTTATGTCAAAAGGCAACCATCTCAAAGCACAAAGCAGACTCCAACACAAACATAAGCACATGAGCACACGCATCGTACATACTGAAGCTCTGAAATCAACCTGGGACAGCTAAGGCTAGGTCAAACTACAAAGAAAACTCAGTAAAGGCTTAAACGGTCCACCACCTCACTCACTACTTTTATCTCTGTCCAGTGTCATCTTCGCTGCAGAGTCAGCTTCTTTAAAACTGTATGTGTACTCACCTAGAGGTAGCTCACAGTTTTCCTGCCTGTACCGCATGTTAATCCCGTCTCCTGACAGAAATCTGCTCGATGCAGAGTGGTGTTTCAAAATGCATGAGGTGAAAACCAACCGACAAAGCAGTAACCGACATCATTTGCCTAATGTGATTTATAGAGGAGGAAACACACCTGTCAGCAACACTATCCAGACCTGCCCCGAGGGCAACACAGCAGGTTGTTTGAGACCATTTCCAGATTCCTCACATCCACCTGCTGCCATGAATGAACACAGATTGTGGGTCTCCACCTCTGACCCTGAGGCATTCCCACTGCTATCGCTCTTCATTACAGACAAGTAGCACCACACCCTGCGCCATTAGTGACTGATGGGTAATGCTGTTTAAATCAACACAAGCCAAAGTTAAACTGAAGATCTTTTGTGGCACTGGGGCTGGGACCCCTCCCAAGTGACAGGATGGATTTGTGATAGAGGTTTTACTGGGATGACATGAATCTTAAGATGTAGCTTGCACGGTCATTGGATCTCAACTCAGTTATCCAGCTACAAAAGGTTTTAGGTTATCTTATTGTACTGTACAGTGGTAGAAAAAGTTTTTCTTCCCCCCATGCATTTGTGATACAGTGGTTCCTCTACTTACGAAATTAATCCGTTCCGGAAGTAGTTTCGTAAGTAGATAATTTCGTTAGTAGAGACGTGTTTTCCA
>JAQQZY010000001.1:25460945-25474210 GCA_030068375.1 Ostorhinchus rueppellii
AGCATGTAATAATTGCGCCTTTCGTAACTTGAAATTTCTTTTGTTACTAGAGTCAATATTTTACCATAAAGGATTTTCGTTACCTGGAAATTTCGTAAGAAGAGTCGTTCATAAGTAGAGATACCACTGTATATCACTTTAAGAGTCCCTCTTAAGTCATTGAACTCTGCCAAGTATCGTTCCATTCTCCAAACTCGCATCCGTTCTGGACACGCTCTGTTCCATTGAGGTTAAAACTGGATGTTTCAGCAAAATAATGAAACGCATCCAGGACATGAATTGTTGAAACTGTCAAGTCTTCAGTTTGGTTATTTTTCTTGTTAACAATAAAGACACACACACACACACACACACACACACAAACATTCAATCATTTGCCTTTGTTTCTGTTTGTCTGATGAAGCCACACCTTTTGAAACACAAAAAAGATTTTTCTGGAAATATTTCATAATAATATCTGAAATTGTGTCCACTACTGTATATCATGACTGTTTTGCAGGTTTGTAAAAGCCTGATATCCTATGAGAATGTATTGTTTTTTCTTTCATTTATTACCTTGTGAAGCGATTCACACAGACATCTGACTTCTTGTACTACTTTTCCCACCTTTCTTAAAAACTGAAAGGATTTTAACTGGAGATAACTGTTAACAGGGAGCTACCAAGTCCAAAACTAATAAAATCCACTCTCATTCACCAATGTGCACTGCTGAAGGTCAAGGCGCCACCACATCTATAATAATCCCCTGTTGCTAACTTCTAGTTCAATTTCCTGAGGGGCAGTGGGTCTCCTGCAGAGCTGAGGTCTTTCACTCACACTGTTGGGGCAAAGAGGCACGTTCACAAGGGATTTGGCCAATCCTGCTCCATCATCATTACCATGGGAATGCTCGTTAGCAGCGAACGGTTTTACGTAGGTCACAGCGGGTCGTCACTGTTGGACCTGTTTGTTTTTGATCCCCTTGACCATTGTAATCTCTACTTGTCCAAATGGTGGTGAAGGAACTGCCACTGATGGAATTCTAGATGATTATATTCCTGCTCAAATTTACAACAGTGTAAATGACCAAAAAAAAGACATTGTCTCAATCTATGTCTATACTTACACGCATTAATTTGTATACGTTCATACTGATAAGAGATGGAAAACACATTATTTCAAAAGGACTTTCCAAGATGGAATTAGTCTTGCTCACTACCATGACGCTGACCCAGGGGCAAGGACATCAACTCCAAAACGAAGCCAATGGTAAACTATCTTAAAGTTGTAATACTACTGATGGCCAGTGGGGGTGGCTCCAAAATGCCCTGGAACCTACAGACTCTAACTGAACTTCTCTATAAAAATATTAAGTCTAAGCCTAATTTTTTCCCCTATAGGTACTCTGGAGTCTGTAATAAGTCTTGTAGCTCATATCTATATAGTCCATATATGTAGTCCAGCTTAATTGTTTTTATATTAATCGTTTTTCAATAACAAGATCTCAGGTTGAATAAAAGATGTGAGCTGTGCTGGGCTTTGATTGACAGGCGTGACTGACAGAAACCTTTCATGACAGACAGTCATATCTTCTCTGTTCGGCTTTTCCCTTCAGGGGTCACCACAGCAGATCAGTTGCCTCCATCTAACCCTGCCTTCTGCATCCTCTTCTCTCACTCCAACTACCTTCATGTCCTCTTTCACTACATCCATAAACCTTCTCTTCTGTCTTCTTCTAGGCAGACAGACATACGCAGTTGTGATTAATGGGTTAAAATAAAAACACTGGAAAACGACAGTGTTTGATGAAGTTCACTTTGTACTGAATCTGGCATTTAGCATTAGCTCTGAACCCTTGGGCTCCTGCAGCCCCACCCCTTCTGTCCAAACATAGTCACTTTGACTGACACGTTCCACTTGCCAACTAAAACCAGAGTTTGGAAAGCATGGGTGATGAGTTCCTCCATCCACTAGTTACACACAATCTATGGTGGTCATTACCTGGGGTTGTCTGTTTTGATAAATTAACCCCAGAACTGAAGCTTTACCACCTCGATTCTCATCTGAACTAAACTAGACTCCACAACCTAACAACAGTAGTGCCACCATATGGAGTGTATACCATTATGTAAAAACAACGGTACCAACTAGACCAACTAGCAGATCCACAAACTGAACCATCTCCAATTCTACAAGCAATTCTGTTGGTGGAAAAGATGTGGCTGTATAATGCACATGTAGATAAACTTGTACAAACAGCAGCCAAGGAAGCCGGAACATAAAACTTACTTAGTGCTCAGTCTGTTTTTAAGCTACTTTTGCTATGACATGACATACCACTTAATTTGTGCAGATGTTGTTTGGTTTAGTTTGTCTCAAACTTTGAAGTGAAAAAAACAAACAAAACAGAAACAAAACGCAAAAAAAACCCCAATAAAAGCACAATAAATCAATTGCATATGCACCCGTCAACAGTCATTAATCACAGAAAAAGTAACACACTAAAATAAATGTAACATAAATGTACATATGTATCAATGATACATTATGTAATTTCCACGTTACATGAAACAGAACAGGGAGAAAAAGTACATTAAATTGTGATAAAACTCAATTGAAGTCAAAAGAGCATAATTTGAGACAATGATACCCTGTCAAAATAACAAGAATATATGCATAGTCTCAATACTTCCTTCTTTCTGTTCCTGTATAGATTTAAGACTATTGAAATTAAAAAAAAAAAAAAAAAGATATTATAGGAAATATAGTGTTGAAATACATGTAACTCATAAATAAATACAATTTGATTAAATACTCACTGCTAAATTTAGCTTGGTAGTTTTTTTTAAAGTTCTTTTCTCGACAGATTTGATTTTTGTTTAATTTATAGATTATTCGAGTATTTTTTTACTACTTAACTCACATCAATGATCGCATTAGTTTTCCTAATGAGTTCCCTTTTTTCTCCAGTAAGCTAAAAATACGCTAATAATATCCAGTAGTGTACACTTAAGCAGACACTTTTTTTTTTTTCCTGAGTGACAATAATAGAATCTTAATGAGAATATTTACATTTTAACAGATGGTAGCAGCTCAGTGTGCTTTTAGGGAAGGGTTTCTAAACTAAAAAGAACATTATGTCCATTCAAAAGCTTATCTCTGATATCTATGTCTTTTTAACAAAAGGAAACACAATAGCACTGTACAATCAGCACTAACACACATACAGTAAAAACACACACACCAGATACACTGTCCAGGGTACTGCTGCCCAGAAACCAACACAAAAGGCCTGTGCTGCCAAAAAAGTCCCCTTTTCATACACACTGAATATGAAATGACACCCTCTAGGCGCATGAAGAAAACACAGGGATAACATTTTGTGGTTCTGCAGCTCTTCATTCTGATGCAGTGGCCGGTCCGCTAATGTATTCAAGGCACATAAAGGCGTAAAACTCTGTTCTGTTTCATTAATCATACAAACCCTGCCCTTCCACTCATAAGTACAAGGCAATTTACAGTAAGTATACAATAAGTCAAACGTGTTACAGATGTGCTGACGCTGTCCTTTGTAAAAATAGCTCAGTTCACAGCATGTTACCCAGACTAAATGTGCTCATATTACTCACAGAATATCAAATATCTGGTGAACTGCATGCCATTTATCACCTCATATTACTGGTTGTGTAATCCACCACATGCTGCTGGGAAACAATGTGAACAAGAAACCTATTATTCAGGAAATCCTGGATTTATCAAATATTTCCGATGCCTGAGCGTTTGGTACCTTCATGTCTGTATTTTCCAACCCTGAACCCTGGCAGGACCTGACAGAGTCAATTATTCATGTCCACATGAATAAAGTAACCTCTCCTCCAATCCAACGCCTGCTGTCATATGCACAAATGCTCAGAGATGACCCAGAGGCAGGTTAGTGCGGTAAAGTTAAGCCTTTGTGAAAGATTTATGACTTAAGAAGCAACATGTTTGTGATGTGCAAAGCAAATATAAGTTACGTATTCTCTAGAACAGGGTTGTCAAATATATGGTCTGTGGTCCAATCTGACCCATGGGATGAAATGAAGAAATCCCACTGAAGATATGAACAATCAAGGATGTGAAAATCAATTTAGTGGGACATACCAGTACAGTAAAAACATAAGAACCTATAAATAATGAGGGATCATTAATGAGGGCTTTTTTGTTTTAGTGTGAAAAAGGAAAATTACATCATGAAAATGTTTACATTTACAAACTATCCTTTCACAAAAAATGTGAATAGCGAAAATTCTTAAGATATATAAATGGAATTTACCAACATTCTGCTTGTTCCTAAATGTTTTGTGTATTTGTAGATTCACTGTGATGTGTAAGCTGTAATGCACACGTGTAAATGAGAAGCAGAGGGATAATATGGTTTAAAATTGCACAAAAACAAGGACACAAATTTTGAGTTAGTATTTATAGGCTGTTATGTTATTTTATTGGCGTGGCCAACTTGAGATCATATTGGGATGAATGCGGCTCCTGAGCTTGACACCCCTGCTCTAGAATGTAGATATTCAACCATGCACATATTTAACACAAATAAATGTAATGTTCTCCTGTCATAATCACCTTCAAATAATCGCTGAGTTTCAACGCTTCCAGCGTCACTTCTCCTGACTCAAAGCAAACAGGATCTGAATTCCAGATGAGCAACATCAATGAACATGTCAGTTATCTGCCGCAAGCTGTCGAATCAGATAAGCCTTATCACAAGAGACGTCTTTATTCTCCACTGAGTCCACACTCCCCTCTTAGTTGAACTGCTGCTCTTCGTCTCTGACATTTCTTTGACTGACACTGTGCTCAGTTTTGGAGGTACCCCTGTAACAGCCTGTGTTACATCCAGATCATAGACGGACAAATCTGCAGCTCGTACAGACTACTAATGTCTGAAACAAACAGTTATGTGTGATACAAAAGGCTCTGCTCAAAGGCTTAACATGTTTGAACATAGTGAAACAGTTTCCTCAAATCTCCAAAATCGGTTTTGAGGAGATTATCTATGGTGTTATTTGTTGAGAGTAAAGAATAAATTCCTGATGAGGACAAAGTACAGTACAGCACATGGCGCGTCAACTTCTGGAACAAAACCTTTACAGGGCTCTTTTCCATACTTCTGTAGGTCAACAGGTGATGAGCTGCACCAACATGGTTTATTTATTTTCATTTCAGGTCATCATCGTAAATGAGAACTGGATCTCTTTTGACCAACCAAGTAAAATAAAGGATAAATAAATAAAACAGTTCACCATTTTAACATGCTTTCTGTAGTGGTACCATGACTCATAAAAGATTTGGTCCTTTTTAAAGGTATTGTCCTCAAAAACGGATTAAAAAACAGCTGACGACCTGCTTGGATCATTTCATCGGCTCTTAATGTACTCAGGTGATCTTGAGCGGCAATTACTTCCAACTAAAATCTGTCCCAAGTGTTCCTCCTCTGCTGTGGCTCAACATTGGCCCACAATTCATAAATGCTGCTATAAATAGATGCCAATCTCTGTTCCGTCTCTGCATCAAAGTCTCATTCAGTGACAGTGGAGCTGAGGAAGTGACAGTATTTGATTTTTAATTCATAAAGCTATAAAAGCACCATAATTATGCGCCTTTCTACTTCTATAATGAGCAGGAAATTTATCGTCAGTGATCTTCTAACATGTACAAGTTGTCAGTAAGAGAATAAAGGTGGTCTTTTATTATTTTTTTCTTGTTTTGTCCATGAGGTTGAACCTAGGATTTAACAAAAAGTGAGTTTCTGGGTCATGTAGGGGGCTGTAATTAAAAAGTACAAAACAGCTATTTGGGACATGTAAAGATTTGATTCATGATCCTGCCAAATAATCATGGCTTTGTTTGTTAGATCCGATTTAATGAGTCACGTAAACTAGTTGCTATCATCTAATGATTATGCTTCTTAGCCCGCAAAGGCAGGTTGTCAGCTGAAAACTGTCTGGAAATACATTTAAGACCTGGTTTTAGGAGCTGGAAATAGAGTAGGTGTTAGAACATGCTATGATTGAAATGTCCTTATTTTATATTTAAAGATAAAGGAGCCAAAAAACACCAGAATCTGAAAATATACCCCTCTCTTTTGCAGCTCTCTCCTCTCAGTCCGAATCAAAATGCTAAATATAAAGACAGATGAGCTGAGAAGTAGAAGTAGTAGCAGTAGTAGTAGTAATAGTAGCAGTAGTAGTAGTAGTACTAGCAGTAGTAGTAGTGATAGTAGCAGTAGCAATAGTAGTAGTAGTAGTAGTAGCAGCAGTAGTAGTAGTGATAGCAGTAGCAGCAGTAGCAGTAGTAGTAGCAGTAGCAGTAGTAGTAGTAGTAGTAGTAGTAGCAGCAGTAGCAGCAGTAGCAGTAGTAGTAGCAGCAGTAGCAGTAGTAGTAGTAGCAGTAGTAGTAGTAGTTTATTCTTCCATATTACAGAATATAATACATACATACAGTTTGGATTTCTATATTGAACATGGGCGAAAAGGTGTAGGCTGAAACAACTGCTTATTTATGCCTACCCTATTTACAAAAAAAAATTGCAGAAACAAAACAGGAAAACAAGATGGTACAGCTTTAAACCATAATATAAACAAAACAATCGAAGCAAAATCTTAGACTCATACTGACAATTGTCTTATTTTCTCCTAATATTTTATATTTATTGAATACCTCCGTTTTAAACATCCTTTTAAATGTAGTCACTGATGTGCATGTTTTTATTCTTTATCAAGACTGTTCCATACTTTTACTCCAGTTACAGATGTACATTTGTCTTTTGCGTTGGTTCTTGCCTTGCATTTGTTGAACAAACAGGTTCCCCTAAGGTTGGACTGGGACTGTCTGACTGAAAAGTAAAGACACTGGTACACGTTTTCTAATTATTTATAGTTTTTAGAACAGTCAGAATGGTGACATGTCCAAAAAAGTGGTTCTTTGGCAGTGGGAGGGGGGAATGGAAGAGGTAAAATGAGCATTGGGCATGGGGTCAGAGTAAATCGAGCCCTGTTGTGGTAAATAATCTAAGGTTGTAATTGTGTAACATAAAACCTCCTTATTTAACAAGTAACCTACTCTCTTTTACCGAGTCCTGTTTTTAGGAATACAAATCGTGTTCTTTTGTCCTTTACTGTCAAATGCATGTTGATACATGTTGTTTAATGGGGGAGGTTTAACTAGATGTTATTAATACAACTGGACAACTTCTCTGCCAGAATGAACAACATTAAAACAAATTATAAATATAAATTATTATACAGCAGCAACCAATCAGGTACTAACACAGAAGTTAACAGTGGACAGTTTTGCTTTTGTTACCCCATTCAAACTAATGCAGATATTTAAAAATCAATACTGTATGTTTCTCCATGTTTGGGCCTCTCACCTACGAATGTTAGGTCAGGAAAAAAAAATAAATAAAAAATAATAATGACAATAATAATAATAATAACAATAATAATAACGTTTGTGTGTATTCATGTAGACTGAAAATAATGGTGTCTCACCCAATTTTGTTCATGCCTATTATGTGTTTGTGTCGTGAAGCTGCTTTAAATCCAGGTGTTTGACAACATGTAAACAATACACTTCCACAATTAGAGGTCCACCAATATTGGTTTTCTAAGGCCGATGCTGATATTTAAAAATTTTGTCAGCTGATGGCCGATATCTCCAGCCAATTTTTGAGGCCAATATTTAAGGCAGATTTTTTTAAAGCCCATGGACCATAAAATACAACTGAAACACTCAAATAATTAAGATTTTTATCCGACAATATAAATCCGGGTTCTCCCCAGACGATGGAACAACGGCGCTGCACCGGTATACTGCTAGCTCAGCACTGCTATACTCATTTTCAAATTTAGGTTTTTTTTTTCCTATTTTCCTCCGGTAATTTTGCTAAAATCTGTCACGTCTGTCTTAGTCTGTTCTGTGTTTGTCTTGTCACTTCCTGTTTTATTTTGTTAAATTTCCCTCGTGTGTGGTCAGGGTCTTTACTTCCTGTTCCCTCTGTTTTCCCATCAGTGAAGTTACGCTCACCTGTTCCCCGTCTTGCACACCTGAGTGTAATTTGGTTTCCCTTCCCTTCTGTGCATTTAAACTCTGTGTCTCCCTTGTTGTGTCGCCAGTTTGTAATTCGTCTTCAGAGCAGTTACTTACCCGCCAGTCCTGTCTTTTGCCTTGTCGTGTTTGATCATTGTTTTGTTCTGACCTTTGAGCCTTGCCTAAGCCCTTAAGACCTGATTGACTGTTTTTGGACCACCGAGCCTGCCTCTCCCTTTTGGACACCTTCGCCCCATCGGACGGATATTCTGGAACCTGGACCGTTTTCTGAACATGGATTTTGAATCAGCCTGAGCCCTTAATGTATGTTTTCCTGACCCCTTTATCTGCCTGGTTTTCTGACCTCTTGCTTGTCTCCAGTTTAGACCCTGCTCTGCCCCATTTGTACCGTCGCGGTCTCTCTCCTGCCTCCTGGCTTTTGACCCCTGCTCTGATTATTGACCACCAGCTCTGGATTTCCCCTCCACAGCAATATTTGTGCGTGTGCGTGTGCGTGTGTGTGTGTAATAATAAATCGTTATTCCTTGATCCTCTGTCATCTTGTGGAACTCTGTACTTTGAGTCTCAGTACTGAGCCAGACCCTGACAAAAATCTACCGAAATCCATCAGGTTTACAGGCCGCTCTATTTTCCAACGCCATGTTGTTTTTCCTTTGAAATCTCATGGAGTTGCATCTATCGAGAGGTTTTAGCACGAGATTTTCTTCGGGGGGGGGTGCACCAGGATAGTATAAACTTCTGGGGAGAACCCTGTAAATGAAATTATTAATCCACATACACATAGTACTCTTAACATTTAATGAACTTCAAGTGCTGCCCACACAGGTGCCTGATCAAATGTCAAAAACATCGGCTTTCACAAAAAAAATTTGAGGCCGATATTGAAAAAAAAAAAATAGACATACTGGCCTGACATATCGACCGGCCAATATATCTGTCTACATCAATCCTCAAACTGATATTTAGAACTGAACTTACTGTTGCTTTTTCACCTTCATAACAGATTAAAACCTCTGTGTCTAATAAGTCCAGTATCATCCAGTTTTAATTCCAACAGAAACTGTGATTTGTTAGCATTTGTGCCAGTTTAGTCATTTTTTGTGTTGCCTCGTACTGCAATATTTTGAACATGAACAGTTTTATTAAAAAACAGAAATGGAAAAAAATATCTGTATTAGTGTGGAATGGGCGCAAATTACACAAGAAGTTCATTATTACTTCAGTTAAAATTGTTGAAATTTCAAGAATAAGTAGATTATAGTATTCTGCAAATCAGGCTCAAAGCTCACAAAAAACATTTCCAATTAACATTCAGGAAACATTTGGAAAAAGAGAAAGCAAGTATAGCTTAAAAGGAATAGAGATCTTTAAAACACCAAGGTTTAGGACTAAACTGATGGAATGTCATGTTTGTGTAAAAGGAATCAGTTTATGGAACAACCTGAACAAAGAAACCAAGTCAAACATCACATTTAACAGGCTAATTAAAGCCAGTTAAAGAAATATAACATTTGCTAGTTATGTTTGTCAAATCATTGTCAATTTTGTGTTTGTGAACAGTATTAATTGAATGGTAACTGAGAACTAAAATGGTATGTGACTGTCTGTGTGGCCAGCAGCTATTTATACATATGTTGTCATTTATGTTGCTTTTTATTATTCTTTGTAAATTGATTTCTGGGGATAAAGGGGCAGATAAAATAAGACTAGTCTTCTTTCTGCTCCCTTTCATTCTAGTACAGAGAACACTTGTTTTTCTATTAAATTGCTTATTTTACAATGAATGAAATAAAGAATAAAAATGAAATAAGAAATGAAGTTGTGCATCCCATTACATGCAGCCTATATTTCTTTAGATGGGATGGTCATCTATTCTGTTCAAAGGATTCCTGTAAAATCTTCCTGCAGTAAAGCAGTTTGGTTCATTCTCTTTAACCTGCAGAAATTTGTGTAAAATGTTAATTTGGAATCAAACTATTTAGAGGTGGCACTGCAGGGGCAAAAGGTACATTTATTTCCATTGACTTTATTCGGAAACTCCTGAAAATACCGTATGTTGTGTCTATACTGTCTACAATGAAACACAATCAAAGTATATTTTAATATCAATGCGTTGTTGCTTTTTTATTTGCATTTTCCACTGCATTCCAATGTTTCTTATTTTGGATTAACACTAACACAACAATCCTTGATAAATCTACATGGGACACAGGGCTACTGAAAGAAAGCTTTAAGGTGGTCAAAGCCTATTAAATACTGTATCAGACTGCTGATTTGCAAACGCATCATCACTTTCTGTTCAGGAAATTATTGATGATACATATTGAAATTAAAAGCTGTGCTGCCAAACACTACACTGTCACAAATCACACGGCGTAGCAGCTTACGTCAGCTCTAAATCACAGGGCCAGAGTACAGGGCAATATATATTTAATACGGTGCTTCCATGGCTAGGAACTGCCTGATCAACAATCCAGTAGAGATGCAACTTCACAAAAAATGAGCTTCGGCTGCGAAAACTATGAACCTGTCCGTGAACTGCTCTCCACTCCCTCTGCTTCTCTATTGCACTAACACCTGCAGAGTCAGAGGAGTAAGGATTTTTTAAAGACTGTGTGCAGATACAGTAAAGTAGCCCCCAACACAGCAGCTTATGGTAAATCTGCTAATAACAGCCTGTGTCTGAAATGAGGTTTTCAGACTTTACAGATTAAAGCTGCCAGTTTGCAGAGCACGCGAGCCTGTTCTGACAATGACTGTTTAAACAAGCTTCAGACGGGTTCAGCTAAGACTAATATGAATGACTGTCCCACCTGTAACACAGGTTACACGGAGCCTGTTGACTAACCTGTAACTGAGGCGAGAATCCTCTGACTCTTACATCCAAGAGGATAACCTGCGCAAATCTGACTCAAACAAAACAGAAATCGGACTTTATCCTCTTCACAGCTGACCTGGCAGGAAAATGTTGGGATATCTCACTCATCAAAATAAACAGCAGGTTATTTATACAGATTATAAAAACACAAATAATACTACGGTCATTAACGACTCAAACGTTCTTAAAGGACAATTTCAACTGCTTCATCTACATATAAAACTGTTGTTCGACTTATATAAAAAGTAGTAACAACGATTTAAAGGTATTTTCTCAAATATGACCCGGGCCTTTATTTACCTCAACTGCAGAAGGTACCAGGCCTTTATTTTTTTTATTTTTTTTTTAGGAGGTTTCCAATCCAATCCAACTTTATTTATAAAGCACTTTAAAACAACCACAGTGGACCAAAGTGCTGTACAGGACACCAGAAACACAATACAACGAATAAAAGCATAAAAAAATTCAAATCAAATAAATAAAAATAAGTTAAAATATAAAACAGAACAAAATATCAACATTGCGTGAGTTAGAAGGCCACGGACAACAGGTGGGTTTTAAGAAGGTTTGTATTGGAGACAGCCCTGTCTCTAATATGCTCTGTTTAACAACTAGAATAGACATAATTAGATGTTGACTTTTCTACGATGAGTTTTTTCTAAATACAACACGTCCGTTGCCATTTCAAAATAAAAGCTCTCCAGCATCTGAGTGGATACAAAGCATTTATTATTTAAAGCTTTTTACTGCGAAAGCGTTGTCTTCCTGCAGTAAACTGTACATTTGTAAAACTGGCATATACCTGTAGTGACTGAAATCAGACATCACCTCAGATGGGTGATCTGGAACAACAAAATGTTGAACACAGCTGGATTATATTGTTGAATGTATCAAAGTGGTGAACGATGTGTTTAGACTGCTAGCACATTTCATGACAGGCACCAGATGTATTTGAGAAACTGTTTTTTTCCCCTTCAGTCAACTTCAGGCCAAAAGGGTATTGGACTCATTTTGTCGTCTGTCTGTCCTTCCATTCAACAACATAATTATCTGAAGAATGCCTTGAGATATCTGCACCAAATTTACACAAAGACAATCTAATGAAAATTATAGGGAAGTAACTTTCAACAGAATCGTACACTATATTTGACTGGGGGACGGTTATTATGGTTATGTTGCACCTATTTATTG
The DNA here is from genome assembly GCA_030068375.1 of Ostorhinchus rueppellii. Lineage (NCBI taxonomy): Eukaryota > Metazoa > Chordata > Actinopteri > Kurtiformes > Apogonidae > Ostorhinchus > Ostorhinchus rueppellii. The sequence goes on from JAQQZY010000001.1 coordinate 25,473,100, forward strand.
GTTTGTCAACCTCATCTTTGGCTGTTATTAGAGTCCGGCTTGTAATTGGCTCCTGGATTTAATTTCAGGAAATTCTTTACCTTATCAGTTATTTAATCTCTTTATTTGGGAAGAAATAAGTAGAACAAGTACACAGATTTGCTACTTTTCTCTATATTCCTATTAACATTTGGATTGCTGGTGGCCTACAGTGTAATTAGAAGGCATTTTCATCTAATTCCTTCTATTTTTAATGGTAATTAAAATAATTTCACCCAAAACAAAAAGGCTGTGTATTTGTATGACTGTAGTGTGAAGATATGCATGATGGTAATAAATTAAATCTAATTATTAAATGTCTCATACTAAAATGAATGTACTATATGTATGAAATCAGTGCTGCAGTGTCCATGTGTAGTATGAATCTTACCCAAATTTTCTGAAAATCAGCAAAAAAGAAATGTAGTGTTCTATAAAGTAATTTCTGACCTGAACTAAGAATTTGTCAGTTTGTCAAAGTCTTATTAAAACATTTATTTTGCAGCTTTCCTTGTTTCAGAAGCAATTATTGTTTCAGTTTCAAGGTAATCATTAATATTTTTAAGTATTACTTTACAGAACTTTGCAGTTTTCTCGTATCTCCTGACTGTTTGACTTTTTTTTTTTTTAACCTTTATTTAACCAGGAAAGTTTCATTGAGATTAGTAATCTCTTTTTCCTGGACACGCATTCATACACCAGTGAAGTAACACTGGAGGCAAGGAGGGTAAAGTGTCTTGCCCAAGGACACAACAAACTGACTAGGAGAGAGTGGGATTCAAACTGCCAACCTTCCGGATACTGGATGACCCGCTCTACCACCTGAGCCACAGCTGCCCCGACATTTTTTTTTTCACATTCTCTCGGTTTCAACTACATGAATTAAAAACAGCTAAATGGAAATGCACCCCCTGTAAGGTTGGAACAGACAAGTCAATATGACTGAAAACACTTAAAAAAAACACTCTTGGATTTAAACTCATCATAAAATGAACCACTCACTATTCTTTGAATGTATACATTCATTCATCTTCTATACCCGCTTAATCCTCATTAGGGTCACGGGGGTCGCATGGAGCCTATCCCAGCTGCT
>JAQQZY010000001.1:25499374-25518742 GCA_030068375.1 Ostorhinchus rueppellii
GGGATAGGCTCCATGCGACCCCCGTGACCCTAGTGAGGATAAAGCGGGTATAAAAGATGAATGAATGAATGAATGAATATTTGAAGCTCTGAAATTAACAGTTCTTTTCTAATGTCTACTGGTAGTAGTAGTTGTAATAAAACTGTAAAATATGCTTGTTTTCATCTTTGTAACTAATGTTTTTTTGTTTTTGTTTTTGTTTTAGTTAAATGCAGTACACAACCTCCCATTCAATGTTGCCTCTACTTGAAATTCATTGTTATTCCAGATCTATAACATTTGCAATAATTACAACACCTTGAAATTACACCTACATTTGAAAAGAAAACTAATATGAATAAATTAGTTTAAAAATAAAGAAAAAAAAAAAATCCTTTTAATTCTGGCCACTCTGCTCTGTTTCACTAATATCCTCCAAATGACAGAGTTTAGTAAGTTTTAAGACAGTTACGTTGCAGTATTACAGCATTAAGCAGGAGTCTCTACATTCTTGTGCAACAACAGACAATTTCAAAGACAGCCTCCTCTTTTACAACACAAATACTGCATCTGTATCAACTACTGCATGTCAGTACTGAATTTGTTTGCAAAAGTATATCACTGTTCTCACCCTTTCTGCATTTCAGTTAGTTATTTGGGGGAAATTTGCATGTTGTATTTGTATATGAATGCCATAAATGTTTAGAGATCATACCTCAATACAGAAACAGTCCCTGGGAGTTTTGACATGGACTATAATAGCGGTCGTGCTCTCATGTCAGTTTGACACGTACGAATTATTGACACAGGTTAAGAGCAAATACTAGATTTTACAGTGACATTATCTTTCCAGGCTTTGGCGATCTTTCAACATGATTGATTCATCTTGAAAATAGAACATGAAAACTTCTGTCTCACCTTAAAAAGAATTTAAAAATTTTTGTTAGATCTGACTGACTGTGGCATTGGCTCAAATAAACTGCACACTTAAAATGTTTCCTCATAGTGAGCCACAGGGTGGAGACAACAGCACTTGGCAACAACTTGTTTAGATGATAAAAAAGAAACACTGTGGCTGCAGTTGCAGGCTAAACATACAGCTGTGCACATTTTTTGTGGCTCCGTCACTATGGACTTGGGAACTAGGACATTAGCTAAAGTCTATAAAAAAAGCTGCATGGGAGCTCTCTTGAGGCCTAGCAATGCAAGACACTTAGTGATCGATGTGGCAGTTTCACTGAAAATATAGCTTCTAATGCAGAACAAGACAAGTTTATTCACCCATGGATGGACTTGACCAGAGAGTAAATAATGCAGAAAGTTGCCGGAATAACAGGTAACAGGATCTGAAGTAAGTCTACGCTGACAGACTCTGGCTTTAGTCACTTTGTCTGGAATTTAATTCATGTTTTTTCATCAATAACTAACATACAACATGGCGAACAGGAATTGGACTTATTATATTTAGTGAAAAGCAAGACAAGTCAAACTAAAAATGGAAAAATTATTATGTTCACTGTAATAGAAACAAAAATGGCAATAAACAATGCAACAGAAACAAATATTAAAATCGGAATTTAAGGTAAAATCGGTTTTATTTTCCACCAGTGTCAATGGATCATGGTGTTTATGGAGTGATTCTTTTAAATAAACAATGGTTTTGTAATGATGATAATACCTTAAAAACCAGAGCCAATAATAAGTAAAAAGTGAACTAAAACTATTAAATTCAATTGACTGAGACTTAAACCTAATTTCCAAATTAAATACACATAAACACTAATGAAAATGTCTAAACAAAGAGAAAGTTTAAGTATTAGGTTTGCTGTTAAATAACTAAAATGGCCTATAATAGCTCACAAAAGTCTGTGTTCATTAAGGGTTAAAGTGATCCACCACTGAAAGCTTGACGTAAAGAAACTGGGTGTGTTAACGTGTTTGCATCTCTGAGAGACATCTCCCTCCAAAGCCAGAAGCCAAAACAGAATAAAGCATAAAGTTAAAACTGTATGGGACATATACATGCATTTACTTGTAAAGAGACTAAAAAGTCAAGTAGTATAAATTGATTTCACATTGATATGTGCGATAGGCATGAACTCAGGTGTCATGTGACAGACACATAAATACTTTAGAGACATATGACACTGGCATGCAGGACTCAGACATGTCTAACCTCCGACTGCTGATAAGAACAATTCCTGCCCGATGTGAAACCAGTTTAAAGGTTAGACTGATAGTCATGTTTCACATTACATTTATGAAGGAAAAAAAAAACCATAAAATAGATTTTCTCAGGTGTTTTTTTTTTTTATATTTAGTGATTGATAGAGATGATTATATTCATCAGGGTTATTTGAGTTTCTAAAAACTAAACTGATGAACTGTTAATGGATCATTGTGTACAAGAGTAAACACTGTTTTTTTTTTTTTTTTTTAATCATAGTTGATGTGATGCATTCTATTTTAGAGCTGAGGGATATAAAAGCTAAAGCACACCAGTTTTAATTTCCTGTGTGACGTTATATTTTCACGGAACATTATAACATGAAATAACTTCAACATACTGTACAATACCTAACACTGTCTTCTGTTTGAAACTAGAGAATACTATGACCCCTGTTGACTGCATATACCTTCATTATTACTGGTCAAAACTTTACAAATAAACCAATTAGAAACAGAGAGGTACAGTCTGCTCGCTGAGAATACAGTGATAATGTCCCGTGGCACTTGTCGATATTCATCTGTTGTTGTTTGAGGTTCCTGTCTGACTACAGCTAAACCTAAGTTTCTGATGCAGCTGCTTTACATTTGGTTCAGCTTCACTAATACCAGGTCTAGTTCAATATGCTAACATGCAGTCGTTGCAGTGTTTTGCCTGAACAACTACATGTTGGTTGGCACAGTGAGCTGAAGAGGGTTCGTCTCTGGTGGTAAGTGTGGACACTGAATGACAGTTAACACTTATTTAATAGTGAATTTAAGTTACATCCCTGTGGATGGAAAGTGTAAAGCTTAGCCTACTTGAGGTTAGAGCAACAAAAAAGCAAAAATAACAAAATATCAGTGATGTATTCAGAGTAATGATTAAAACACTGAATTCAAGGTACATGTAACACTGTTGTATTTATAGTAGTTAAAGAACCATTATAAAATAATTTATTTTGAAAACAAAATCATTTTCATTTTTTGTTGTTGCACTTTTTGCAGTTAAATTTGTCCAATTGTTTAATGCATATGTATGTGAAAACACTTGTTGGCTAACTTACTAACATTGAAGTAAGTTGGCCAGCAATTCAGATTTCATTGAACAAGGCACATTCTGTCCACCAAGGTTAAAATAGTTTGGGAGTTTCATTTGATTTGATGATTTTTCCCCCTCTAATTCAGTTAGTTTTAATTCGTTTTTAGAGCAGGTTTTATAGTTTTTAGTATTTTTCATTTTTCCCCCCAAAATGCTTAGTTTTGTTTTTTTCATATCTTTTCTTTTCATCGTCGTATGCACATAAATCCCATACAGGACTCTGCTGTTTTCTCCCAACTTTAGTCTCCACATGTCCAGGTAGAGTGGGGACAAGAAGCCGACTCTAAACCGCAAGTGATGATAAGTGATGGAACATGAAGCGCCGTATGGTGCTGCCAGCTAAAACGGCTCGAGCGAAACAAATCAATTTCATATCAATCCGACACTGACAAAGACAAAAACAAAGGGAATGTAATCCATGATTTTTATATGTTTTAGTTTGGTAAGCACACCATACAGTTTCCGTTAGTTATTTTTTTCTTTTAATTAGAGCTCTATAGTTTATAAGGAAAATGTTTTGTCAATTCTAGTTTTCGTCAACGATAATACCTTTGCTTTGCACAGTTTAGTTCTAATATTCACACATTTCAATCACTGTCAACAACAACGCTCATTAAAAAAAAACATCTATGACAGCACCAAACTGGAAGTCAGGAGATGATTTTGATTGAACTGGACAAGAAAAAAGGGTGGAGCAGCACTGGCTAATTTTGTGTGACTGAACAAACTCTGTCTTAATCAAAGCCTTCGTTATCATTTTATTTGACCCGAAACCTATTTATTTTAGCTGGTTTTATTTGTATTTTTTATGGTAGGTTTTACATATGATGTACAGATTGGACGGTACTTTTAATTTCATTGTACTTGTTACAATGACAATAATGATACTATATTATATTTGATCAATTCCATTTATTGAGTTTTTATATTGAGTGAATTGACAGTAGCTAATGCTACAGAACTAAAGGAAAACAAAAGTGATGTACGCCAAAACTCGAAAGAGTTGAAAAAAATACAATAAGGATTTAATTTAATAAATACAACAAACTGCGTAGTACTGATCTCATCTGTACTTTTTCAGCTTCTTTAAATTAAATAGAACTATCCTAAAACTAATTGATTCTTCATAATAAAAATAAAATGTCTTGTAAATGCTTTTACGCTTGTAAAGTGAAGTAGAACTATAACAAAAATAACACAATAAAATGCAAAAATTGTATTAATGCTGCTATTCCTGCATGATTACATAGGATTCATTCTTTCGTACACAGACTTATGGAATGGATTAAACAACAAACTGACTCTAGCACTAACCAGGGTCTCAGAGGCCAAATGACCGCACCCTCCAGCTGCAAACAGTCTGCAGGAAGCTCTGCTAATGGTGCTGACTGAGCACACATAGTAAGAAAGCAGTTGTGAGTTAATCAGGCATATGAACGGGCATGGTACGGCATGTCATGGTTTGCTTCTGCCAACAGCTCAGTATCCTGGAAACGAGGACGCATGACGCGGAAGGGATGGATAACAACAATGAGCTAATTATCCAATTAGCTGCGTCAGCCCAACAGGAAAGAATCGCATCTTGACTCTCAAAATACAAAAGAACGTGACACGAGCATGTCACACAATGGAGAGCGTAAACTGCAAACAGGACAGGAAAGGTGAGTGAAACTGAAAACCTGAACCTGTGTTTGGCTCAGGGTCTCTTAATGAAAAGGGCGTTTTAAAAGTGGATTTTTCGGATTCTTTGTGTAGGTTGACAGCTGGGAAAGTAACACATGAATCCACAGTCTGAAGACTCACAAACACATTCCAGCCACACAATAAATGTGCGACTGCAGCGCCTGAGAATGTGCAGTCAGGAGCCCAAATCTGTTTCACTTACCCCGTCATGTGACTGACGGCGAGCACGACTCAAAAGCTGCCCGTGCACTCAACACACATTTTAACTGGTTCACACACCATTTATCTAACATGTTCATTTTTACTGTTCATAGACACAGCGAGTTGGGGTCAGAGAGGTTCATACTTACTGACAGATCAGAGATACGAAGGCTGTGTGATATGACGATGCATCATTCTGATGACAGACATCTAACATTTCACATTATGCTCCCTATCTTAATTTTAAATCATTCTTTACTGCAATATTTTTCTGTGTTCTTCTACTTTAGGGCTATTCAACAGGTGGCTCACGGGCCCCTCTACCCACAAATAGTAAATAAATGGGTGGTTCTCTGAAACTGGTCCCTAAACACAGGCCATGGGGACAAAACATTCAAACCAGATGTAGACTAATGTTAGGAAGCAAATTTGGAAGCACTTTGGGTCTATTTTAAAAATAAATATTTACTGACATAAAAGAGCAACTATTTTTCAGATAAAACATTTTTATATAACCTTTATACAAAAATGTATGTATAAAAATGTAACAGTAAAAGAATATGAAAATTACACGCTTCTTTTTTTTTTTTTTTTTTTAAATCCTTTTATTCTAACTATGCAAGTCAGACTGTTTCACAAAAATGACCGCTGTTGCAACATCACTCGCAATTTATTTGTGTTTAACTGAGCAGGTTCCACGTGTAAAGTGGACACAATGGGTTATGCACGAAAACCTGGAATGAGACTGCTAATTCACGAAAAACCTGCATGTCCGGGTTAGAAAACCCCCTAGGATCATCCCATTTAACACAGTGTCTTTCTTTATGTGGGCATATAAAACCATTTACAGCCATGTTTTCCAGATCAAATGCACTGACACCCAGATAGCTTTTTCTGTCCCAAGTTTGGTCCTTTTTTTGGCCTCAATATTTTATTAAAAATTCATTAATTTTGGGATGGCTCAGAGCAAGAGTATAATTGTTTTTGCATTTATCTGAGGTCATCATTAGGTACATCCTGGGGGGCGGGGGGTTGTCTAAGGTTTCTTTATATTATTGGGTCTAAAAAAAGTTGGCAAAATGCCAGATACCAAAATAAAGCCAGTTTTATGGAAAGACCAAAATAGTTTAACAGTCGCTAAACACTAAAACACTACATCAGCCTATTTACGACACTTAACACCACTTTGTTACACTTTGCATCATTGTTTACGGAATGCCAGAAAGACCGTTTCAATATGAAAACACGAAAAATAGATAAAAAAGACACAAAGTTAACGGTAAAAATAATTTTTTTTACGACGACTGGAATGTTTTTTGTTCATCCCTTCAGCACAGTTGTACATATACAGAAAGATGCCCGTGTCCACCTTTAGTTTTTGGACTTAAAAATAAAAACAGCCATTGTGTGTTTTTTAAATTGGTCAGAGAAGAAAACAACATTGATGGTCATAAATGTTATGTTTACATTTCTTACTTGCAATAAAAGCTAACAATTACTGTGACAGCGATGGTAGGCTATGTGTTACGTTAGAATATAACACAACAGGTTAATAGTTAAATAAAAAAAGGTTGAAAATGTGATGGTGATATGTGTCGATTGTACATCCAGTATTAGAGTAATACGACAAGGGTCCAGCCCACAGCCCAGAGCATTCGGACAATTTGGCCCATGAGAAAACCAGAGTTGAATAGCCCTGTTCTACATAGTGCTGAGGCTGGCTGAAGCAATATATTGACTTTAATACTGGTTTGATTTTCTATTGTAAAAACAGGAAAAAAATTGCAGCGTATTTTTTTGTTTTGCTTTATAGTTAATCTTGATAAGTATCATCTTGATAGACTAAAAACAGTTTCAATACATAGAAAATGTGAATTATTTCCTACAATATGGCTTAACCGTAGCAATGTTTAATTAAAATGTTTGAAAGTCATAAAAATGTGTCCATTATGAGGTTTGGAGGGAATAACCTTGGCTGTTTTGTATCTCCAGTAGGTGGTGCTGTAATTCAAAATGGCACATGGCTCCGAAAAACAGAGAAGAACCTGAGAATTCTGTTGTTTTTTTCCCCTGTCTAAAATGGATGCGATATCTATTTTATGCATGAGGCAGAGGAATAAGCTGGTTTCCTCATCAGTTAATGTGACCTGTTGGACCGGACATGTTTTGTAGTTTATCGCAATATCTGTGAAGATGATGCAACTGCCAATCAGTCAGCTGACGAATCACGTGACTTGAATGTTGATTACGTAACAGTTTACTAGAAAAACTTGTTTCCATTTCCTTCATTTTGAATAAAGGCAAGAACCATCTCAAATGAGTGAAAAAAAACTTTGTTACATAATTAGAGAAGTCTTTTTGAATGTTTCCAGTTGCATTTAAACATTTTAGATGGTGAAGTTTCAGAATTCCCATTAAATACATTCACACAAATGCCCCTGCTCTCCGTTTCCACTTTAGTTTTATGTTTAAGCAGCCTGGCATTTTTTCCCTACTCAGGTTCTTTTCTCACAAAAAAATACTTACTACAATGTGAAGCTGTTAAAAAACATTTTTGAACATTCAACAGTTGGAATATTTTAGTCAATGCCATAAGTCAAATGTTCAGTTCTATACCCAGCAGGTCTGCTTATTATCCTGCTTCTGAACGGGTATTGGTTTTGATTCGGTTTGTTTGATTCCTTTCCTGTTTCTTCATTTACTTAAAATGGGCAAAATTTCAAAAGTCTATAGCAGGCCTGGCCCTGTTCACGTGGGGGCCCTAAACAAGACAAGTTGGACCCCCACCCTCCACACATCCACAAACATACAATAATTACACACTGAATTACGACACCAATTCATGTCAAAACCTCACCAGTTATATATATATATATACCAATATGTTATATTTGAACACAGTGACCGTAAAACAATAAAGACTGTAATATATACTGACTGACTTTGGTGCAGGAGGCTGGGGTTTGGATCCTGGTCTGGGTGTTCCCAGTTTCTGATGCACTCACCACCTGTCAGAACAGCCATAAGGGGCTGGTGCACTGCAGCTTGTGAAGTGCCAGGAGGTAAGCACACATCTAACATGACTCGTCTTAAAACCCTTGTGCGGCTTTCCACGTCCACATCCCATAGACAAAGGCAGTGGAAGGGGGTCAAATTGACTCCAAGGACTACGCAAGGGTTAAAACTCCACTAACTGTCTTACTCTGGGGCCCATGCAATAGTGGAATGGGCCTGGAGAGTTACAGGAATACTAAAGCGTTTTCAGTTTCAGTTCACTACGACAATCACAGACCTCTACCCCCAGCTCCGACAATCACCGACTGCTATCCCTCTGTTCTAACATAACGTATTTACTGCACTGACAAAAATGCATTTGGCATAGTGTAGTGTTTGTTGCATATAAACAACTGAAAGCGGTATAGACAATGACTTAGGACATCAGGGCACTGCATTAGATTGTAGTTGAACACTCAAAAAGATAATTATGTGTTCGAGGAGAAATGTATTTCACATTTCCTTGAGAGAGTTTTTTCTTTTCTTCAACTTTTTTTTTCTCTTATGTTTAGCAGCACCCAATGGGTATAGTCGTTTGGTCATAGTGACACTGCTTGCTCCAACAAACTGACTAATCGCTTCATCCAGGGTTGTCAGGTTTTCATAACAATCACTGTTTTACTGTTTGGTGTTTCCAGATCAACAGATCAAATGACATCATACATAAGTTTGGGGGCCCCTGGTGGGTGCGGGGCCCAAAGCAGTTACTTAGGTCACTTATAGGGTGGGCCAGCTCTGGTCTGTACCAGCAAAAGTATTTGCTGAATTCGTACCAAATTAGGTTTATAGATTGCCAGCGACCAAGAATAGATGTGGTTACATTTTGGGAAAAGTAGGTCATAGGAAAAATTTTTATGAATTCTTAAATCTTTTTCCCCCCGAATAATAACAATGGGCAAAAATTTAAATGTCTACAAAAACATCAATTTCATTTCAATTTACTTCAAACTTGGCACCTATATAGAGGCAACCAATATGATGACATCAGCACGTGAATAAACATGATGAAATCATCTGGATTGATGCCAAAATAAGCTACAATATGTGTGTGTGTGTGTGGGGGGGGGGGGGGCACCAGTTGTTTATATAGTGATCAGTTTTACCTGGACGCATGTCATGAAGGTGCCTAACGCTGTACTACCCCAACATAGAGACAATGTAAATGCAGATGCCTCAGACTAGTTACCAACACAGTAAAAGGTATTAGTCATGAACAGTGTGACACTCACTGCTGTGAATATCTCAGTTGCAGATAGTCCACTTATCATCTGATTTGTCATGGGATGCCCCATTAAGCACATGCTCTACTTTAGTTTTGCCAAAAGAGCTGGTCTCTGATTAGATGCCCTACAATGTGGCTGACCTTCATCCACCCTGTCCTCAAGTCCAGTTTTGGTGGGAGAGACTCCAAAAACAAAGTACGATCACCTGCCTTCCACATCTGTGTACAAGTTGTGATGAGACCATCCTAAGCAAAACACCACTTCATTCCCTGCACCGTTTCCTTCCTTCTACTTTAACATCCATTTTTTTAAAAAAAAATACTTAACTGCCTCTGTTATTTATATTTACATATTCATGATTACCTCAACAAAAACATTCTAAATATAAAAATTTCCCATAATGCACATCTCATGTCTACATTCTGTCATAATCCTGTCAGCATGTTACCTGCTTTTTTTCTTCTTATGATTAGTATTACATGATTTTTAAAAAAATTCTTTTACCCTTGATTATCTTAGATTTGTTTTTTTTAATTGAACTGAATCCAATCCACTAACACTTTGTCAACACAGCAATCTTGTTACACCTTGAAACATGGCTATAAAACAAGAACTATCTTCTATTTTTCAAGCATTTACGTTGTTTTAGGTGTTTGGAATTAGGCTTATAGTTGTGTTTTATCCATTTCAGGATTTACTGTTTAAATATTGAGTTTTTGTGCTGTTGAATCCTGCCTTGTAAAATTTTAATAAACTGTAAAACTCTGTGTGAGAGGGACATCAGCCAAACAGGCCAATGAAAAAGTAAACAAAACAACATCTAAACTGAAAATCACACTACTACCCAAGGGGTTAATATATAAATAGTTACATCCTGTGTGTTTTCCCATTTACTTATTGTCTTATACATTATTATATTAGATTTTGTTACACACTCAAAATTTGCACCTAGGTTCGAAATAAAAAAAGAAAAGTATCCATTATTTGTAATCTAAGCTATTAATAGCTGTAACAGGCCTCGCTTAGTGCTCATTGTATATTAGTTATTTACTGAATTCACATAATTCTGCTATATCACAATGTGTATGATTATATGGATAATACATTAGCAATAGCAGATTTTGGTCATATCACACAGCCTGGATGGATACTACAACCTGCAAATATTACAACATTTCACAATAACAAACAGTACAAATGCAAGCTTCATAACAATCACTTTACGGTAAGTCAGCATCGAAACAAAGCAGAGAAACTGCATCCCCAAACACACAAGGCACGCCACAGAACAACCACACCAGTAATTACAAAGAAAGTCATCAAAAACATCAGCTAAACCAGCTATTTTCCAAAAACCTCCACCAGAGCAGGACAAAATACCAAAGTAAGGGAGAAGCAAACACAGTCCAGTAGCAGCTAAGAATCACACTGTTGATTATATGCATTGAAAGACAATGTAATGATACACAGATTCATAGGCAGGAAAGTCCACCACCAGCGAAACAACAAATGAAGCCCAAAACAGCAACAGGAACATGAGCACAGTGAGGAAGTGCTAGAAGAGGCTGATTGTTCAAAGTGAAGTTGAATTTCACCTGTGTTTGAGTGTGTGAATCTCCACTTTCCTCTGGTGTTTCAGGTGTTTCTGTCCTGCGTTCTCCATTGTCTACACTACCAGTTGTGTGTGCAGCTTCACCTTCACTGCACTGCACCCTCTCACTCTGAATGCCCTCCTCCTCCTCCTCCTCAACATCATTGTCCTTGCCCTCTGTATTCTCTTCAGCACTGTCAATATCAATGTCGTACAGCACACCAGCTCTGTCATCTTTCCCATCACTGCTGTCTACATTCTCCTGCTTTACATCCTCACTCAAACTCTCCTCTGCTTTGTCAGTCTCCTCACAATCCATCTGAGGGTCCTCGGCTGAGGTGTTTCCCGATTCAGCCTCAAGACTAACTTCAGACATACCTGTAAACAAACAGATAGGAAGGTTTGAACAGGTACTGAGGTAAGGTCACATATTACAGTACACTTCAACTAGGGCTGGGTGATAAAATGATGGAAGATTATTCAATAATAATATGACTAAAAAAACATTTTTATTTTATCTTTTGGGACTATTTTAAGAAGAATATTAGCTTAAGCACATTAGAAAATGTTACAACATTGTGTCTTTTGTATCTGTTTAATTGCATCTTCCATACAACTTTTTTGTCGTTCACGTTTTTATCTTATTCCATCTTTTACGTAATTTTCATCCGTTTTTTTTTGTTACACTGTTTTTAACTTTTCCTCAGTTGCATCTTTTATGTGTTCATGCCTTTTACTTGTTACTTTCTGTCTTGTATCTTTTTTCTTATAGAGTCTTTTACTTGTTTTCATTGTGCAATACATAAAATCTTAAGCAATGGTTTTGCATTCATGTGTCTTTTATTGTGTTTTTTTCTATGCTGACAATAATGGTGCATAACAAGAGCCGAGCATGTTCTGACCATAAATAACAGTTAAACATAACATGCCCGCACATGAAAACCCTCAGCCTTCGGTCCACATTAAAGTTTTTGCAAATATGGATAAGCAGACTGCCAATGAACTGATGACAACACCCTGCGGCAAGGGCAAAAACTATAAATAACAATTTTTAAGTCTTTTACAAATAATTGAAAAGCACAAATAACCCAGAGGCTTCCTTGGTTTTCAATCAGGAACAAAAATGACGCCTTTGAACTTGAAAGAAGTAAAAACAATTTGCATGACAATTATCAACAACAACTGGAATGAACATTTTTATTATAATATTTTTGGCCATACTGTCCAGCCCTGACTTCAGTTGTAGTACAATCTGCCACAGGTTGTTCCTGTCACACAATGTTTCAGTCAATGAGCCACATTGTTTTCTGAGGAACTAAATCTCTGTTGAACCAGGAAATAGTTTAATGCAACTCATGGGTGTTTGGGAGGTACTTCCTGAATAAAAAAAACAATAAGTCTGACCTTTTTGGGTGAAAAATAAATAAATCCTACACAATTTGTACATAAGTAAAACTTCTTTCTGACCTATAAAGCTAGTTTTTGCAGGCCTGAACTAACATAAAATACAGACAATTACTTTAAGTGAAATGGACTAATATACAGTATAGAACCATATTTGTTGAAAGTGCTGAAAAAAACTTCTGTAAAAACTACAGACTGACAGAAGAATGATGGCCAATAGACTAATACTGATGAGACTTTAGAAAAACACATATGATATCAGCTGGACTTGGCTCTATGGAAAATATTAGTAAAAACATGAATTTAAAAAATCTATCTTTTCAAAGGTTAGTTTGATGTGATTTAGTGTATTCATCCAATTATTTACTACACTGTCTTAGATGATCAGATCAATAGTTATATAGTTTCTAATAAAGTCTAAAAGGGTCGAATTTCCCTGGTCTGGACAGTGATATCAGCCAATTAATCTGCAGAAACTACTGTCATCATATTTACTTATAAAAATCTGTTGATCTCAGCCAGTTACAGTAGGTTTTGTACTTTTATGTCTCTGATAACAGTATGGAGAGGTGGACGATTAAAAACTCTAAAAGCCAAACACAGCAGCTATATCGAGCTGTAATAGAATGTTAATTTCCTTGACAAAGGACATATAATACAGGAACAGGTTCTTCCCATTTGGATGCGTTAGGTAAATTACCTGTTGCACCAACCAGTATGGCAAGCAGTCACGTGACCACCTACGCTGTCCAAAAGTGATACAAATACATTTTGATGCAATTAACGTTACTTAATGTGTAAAAATATTCCACTACATGCTCAAACCTCCCTGAATACAACACCTAAGTGATGTAAATATTCAAGTGCCTCTCTGTAGCTTGCCCTGGTCAGTTAGCTCAGAGCTGAACTAGTTTGGCTTGGTAAACGTGTATCACAGTAATGGACCTGGTGTTAGCTAACGTAGCTACACATCACAGAACACAGTTGCCGAATCAGCTAAAGCTTAATGAAAAGCATACAAAAAAGTTAACATTATGTGGTTTGTTCGTTAGATATCTTCGGCGTAACAAGGAACGAGTAACCATTAAAACTTAATGTTACCTGTCTGCGGCCGTGGCTAACTATTTAGCTGTTAACTGTTAGCCGTGGAAGAAACTGAAATCCTTGTATCCGTGCAGCAGGGATGGAAGTTTACTCTGAAGGCAGTACGTCTGCTGTTAATGCTAACGTTGCACAGAAAGAATGACTACCAATTTACCCTCGGCGTCCTTTCGTTCCCAACAACCACACTGGGATTGCTGTTTGAACCCCGGAAAAACTGATCCACTGCGGCCCTCGGCTGTCAGCTGGAGCGGACCGCTTCATTTACTAACCGAGCCCGCCCCCTGCTGTCTAAACATATCCGTTGCACCTTGAGTCCATCGTTGTAGACCGTAAATCAATTAGTGTTACCTGGATTATTTATTTAATTTCCACCAACTTTTATAAAAAAAATAAAAATTAATAAAATGACTTGTTTTCAGATTCTGAGCGCATCAAGTATTAAGTAATATAGTTTATTTATAAGGTTTACCATAAATGTGGTGAAACTCTACGAACTCAATTTCCCATAAACCCCGGGAGGAGGACGTATGGTAGCGTTGCGACGCAAGCCATGGCTGAACCAAGCTGAGGCAGTCCAGCCAGAGGCCATATTGGAATCTATGAAGTCGGCTTGCACTTAGATGGAACTGTGTGTCTGTCGTTTTGGAAGACTCTAAATCGTTATTCCGGATTTATACCCAAGTGATTGCGCCAGGCATTCCACCTGAGACCCTGCCAAGTCTGGACGGCAAGTTGTCTCGGTTCGTTCGTGGGAAAAAATGAGTCCAACCGATGCTAAACGAGGGGCTAAACGCAGGAAGAACAAGCGGGGCGGTGGCAGTAGCTGCAGTGCTGTCTGCAATGCCAGCAGCGGCAAGGCCGGGGTTGCCTCGGCCCTGGGCTGTGCGGGAACAGCAGCACCTGCCTCTGTTGTCAGCTTTCTAACACCTGGCAGCACAAGCAACGGGAACATAGGGCCGATCACCGGCATAAATGGAGAGGTAAGAGTGTCACACAGTGTTAACCGGTGGATGTCTATAGGGGGCGACTAGCTAGCAGCGTTATCAACGACACAAATCTGATTCGTGCTCGAGTCTGATACGAGGCAGCTAGCCGACAAACCCATGTAATTTTAGTAGAAATTAACTACTTTAATTGAGGCTAATAATAGTTGTTGTGCGCTGTGGAGGTCTGAGCCTGCTAGCAGCCTATAATGACTGTGTATCTGGTTAAACTGCCCGTATTATGTTGTAACAAACAGCCGTAAACATAAGGCTACTTAAGTCTTGGCCTGACGCTGTATCTGCCATTGTTAGCTTAACTTAAGAGCTGCATCGACAACTTTATTTTGAGATAATACAGTGAGGGTAGGAAGATATAAATGTTGCAAAGCCAATATTATTAGGTTGTAACATTAATGTCAACACGGGCCTCAAAAGCTTTGCCGTTGCGCAGATAAACACAACTTGGCTAATGCTAGCAGTCAAAAGTACTAATAACTTCAGCCTTGTTGGGCCTTGCTGTGTTTTTATAAGATGGCCTAATCTAATTCTCACAGATAAAGATATTAAAATCAAGACATTTGTCTTGAAAAAAGTACAAATCATTTAACTAAAGCTGATTATTTGTAATATCTCTTAGTAACACACCTTGACTGAGCACTAAAATAGTAACTTTCAGCTTGGGACCATGATAAGATGCAGCCTTGCAACTGTTTAAACATTAGTTAGGTTTTGGTTTGTTTACCTTAACAACTGTATGTTGCAGGTGTAATAACCATAACGAGTTTGCATTTTCAGTTTTTGTGTCACTTTGATGCTCTGTTGAAGCCATCAAGACAAAGTGTTTAACTTTATATATGTGTATGTGTGTGATACATAAACTGTCATTTTTGTTATTATTTTCTGTCACAGCTGTTTGAAACAGAATATTCTTGCTCATAATGATCCGAGTCTTGTGTTATTTATCACAAGAAAGAATACAGACAGAATTGCTGTGATGAAGTACATACAATTTGTATTAAATGGCTCTTGTGAGACTTCAATGTGCGGTATTTGTATTGTTTGACATATTGATGTGCAGGAGTTTGTCCTAGTGAAGGTGTCCATCTGGTACAAACTACTATTTAATTGTTGTGTCTAAATGAACTGTTATTAGTAAAAATTTACAAACGCCCACACAAAAATCCCATGTTGTAGATAGGACAGTTGGTTAAAATTTTTAAGAGACTTGCATCTGATATTATAAAAAGAAATGTGATTTTATTTGGGGTTTTCTTAGTGTTTTTGCAATGGAATCTGCCTCTGATACAGAGGAAAACAACGCATTATTGTTAAAAATATTCAGTACAGTTAAATATATATATTGTGTACTAATTTGCATGAAAGTCTCATATCACCTACTTTAGAAAATGTTGTGGTAATTTGTACTTAACTTTCATGATATAGCCATTTAATATTATCATCACACTTAGAAGAAATCACTACAGATTGGATGTTTATTATAGCCACGTCGCTTATATTGAAAAAACAGACTGCTTGTAGCTCTGACATTTTGTAAATATCCAAACATGAGTTGTATATGTTTTGTTTGCAATAGTAAGCTACATATCTCGCAGCTGAGGAGTATATAGACTGGCAATATTACAGAACACAACAGTATTTACACAGTCGTGAGAACATACAGAAATCTACTTCATTAAGTACTAATTGGAAAAGTAATATGCCTCACATCCTGTTGAGATGTCAAACTAAATTATCAGCTTCAAGAAGTTACTAATACTTACAGCATAATCTGGCCTCAGTCTCTCAAAAGAAAAAACTATCTCAGCAGATTTGCCACCTTAATAGAAATGTTATGGATGTAATGTAAAAAAGTGGTTGTTTGTGTCCCTCAGGTCAAGATGAACAACAGTGTTCCACCGCAGTTTACAGAAGGACCAGTAAATTCGGACTTCTCTGGAGTCCTTCAGGTAAAATCCATATCTAGAAATGTCAACAAGCAGCTAAACTGGAAATCATGGCAGCAAGGCAGTTCATGATTTCATCATATTTGGAGCAGGACCATACTCACAGACTGAGTGTCTTAGCTTAGATAATTAAGAGGTTTTGGTTGCATGTTGTCCCCTATCTCTGACTCTTCTCCATTATGATTTCTTTAGTTTTTCTGTTATAAAAATATAATAACTTAACTTGCTCTTGTACCAACAGTATTTGTCTTCTTGTTTCTGTGAACAGATTGGTCTGAGACACTTAAAATGATAAATAAATTGAATACTTTATTCTTGCATTAACATAGACTAAGGTTTCTTGCTATCACTGACATCCCTACAGACCCCATTTACGTTTGGCTTGAATCAGCGGGCTCCCTACACAGCTGGTGATCGCTGTCTCTTATGCCGCTGTGAGCGCAAAGACAGTGACGTGCCTTCAGATACAGGGATCTCAGGCCAGAACAGTACGGGACAGCCCAGCAAGACACCCAGTGCCCTCCAGCTCCCCCTGTGGGTGTGCTCTGATTGCAGGCGCACAGTGGAGAAGGAGGACCAGCACACTGCTCTGGAGCAAACGATGGGGGTGAGTAGATTGACCACGGATGACAATACATGAACATATTTAGAGAAGGCTATTGCTGTGATCATTACAGACATGTAACATTTGGTCAGATGCTGGAAGGTCTGTGTGGTGCTTAAAGTCTTAGTATTGTGTGACATAGATATTAGCGCAGTGTGTCATCCACACCTTAGTTCTTTGCATGACTACATCTCTCCCCAGCGCTAATGCCACCTTACTGCAGTTTCAGTCAGTCTCAGTCCAGGTATATGATGCAGCTTCTTGTATGTTTAAAACTGTCATCATGCAACAATCAATAGAAATAACAATTTGAAATAAAGTACTTTGTCATAAATATCCCAAAATTCCTTTTACTGTAAGTATAATTTACTTAGACTTTGAATGATCATAGTATGCAGTTTAAAAAATGGCACAAAAATCACTGGATATACACATAAATGGGTGTGGTTGACCTTTAGTGTATATTATCTTTGGGCGGTTTTTTCTTTTTGTAGTTGTCAAAATCCTCTCAGGCCTGTGTTGTATAGATGGCATGATGTCTTAAGCTAACACTTGTTCACATAAAGAGCCTTATTATGTTAGCTGGCCCATGCTATGGGCTCAACTTGTGTCTTTTTAAGGGCAACACAATTTTAGCAGTGGAAAAATCTTGTGATTCAATACAGCGCACAGGAGTACAAAGTCACATTTCTTCCTTTGAGATGTGCTTTCAATGGAGATGTGGTGTACTACACTGATCTGTCAACTGGAACACACCAAACCTATGTATCAGAAAAAAAGAGTACATCCTCCTTTTATTGCTTACAGCATTTGATATTGTTTTCCTACATTGCTGTGGTTGTATAGATGGGAAAAAAATCAGTAGACTGTAAGGCAGTTGACTGTATGAAATGGCTTCATGTGTCATTTAAGAACTAAAGATAAGTAATTGCAGTGTTTTCATAGTGTTATTCTTATGAAGGGATTTGAGATGAGGTTGAAGTTAAAGATGCACTAATTTACATTTTTCATGTGAAACTCTTCCCTCTGAAAAGTGAAGATTCCACAGAGCACTAGTTATTAGAAGAGCAAAATGCATTGCGTTAGCCTATCAACAGAAAAGTTCTGTGTTTGATTCCCAGTCACTGTCAAAAACACATATGCATAGGTTAATTCTCCTGTCAGCACTCTCAACTAAAGTACAGATGAAGATCTGGAGTTGGTCCCCAGGCGCCTTCAATGGCTGCTCATTGTTCCTAATGTGCTAAGTGCTGATGCTAATGCTGCATGTATTAGAATGGGTAAAAAGCAGAGACTGAGTTTCCCTACCTTAAACCTTAACCTTTACTTTATTTATAGAAAAGAAAAAACACTGTTTGGCTCTGACTCAGCATAACATTTTATTTGAGATGATGTTCACTCTTTTAACTCTTTGTGAACTAAAGAAGTGCTCTGTCTATTCTGATTGTACAGCTTTGCAGTATTGATGCTTTTTTTACCTTATAGATGATGTGTGTGTGTGTGTGGTTGAGTGTAGATAGTGTCCGACGCCAGCGGAATAACCTGACAACAGCAAAGTCTCATCTTGGTCTGTCATGAAAGTCACAGAATTCATGTTAGTTATGGCAGCTGGCATGGCGTGATGCTTATCATTTAAAGCAGCAAAGAACTTTGATCAGAATTTTTTTTTTTTTTTTTTTTCAAATTTATAAAACTCTGGTGATAGCCTAAAGGCTGATTTATGGTTCTGTGTCGATTTGACGCAGACGGCTCGGCTTACCTGATCGCCATCATTTGTCATTTATGGTTGTGCATCTGTGTCTGTGCTATGCATGGTAATTCACCGCCACAACGCTAGGGGGCTATGAGTCGCGAAATCTCCTGAGTTCGTACGTGGAGTTTTTACTTTCCGGTTACGGCAGAGTGTTCCCTCCAAGAATTAGTCGACATCTGACTGTCTTTGTAATTCGGGGAGGACGAGGTGTACAAATGGTCATATTTCCTGACTTCGATGAGTCGCTCTTCTGCTTGGTCCATCTTCAACTGCGAGAATTTAAAAATTGCGGTGTTGTATACAGAACGAACCGGAAAGCAGAGAACTGGAAATGATATAGGGTGGACCAATCGCAGCCCTCGTGGTCTGCGTCGCGTTGACGCGTAGTCAGGATTTTGTGGAGGTGCGCGTCAAGCGAAGGGGGTTTGCGGTGATGCAGATGCTCTGCGAAGTGTCTGCGTCAAATCGACACAGAACCATAAATCAGCCTTAATTCAGTGTTTCCCAACCTTTTTTGA
>JAQQZY010000001.1:25534117-25544501 GCA_030068375.1 Ostorhinchus rueppellii
TACCATGGAAACACCATCATCTTCTACAACATTGATTCACCAGTAAAACCCATGGAGTTGGATCAATGACAGTGGACGGAGACATTTGATTTATGTTCAGTTATTGCTATCTTTGTTGAAAGAGTCACATTTTCTTCAGTTTTCTCTGTGTTTGCTATAATAGCGGTCAACTTTAATCTGAACTTTTATGAACATCTACATGATCAGTGAATTAAATATAGGAAAATACCTGATTTATACCAATAACATGCAAAATACAGAGGATAATGTTATAACAATCTGTGATAAATCTCTTAAGAAACGTTACATATAGAGAAAATTTCATTTGGGAACTGACACTAAAGTAACACTGGGTTTTTTGGGGTGAAATAAACACCTCACCTGCACGTCACTTCAACCACAAAACAAGCAAATAACTTACAGATGATTAACTTCCCACAGGCAGTGCACGCTTTGTTACGAAGTGAAGTCACACTTTCGACCATTTGCTGCAGATCATCTTTCACACCGCCGTGACGTTATTTAGCTCCTGTTTAAGTGAACAGGTCCAGACAGGTCACTGTGTACGATCAGAACAGATTTGTAGAGTTGGTCTAAAGCCTGACCATCCAGCTTTGGTCCCGTGATCCTTTTGTTTTGTTTTGTTTTTTTTCCTGCTACAGACCTAGGTTTATTAGTGTTCTGGTTTAAAAGTGATACTAAATCAGATGTATCATGTCTATGAAAGGACCCCTTTGGTTGCACTAAAGATCACATAATGTGACTTTACAGTAATATACAGCACAGTGCTCTACGTTTCTGCTATCAAATTGTGTCTTCAGATGATTTCTGCTTTCTTTCTACCCCTTTTTTCCTGATGTCTCTCACACATCTGTTAAAGTAGACAATGCCATGTCATCTAAAATGGAGGGGAATATGCCAACATAATATGTTATGAAAGAAGTGCTTTTGTATCTTTTGTACATTACATTACTGGCTTTGAGTCAAGAGAGAACAAGTAGCAGACTGTTAAACCTGTAGAAAAAAATTGCTAAGATAACATTTTTCTTGGAGGAAAAAAAAATCATAGCTATTTCTCTCTTTTGCAGAATGGAATATAAAATTGTCATCCCTATAAAATGAAGCATGTCTTTTTTAACCCTTGTGTATTCCTTGGGGTCAATTTGACTCCATTCTACTGCCTTCATCTATGGGATGTGGATGTGGAAGGATTAAAATATACATAAAGCAGCGTGGACACTGAAATTATGCTTAAGGAGATTAAACCTTAAAGACCCTTGAACTATTTTTGTGGTGACTTCCAGATTAATTATCATTCACATTTAATCTTTTTTTAAGTAATTTAGCACTATTTATTATTATAGTATCTTCTGCATTTTTAAGTGAAGAGTGTTTTCCTTAAAGTGATTGACCGTATTGTTCATTAAAGCTCAGAGTAAATGCAGGCGTCTCCATCCACTGTCTTTGATCCAACTCCATGAATTTTACTGGGGAATTCATGTAGAAGATGACAGTGTTTCCACGTTCACTACCCCTGAACATCAAATCTGATGACCATGGAAAGATGACAAACTGCATTGTACACCAATTATTCACATGTATTGACAGGATTAGTGGATCAAAAGTTTTTAGGTATTTGAGATTAGTCGGTTCTTTACATTTTACTTAATTTTTTATTACAAATCTAGAGGAACAGAAGAGCAACACCAACAGTTTCTTATGCCTTCTCCACTGTGGGTAGTGGTTGATTTTTTTTTTAAAGTAACTGGACCCTGTCTTTCTCTTTTTTTCAGCCCCTTCCCCCAAACCCTACATCAAACCACTCAGCAGCCAAGCAGCCTGCCTTCAGCCCGTCATTACCGGAACACGTCTATCAGAACTGTTTTGGCGGCGCCGGTGGAGCCGGCGACTGGAACAGCTCACTGCAGTGTCTGTCGCTCAAGTTTGAGAACCTGTGGGACGCTGCTGTGATGAAGAGCTGGAACCCCTCTGTGCTTCTTCCTGAGTCTCTACCAGGTGAGGCTCAGAAGAATCTGAAGAGCCAACCAAAAAACCACTACAATAGCACCTCGCAGTACGAGTACACCATTGTACAAGTTAATTTGCTTTATGAGCCACAGCTCCTGATTATTTGTGTGTTGACATGCAAGTAGAAATCCACAGTATGAGCGACCTTCATACTAGCCGCTGCTAGTACTATCCCCAACAGGACCAGCCTCCACTCACTTAGTTTGTTGAGGCGGTATCATGAGATCACGATCGCAATTCTCCTTCCAAACAGTAATCCTCCTCCTCCCCCGCCACCATCTTCCTCACACACAGATCATCTCATTTTTACGATAACTAATATTAAGTTAATAAAACCAATGTCTTTGCATTCTCTTTTATTATGTTTTTATATGTGTTATTTTCTTTCCACCTGTACGTTCCCTGTTTTAAAAATCCTTAAAAAAGGGTTTTTTGGTGGTTGGAATGGGTTAATTATATTTCAGTTACACTGAACAAAAATCTAAACGTAACACTTGTTTTTGCTCCTATTTTTCATGAGCTGAACTCAAAGATCTAAGACTTTGTCTATGTACACATAAAGTGTATTTCCCTCAAATATTGTTTACAAATCTATCTAAATCTGTGTTAGTGAGCACTTCTTTGCTGAGATTATCCATCCGCCTCATATCTGCATATCATAATGCTGATTAGACGGCATGATTATTGTCCACATTTATTGTGGCCATGGGGTGGCCACAATAAAAGGCCGCTCTAAAATGTGCAGTCACACAGCACGATGTCACCGATGTTTCAGGTTTTGAGGGAGCGTGCAGTGGGTTTTATGCACAGCCTCACTACTTCCTGAAGTTAAAGCAGCTCCTTTATTTCCTGTCTTTCATTATTGGACACACTGATTAATCCAGGTGTGTCTGCTACTTCTTGTTGAGATACTGTGGTCAGGCACACCTGGATTAATCAATGTGCCCAATAATGGAAGACAGGAAATAGAGTTGAAAAGTATCAGAGGAAGACACAACTCTGCCGGTTTCATGTGAGCGAAAGGCCTGTCCGCTACAAAACTTTTGTGGATATGACCAAAACCGTCTTTGTATGGACAACGCCTCAGAACTTTGCCTTCAGCTCATGAAAAATGGGAGCAAAAAGTAAAGTGTTGCATTTATATTTTTGTTCAGTGTAATTTCAGTCGGGCAAATTGATTACAAAACGAGTTCGATCGTGGAACAATTTAAACTTGGACTCTTTGAGGTTCTGCTGTCTGTTAAAAACTCACAGCATTTGTCCATCAACAGGTGACATGCTTGGACCGCCCCTCGCCGACGTCCCCCTTCCCCCTACATCACCTATTGGCCCCCAAGGGGAACATCCTTCTCTTCCTACTCCTATACCTCCTTCATCTTCCACCTCCTCGTCGTCATCGTCCTCTTCCTCCTCGTCATCTTCATCGTGCTCCTCTTCAGAAGCCAAAGAGCAGAAGAAAAGCGGCGCCAAGAAGAAGTGTCTCTATAATTTCCAGGATGCCTTCATGGAGACCAACCGGGTGGTGATGGCCACGTCGGCCTCCACATCCTCTGTGTCCTGCACTGCCACCACTGTCCAGTCAAGTAAGGACCAGTCATGTGGACACATTTTACCACTGGTTTGTGCAGGGTTTTGGTGCTGAAGTCCGAGTCTGGGGGATTGGACGGTATAAAAAAGATCACAAAACAACACTCATCAGTAGTCAGTAGTGAAGGAATTTGATTAGTGATTAAATAAATTGCAGCATAATTATGTTGCATGGTTTAAGATTGTAACTAATGACCATTGGTGAGTTCAAGTGGTTCACAATTTTAGTTGAGAAATTGTCAAAAACCGCTGCAAAAACACACTTCAGGTCTATAATAGTAGGTATGCTCAAATATGGCTTGTTGTTGTTTTTTTTTCTTCTTTTGCTAAAACTGATAGTAAAACTTTGACTGTAAAAGCAGTGAAATGTGACGGTTTCAGTTTGTAATTCACACAGATGGAATTAAGGGAAAGTATTGTTTTCTTTATTAGTTGAAAAGTACCTAAAACCCTCAAATCCACACTGGTGTTGTCCAGTATTTCAGTTAATTTGACTTTAGCTCACTTTAATGGCACCGATGATCCTGATTTAAACCCTCCATTTTGATAACCTAATAAAACTAAAATAAAGAGAAGTGTCTGTGAAGAGACAAGAATTAAGGCAACAAGTGGAAACTACAATAAATAGAAAGATAATTAAATTAGAGTAATGACTAAGGGCTGATTTGCGGGACTGATGACTGCTTAATTTTGATACAAAGACCTAAGATGACCTCTCATCTAAAACCTCTGTATCCTTTTAGATGATGTATTTCACAATCTAGGTAAAGAGGACCACAGGCAACCCACTCCAGCTGCCCCCAGAACCAGCTCCACAGGCCTCACCTCCCTCCCTCCGCTCTCGGGCCCCTCCCTGCCCCCCGCACCCAACACACACCTTCCCACAATGGGATCACAGCCCTTTCCAAAGATGGCTGCCACAGCTCCAGACTTCGCGGAGGCCCACCAGGGCCTGTGCCTTCCACCTGCAGAACCTCCGGTTTCCTCAACAGAGGGTCCCATCAGTGCTCCACCCAGCGTCTGCAGGTGAGCTCCCAGCAAACGCGTCCCATCGGGTCGCCCATCATATGACGTACACTGTGTCAGCCTGAACTGAAAATAAAAATGGCCCTTTTCAGTGATCCGGACTGTGAAGGACATCGCTGTGAGGGGAATGGGGCGTACGAGCACCAGCCGTATGACGGAGAGGAGAGCCAGGACGAGGACAGCTGCTCTGAACACAGCTCCTCCACGTCCACCTCCACCAACCAGAAAGAAGGAAAGTACTGTGACTGCTGCTACTGCGAGTTCTTCGGTCATGGCGGGGTAAGACAAACTGAATGAAGCATCCTTATTTAGCCTGTTGGATTATGCAAAATATCCGTCTATATCAGTCTGTCCTTACTCTTTGAATTAATCTCGTTTTTCTCTCTGGTTGCTTCATTCTTGCAGCCTCCAGCTGCTCCCACAAGTCGAAACTATGCAGAGATGCGGGAAAAGCTGAGATTGCGTCTGACAAAGCGGAAGGAGGAGCAGCCGAAGCGCGAAGAACAGCAGCCGGTGATAGAAAGAGACGGAGGGGTGGAGGACCACAGGCGGGTGGAGGACCTTTTGCAGTTCATCAACAGCGCCGACAGTAAACCTGCCTCTAGCTCTAAGGCTGCCAAACGGGCCAGGCATAAACAGAAGAAGGTAAATGTCACCACCAAACTGTCCAGAGGTCATTTTGTCTCACCTCCAGGTATCTGGTCTGAACCGTAGCAAAGGACGACAAAGAGAGCTCAGTGCCCTGCAGCTTAAGAAAACACACGCACATTAAACACACAGTCTTTTCTGTTGCTAGGTGTTT
Source organism: Ostorhinchus rueppellii (assembly GCA_030068375.1). Classification (NCBI taxonomy): domain Eukaryota; kingdom Metazoa; phylum Chordata; class Actinopteri; order Kurtiformes; family Apogonidae; genus Ostorhinchus; species Ostorhinchus rueppellii. The sequence goes on from JAQQZY010000001.1 coordinate 25,539,561, forward strand.
CGTAATCCAAACAATAACAAAAGAAGGAGTTTGATCCCATTGTGGAGTAGCACTGGATCAGGGGAGTTTCACAGCATGTGGAAATCTATCTGATGTGACTCGGGCCAAAAATTATGTTTGGAGACCAGATGATGTATTGAAGTTTTATTCATATTCAGTTTGTTGACATGTATTTGGATTTTGTAACTTCATTCCAATAAACCAACTGCAAGTAATGTTAATATGAGGCAGTGTAAGCTGAACATATGTCCTCCATGCATCAGGGCTCATGGGTAGCCATATTTACTGCCTCTGAGTACCCTCAGAAATGTGCAAAATGTAAATTACGGAATAGGAAACTGGTAATGGACACACCAAAATGTCGACAAAACTGTAAAAGATCACAAAAAAGTTTTTACACTCTCAGGAGGTGGTGTTTGGTACATTTTAATGCAGAAGTGTAGCAAAAAAGTGTAATGGAAACACATTTTGCATTTTGAAGCCAAACACTCTTCAATGGAAACACCTAATGTGTTGAAATTGCAGAAATATCACTTATTTTCCAGAAAACTGTAATGGAAACCCAGCTAGTGAGGTAGGAGAAAAAAAATCATGCTGCGTTCAGGTTCTGCTCCTTATCAGGAGATAGGAGTGGTTGGCTCTTGTACATTTGACAGTAAATGACATACAACGGAATTAACAGGCAACCAAATAATAGGAACAATTATTTAATTAAGGTCAATTTGTTCAATTTGGGGGAAAAAAAAAAAAAAACTCTTGATGTAATTCAACTCAACCAAATGTATAACATAGTCCTCTATTCTAGACATTTTAATTCAGTAGTGTTACATATTATAGTGATTAGAAAAATGTCCTGTGCTTCAAACACAACTTGCATATACAGCTAATGGGCTCCAGCTCATTGGATACAGGGTGAAGTCAGCCTTCAGGGCTTTGTAGTTGAAGGACTTTGTGACAGAAAGTCTTCAAAAAGACAGGTGGGGCAGTATAGTGTGACAAAGTCATGGAGGAGGAGATTATGCAGGTTGAACAACAGGGCCTTCCCCCAAGAGACTGGGATTTGTTTCACTTGTGTGAATGCAAAACTGCTTTTACTATTAGGTCGAGGCATCTGTACAACTTCCATTGTGTTTCTATATTGTCTTGTGTTGAAGATAAAAAGCACACATGTTCTCAAACTGGTGATATTTTTCTTAATTTGCATGGTTTTTTTGTACGTGTTGTTGCACTGTACTGAGTACTTCAGTGTGATTCAGTGTGTATATAGTGCAGGGTTCTTTTTGTCAGTAGGTGTCATTTTTCAGTTCACTTTGTCCTAATGCTAAAACTGTACGTCTCTGTCTGCTAAGATGGAGGAGAAGGCTCGTCTGGAGGCAGAGGCTCGTGAAAAGGAGGAACAGCAACTGTTGGAAGAGCAGCAACGGCGGCAGAGGCAGGAAGAGGAAGAGGCAGAGCTTCAAAAAGAACTGCTACGCCTGCAGGAGCTGCAGCATCATCGCGCAGCAAAGAAGAAAAAGAAAGAGAAAGCAAAGGAAAACACTGCACCCCCACAGAACAACCCACAGCCCCTCAAACAGACAGCTCAGAACGTCCTAGATAATCTTCAGAATGGAAAGTCACAGCTGCTTCAAACCCTCATCCGCCTCCCCAACCAGCAGGAACCCAGATTCGACCCCCCACCCAGGCCAACACATCACAACCCAAAATGCACCAGTGAGAAGGGGTTTTCTACTGATATCATCTTAAATTCTCCCGCTGCCTTCCAAAACGGAACTTCATCTCAGCTTGAGGTGAACGGAAAAGTTAAAGCCAGGCAGTCTGTGAAGGTGGTCACGTGTGAATCTGTTCTAAAGAAAGCCCCAGAGTTGCCCAGGTGCTCAGAGGTGGTGGCAGCGGCAACAGCAGCGACAAAGCTAGTTCACGAGCCCCCCCCTGCCACTACAACAGACACCAAAGCAACGCGAGTCAGGGCTGCCGAGGCCTTGACGCCTCTCCCAAACACTGAACCCAGGGCGGAGGAGAGGAGTACCAACAGAAGTGCCAGCGGTAAAAGGCAGCAGCAACAACCTCTGACCCCTGTAAAGGAAGACAGGAGGAGTCCACCTGTGTCAAACCCCTCCCCGTCCCCCCCTCCAGCCCCTCAGTCTGAGCAGAGCCAGCAGAATGGCAAACCTTCCAGTGCAGAGTCCCCACAGCCAAAGGGCAAGACCAAGAAAAGCAAGAAGAAGAAGGGGGACAAGATGAATACCTCAATAGGTGGGTATTCCTTCTGAATAATCACATATATGACGCCTCACATCCAACTGGTCCAATGTCCTCTTTGTGGACTTTGTCATTTCTCCAAAAGTGGGCTGTGTGATAAAACAATAATAATATCAGGGTTCTCCTCAGTAATTTATTGTATTCTGGCGCGCCCCCTGACCCGAAGAAAGTCTTGTGCTAAAACCTCACGATAGAAACAACTCCATGAGATTTCAAAGAAAAAACAACATGGCGCTGGAAAATTGAGCGCGTACCTGCAAACCCGGCGGCAAAATTATCAGGGGAAAATAGAAAAAAACACCCTAAATTTGAAAAAAAAAAATGAGTATATAATGTTCTTCAGCACATCTGTCATGTTCAACCTCTGACAGAAAATAAGTCGTATTTAAATCAAAAATAACCTTCTGATGTCTTCACAACAAACTTATAAGTGACGGAAAATTTAAGCTTCACAAAAATAGTGATTTGATTTATATCGTGGTACATATAGATATTTGATACGAAAAAAATTACCCTGATATAATTTTTTTTCCATATCGCCCAGCCTTGTCTCAAAGTATGACATTAACGTCCAAAAGCTGTAACAAAACACTTATTACAGTTACAATTATTACAGATTTTTCAGTTTAAATCACATATATTCCCAGTGATTTTTGATCCGGAACAAACAACAATCCCCAAATAAACAAGATTATGATATAATTTATGTTGATAAAGATTTGGACATTTTTACCAGAGTCACAGCGGAAATAAATACGAGTCGGTCTGTAATCTTTTATCTTACATGTGATAGGATGACAGAAACCGTGCAGAGTCTGTCATATTTTGTTATTTATGAATGCAGAGCTTCTGTCCAAGTTGGAGACACACAAGGATGTTGTGGTGCGTTCACGTGCACTTCATAAACTCTGAAATCCAAATAGCCATGGAAGGTGGTTAAAATGGGACGGTTAATGTTTGATTTCTCTTATTTTCTACGATTATACATCTCTCAGTTCTTTCACCACAGCAGTTTTAATGACAGTTACAAGTGGTTTAGACATGTAATAAGTACTGAAGTAAGACCATTTGCATTTCTGTTTTAATATCCTCTAATTCAACCTCAGAAATATATTTATTCAGGTTTACCATCATCATCATCATCATCACAATCCTTATGGAAAAACCTTTTTTATTTTTTTAAATCACATAAACACCACAGGGCTGTGTTGTAAGATGTCTTCTGATGTTGCGTGACTTTTGTGGTAAGATTTGGAGCATGTTAAGATGTTAAAAGCACAACTTGAAACTTGCCCCTATGGGTTAGCTGTGAGCGCTAACTTTCCGGTCGAAAATCTCAATGTAGGTTGCACTAAAAGTTCTCCCGCCTTCGGTACAGGCGTTTCCTCGGGTAGCTCGAGCAATAGAAAGCATGTTGAAAATGGCCGGAATTCTCCTTTAATCCAATACTAATTTTTTTCATCATGCTAATGGAAGGAAATACAAGTGTCCAACTGTTGAAGGTGAGGTCAATATAAAACAGAACACCTCGCCGAGGGGCAGGAAGAAGCAATGACCCATGCGTTTTATTCTTGGTACGGTAGAAAACACTAAATATAACTGTCAACATTGAACTGATATAACTAGTACAAGTGGTGACACAACTGGTGGTTTAATGTATTTTAAAGATCAAGACGTTGGAAATGAGGAAAGCCCCTGCACCAGTGTCTCTTAATCCAAACTATAACAAAAGACACAGTTTGATCAGATGGTGAAGTAGCATTGGATCAGTGGAGCTGATGTTTTCACTGCAAATGAAACTCTGTCTGATGCGACTGTGGTTTAAATGTATGTATAGACGTTTTATTCACATTATATTTAGTGGTAAGATATTCATTTTTTGTCATGTCAGTCTAATAAATCAACTGCAAGTAATGTTAATATGAGGGACACTAGGCTAAGGATAAGTGGTATAAACCTATATATTGTTGGCCTCATAGCATAGTTGCTTAATCCAATCCAACTTTATTTATAAAGCACTTTAAAACAACCACAGTGGACCAAAGTGCTGTACAGAACACCAGAAACACAATGCAATTTAGAAAAATAAAATCAAACAAACAAGTTAAAATATAAGACAGAAGAAAATATCAACAGTCATACACTGTATGGACAAAAGTATTGGGACACATTGAATTCAGGTGTTTCTTTTCTAACAGGTCTGGGATACAAAACAATAATAACAAACGTCATAATATAGTTTTATATTGTATCATTGCATTGGTTAATTTTATTTCAATTCTTATCTTGGCTTCCAAAATGCCTCAGAAGTGGTTCTGACTTCATTTCTCTCAACATTGATTTTGTTTTTAGTTTCGTTTTTTTTTTTAATCCATGACTATGATTTTAAATGTTCTACCTCTACATTTCTAAACTATTTTTCGGGCTCTGACTGAAAACAATTTTCTACCACAACAAACCATCTAATTTCTTCACATCTCACTTAGAAGAAAAATCTCCCACTAAACTTTAAGGAAGTATTAATGTTTATGGACAGAAATATTGGGACACATCATGATTACAGCTGGAGAAACATCAATATTAATCATCAAGAGGAAATGTATCACAATAGCTGGGTTGCACTTACGTCACAATCCCCCATCACGGGAGCGCGCGAATTTGAAATGGTGGACAACCTGG
>JAQQZY010000001.1:25618173-25630095 GCA_030068375.1 Ostorhinchus rueppellii
AGCTGGGATAGGCTCCATGTGACCCCCGTGACCCTAATGAGGATTAAGCGGGTATAGAAGATGAATGAATGAATGAACAACAAACATGAGGTCGCTGAGCTTCAACAATTTTACCACAAACTGCAATTTTATTGAGTCAGAATAATATTTCAAATTGGCAAGCATTATAAATGATTATAAATTATATATTAAATTATGAATGAAGAATTCAATCAAAAAAGCCTCTTTAAGCCTCTTTACCACTGACTGTAATACAATTGTTTTTCTTAAAAGTTAAGTGGACAATACAACCTCTGTCAGTGTTGTGGAGTTATGGCACATCAGCACAAACTTCTTCCTTTTCTGTTTGTGTCAAGAAATTTAGGGGAACATTTAGGATAAACACCAGGGTTCATAAAGCTTAAAATGGTATTTTAATGATGCTAATGTTAAAGAGTCCAACATCATGTCTAATTGAGGAGGTAGAAAAGAGTGTGGGATCCAAAACCACCACATAAATCCTGCTTTGAATGCAACATTTTCACGTGAATGCATAAGCAAATTCAAATCCATACCACGTTTCACCACTTTAGAGATGTACCCAACAAAACAAACACGAGAATACTTCTTAGTTTCAAAAATGTTTGCATATTTATTAATATTAAAACTCATACAATTACCTGGAAACTGTACATAACATATGATAAAGTGCTGTTTATTAACAAAATGTCCGAAGGCTACAATCAGCACACACAGAAATCTCACAGATGGTTTCTATTCATGAGAACAAGAAAGACAATATATCCACACAAACTGAGTTCATAACAAGTTAGTGTGGACAGGACTGGATGAAGTCTGCATAAAAGATTCAACTATATCAAAATGAAGAGCTGTCCTACACAGAGGGAATACAATAAGTCCTGCTTGTCAAGGGATTTTATTGGCATTTTATTGGCAGAGCACATTAAAGAAGAAAATAATAGGAAAAAATGGGATCTGATTTCAAAACCTCACTTTTTATGCTTCCAAAAGATCGATATAACCACAGAACAATGTCGACTTTCTTTGGTTATTAAAGTTAAATGACTGTGAAATGAATTGCAATTTAAAAGCTACAACCAACTGCACTAACAAAGTGTTTCATTTTCTGCACATATAAAAATGTTTACAATAAAACAATCTTTAATCAATCTGCAGTTGCTGAAAAATGTGAACATCTGCTTTTTATTCAATGTGCCGCATTAAAAGAACATAATGCAAAAAATGAGAGCAAGATTTTAGACATATTAGGCTTAGTGTACAAGTGAGTTATGAACTCAACCAGATCTAAGTAATTAAACAACTGCCTGGATCCCCAACAATTCCAAAAGAATGAGAACAACTATTTTCATCCAGGATTTATCACCATTTTCTGGACTGAGGGGGCTTTCACACCTAACCTCACTGCGTCTGGTAAAAAGTGGTGGTTTCAGTCCAGATCAAACAGAGCCATGGTTCAGTTTGTTTCTAGAGTGAAAACCCTTTTTTGGATGATTCAAAGTCAGTCGGTGATCGTCAGCCACTTAAGTACCAAAACAAGAAAAAATGAGCCACAGTAAAATAGGACAGAAGAAGGTGGAACTTATAGAAATGTGGTCAGATTAGTAAAAAAAAAAAAAGGAAAAGACACAGAAACTTTGTATTTTCTGACAAAATATGAGAGGATGAGGAAGAAAGATCACCTGAAGATAAGGAAAGTGCAGGGAATACCAGCTGAATAGAGAACTGAAATCCCACCCATTGTGGCCCATTGGACCTGACCTTGGACAAAATATGAATGGTGGTCAATGGTGAAAGACAAATCTTTCTTCTTATTTTTTTTTTTTTTTAAATCCAAACTGAATTGTCTCAACATTTGCACATAAAACATTTGTCAAATAAAAAAGATAATTAAATGAGCCAAGAAAATTGCAGTTAGCATTGGTTGGTTGGTTGGTTGGTTGCATGGATGGATGGATGGAAAGAAAACATCTGGTTTTATGTTAAACAGTTCGATGGACTGCATCGCTCATGTGACACATGTCACCAAAGTAGCCGTTACCGTTTCATAGTAAATCACAGTCTCAGAGACTGAGCAATATCAGTATTAAAAGAATGATCATTTCCCTGTGCTCTACACATACTATAAATGTTCTGTTTGGGTTCTTCATTAATTCAACTCCACAAGTCCATCTTCAACCCTATTTCTGAGTAATGACACCAGAAAGGTCTTTTGGAGCGTTGGCCCTTTAAATACTCATGAGCCACTTCATGCCCCACCCCCTCCAGGTTGTTTACTGTGCTGCTCTGTCTCGTTCAACCAACAACTGAACACTTTAGGTAATCGGCTTGAAATGTGGACATATTTTCGGTATGGACTACAACAGCTGCTGCTGATAAACAATGTCGTACTTGGAGAAATGTTCATCGGAAATCTTCCAATCCAATCCAGTCCAATTCAATCCAACTTTATTTATAAAGCACTTTAACTCCTTGACACCTCTTGATGCAAATTTGCATCAAACCCCCCCCCCACACACACACACACACACACATCCAAAATGCAACCAAAATACTATCTACTTGAAAGAAAAAACACAAGTCAAAATTTTTTTTCCCACAATTGAAAATCGATTCAGGCATTAGGGCACTAAAACAACCGCTGCCGTTAACAAACAATGATGTAAATAGTGATGGAACTCATTACAGACGTAACAAATTAAACCAGATGATAGAAATCCAGTTGATTTTTGCCAAAATGAATATAAAGATAGCTTTGCAGCACCTGGAGGGTTCAAAATCGAACCTTTGGAACTATTAGGATTCAAATACACAAGTAAATGTATCAAAGACTAATAACAGTGGGTTTGGATAAATATGAGCCCTTTAAAAGAGGTAACAATCATTAGTCTGGTGACATTGACAGCATGCAGGCATCTTCAACAGAGACAGTTAGGAGGTCACCTCTGTGACTTTCCAGTAGTCTTTACATTTACGTGTTTTCACAGTCTGACAGTTCAACAGTCTTACCAGAAACTGCGGCTATCTTCACTATTTTCATTAACTTTCAAATATGTAAATATCTTAAGTGTAACTCATCACATAACTTACACAGGATCAGAAAGCTTCTTGTCTATCACTAGTCACTCTAATAATTTTTTTTCTGGAAATAAGGTCCAATGTGGCACAATCGGAATGGACAGGACTTTAGCTCTCTATGGACAATATGCATGACACAGGGTGGGAGACACGGCCCATGTTTGTAGATGATGAGAGGATGTAGGTACCAGATTACACATATACTCTGGCACATACTTATTAAAATATTCATATACTATTGATAAATCAAAACACACTGTAACCGAACTGCTGAGATGAACATGAGGATCACATAACTTTAAATGGAGGAAACCTGTTGAGCTGAATCTCACACATTTTGTTAATGTGTCTACACTTGTATTTCTGCCTCCAACAGGCTAGCAGTCATTGGCCCTGAGTCCACTCTGATACCCCCCACTCCAGTGTCTGACACAACTGGAGAGGCATTAGGGGTCCGAATGGTGAGAGAAGACAGAGATGGGGAGAAAGTGGGAGTCATGGCTGAGGGGGTGAGTCCAGTATTTCTGGCTAAGGGGGAGTAAGCATATTTACGGTGAGATGGCTTCCTACTAAGGCTTGGCAAGCGTCCTGGCTTTCGTGGAGGCACAGTCCTAATGCCTGGCTGAGCTACTCTTGTTATAAGAGGTGGGGGGTTCATGAGACAGCTCGACTCAGCAGCCAAATCCTCACGTCCACCTTGAAGCTCCTCATCAGGGAGCAGCCCAATATCTGTAAAGACAGATGCGAGATTATGGTAGCGAGGCTCCCAGTCCAAAAGGTAGTCCCAATTGTAACTGCCCTGCATCTGCTCATCGGGACAAACCAGGGAAAATAAGGAATCTGTAGAGGTTTGGGCGTCTGACAGAGGGGCATACCCTTTTGTATCCATACTCTCCTCCAAATCTCTCACCCGAAGAATTGCTGGAAGTAGTCCTTCACCTCCGCCTTCTTCTTTAAAGTGATGGAGGCTTTCTGTGCTAGCCATTCCTGGGATTAAACATTTTTTGAAAGATAAAAGATGTTCTGGTCCTACATCGATAGAGTGGCAGCAAGTATTATCAGCAGGTAAAGCAGAATCAGGGATCTCTGAGGTCTGGTTGCCTTGAACTGGTCCATCTCTTTTACGGTAAGGGTACTCATTTATCCATTTGATCTCCTGATCCTCTGCAGTTTCGCCTTCTGCTGATCCACGGCCACTTGAGTCTGACTGACTGTACAGGTTTGGTATGTCCTTTCTTGTCACCAAGATGCTGGGCCGCTTCATCTCCTGCAGACAGATTACACTCGTGGATTGTACACTAGAGCCACAGAAGGAACCTGTGCCATTGTTTGTAGCAATGGCAGCTGCCTTTTTCACTGCAGCCTCTTTGATCTTGTACGAAAGAACTAGACCCACAAAAATGACCAGGATGAGGAGGAACATCAGCAGAGACACACTCAGACTGAGCATGTGAGTATCAAGAGGTACCCCCGCCAATGCCTCGGCCGAGTTTGAGATATTGACAAAAACTGGGCAAGTGGTGGTCTTGGAGCCAAGTTTGGGACTACCTGCTGACACAACCAACTCTACCATGTTCTCATTGGCATAGCTGCCTCTTCTGCGATACACAGGATCTGAAACAAAGATGGCACCAGTTGTTTTATTTATTGAGAAAAACTGTGACGGGTGCAGAAATGAGTACTCCACCAGCCCATCAATGCCACCATCATAGTCCATTGCCATGACAAAGCCAATGGTTTCTCCTGGCTTTGTGTTTTCTGGCAGGAGGAAGTGGTACTGCTTCTGGGTGAAGATGGGACTAAACTCATCCATTCCCTTAATGGCCACCTGCACTCGCACTGTCGCTGCTTTGTCTCCTTTGTCCTTGGCCTCCACGATGAAGCAATATTCACTCTCACGTTCATAATCAAAGGTCTGCCTGGTGTGAATGTCACCTGTGAAGGCGTCAATGGCAAAGGCTTCCTTCCTCTCAGGGCTTCCACTGCCATAGTCCATGAAGCAGGAGGACAGAATAGAGTAGGTGAGCTGGCCATAGACACCTAAGTCATTGTCAACAGCGTGCACTGAACAGGCATGAGTAAAAGCTGGAAGGTTCTCCATCACGGAACAATTAACAACAGGGAACATGAAGTAGGGAGTGTTGTCATTCTCATCCAGTACTGTGATGAAGACAACTGTGAAAGCAACTTTACGATCTTCAGATGATTCACTACCATCAGATGCTCGAATGGTCAAGGTATATTTTGTATCCTCCTCATAGTTGAGTGACTGGTTAACCACTAAAACACCTGACTGAGGGTCCAGCTTCAGGTGTCCTTTGCTGTTTCCTGATATGATATCATAACGCAACAGGCCATTGGTTCCCAAGTCTGGATCCTGGGCATTGACTTGGACCAGCCTGGTACCCATGTGGCTGTTTTCATTGACCTGGACGTGGTATTCTGTGTTGGAAAAGACGGGGGCATTGTCATTGCAGTCAGTCACAGTCACCATGACGACCGCAGAACTGTTCAATGGAGGTGTTCCTCGATCAGAGACGCTCACTGTTAATGAGTAGCTCTCAGTGGTCTCACGGTCTAAAGGGTTGCACAGAACAAGTTTTCCAACATTTTTCATCACATTCTCAACCTGAAGCATTTTTACTTCCAGACAGAACCTCTTCTCATCATTTCCTGTGATGATGGTGTAGTCCAGATGTGTATTTTCAGGGCTCCAGTCGTGGTCATCTGCAGTGAGTGTCAGTAGGGTGGTTTCTGTTGGTGTGTCCTCTGGGACAGTGAGGGTGTATGTGTCCTGGTGAAACACAGGTGCATGGTCGTTGGTGTCCAAAATCATTACATCTATGGAGGTGACAGTTGACCGGAGAGGATCGCCATGGTCTCTGGCCTCAACCAGAAGATGGATTGGATTGCTGTTTGTGATTGCCTTCAATGGCTTGTTGGTAAAGACAGACCCTGTAAGATAAAAACATAAAACCGTCAAAGGAGTAATACTCTACAGCAGGGGTGTCCAATCCTGGTCCTCGAGGGCCGGTATCCTGCATGGTTTAGATGTATCCCTCTTCCAACACACCTTATTCAAATGATAAACCTATGATCAAGCTCTGCAGAAGCCTGATAACAAATGTCAGGTGTACTGGAAGAGGGAAACATCTAAAGCATGCAGGATAGTAGCCCTTGAGGACAGACAGCTCTACAGTAATAAGTCTTCTTTTCCTTTTGGCTGTTCCCTTCAGGGGTCACCACAGCGACTCATCTTCGTCCATTTAACCCTATCCTCTATCACAAAGCGCTATAGCTCATTTCATCATCTGCTTTTACGTCCTCGTCACATTTGCCCATTGTTTGTTTAGGACTGAGTGTCATTTTTCCGCTTTATATACAAATAAAAACATACACAACTTCCAAATCTGTTGCTTTTTCACCTGGAAAAATGCAGGAACTCACTTGTCAAGCATAATTTGCAGGACACTAAACTGAAAATAACTTCAAACAAAGCAGTCAGGATGTATTCTTTGGTGTGTTTGAGGGTAATAAGTAGCCCAATACTTTATGTCTGATGCGTTCATAATAGAGTACATCATATCAACTTCAAGAAACTTTCAGACATCACTTGAATTTTAGTGATAGTCATACCATTGTTCTTCCTGTTATACAGACAATGTTTCTCAAGTAGGTAGTCCTTGGTGGGGGTATCTGGGTATCTGGAGCATTGATATTCCAAGCTCTCAGTAGTCACAAATCAGTGCTGTGCATCCTCAGACTGTATCACTCACTGAATAAAGCCTAAAGTTCATTGTTCATACACATCTGTGGTATTATTAAGGTTTCTTCTCCAAACTAAAGCTCATACTTTCTGACAGTCAAAATAACACTGTCTAATCTTAATGTGCTGCATCAGCTAATACTTTGCATTATAGCTCTGTTAGCTTAGCACTCTCTCAGAAAACAGTTCCAGTGAAACCACAAATCACATTTGTTTCCTGTACAGTTTGTGTTGTCGGTATTTGCACTAAAGATCTGTTTGGAATCCAACAAACAAGGTCAGAACGGTCACAATTTAGCCTGAACTGTGGACCGACAAAATGCAACTTAACAAAGATAACAACAACCCATAATAACGTTATACTTTTCTAAGCCTCATAAAATCACCGGTGTCGAAGAAATGCTGGCATTTCAACATCAAACTTCATTCTTTTCATTTACAGCTGTGTCCAGTGGAGAAAACACTACTGAAACACACTGAACAATGCCCCACTAATGGCTTCATGAGTCTACTGGTGCCCCCCCATGCCTGAAAGGATGAGGGTAATTGCAAACGTAACATGGCGGACCTACAGTATATGAGAAGGACATGGTGGTTTATACAGCTCTGTAGATAGAGCTGTGACAAAGTGAAAATGAAAGTGAGCTACCTGCTGCCCCCGAAAACACATTTACAACCGTGGTGGTGGTGGTGTGTGTGTGTGTGTGTGTGTGGGGGGTGACGTGACGTGACGGACCTACAGTATATGAGAAGGACATTGTAGGTTATATAGCTTTGTAGATAAAGCTGTTAAAAAAGTGACAGTGAGTTCCATTCACCTTATCGTTGACTGTTGACTACCTCCTGCCCCCCCCCCCCGAAAACAAATTTGAGATTGGAAGGTGGGTGGGGGGAGGGGATGATGTGCCACAGACCTCAATCCATTGGGTATGTGCCAAGATTTATAATGTTGTGAGAACATTAGTGACAACACCCCGCTTGGATGACAACCACTGCTTTATTTTGACTCTAAAAGTTGTTTCTTTGTGGTTCTCTTCTGGTCACTTTCTGACACATTGGTCAAAGGCCTTGTGGTGTTAGTTGTCCTCACCATGGGGGACCAGCAGAGTGACTCACTACACCCTCTACTGGTCACATAAATCCACAGTCTCGTAGGTGGAAATAAATAAACTACAATCTAATACAGTGGCATCTTTGTCATAAATTCAGAGTTCTTTATGCTAAACACCACTATGATTTAGGTGATTTTTAATATTTGAAAGTAGAAACAGACAATCAAACTCATCATATATCACATACAAATACCCTACTTGTTCCTGAACATCATACAGTGTACTGAGTTAAAGCCAGATTGCTCTTGTCATTACAAACAGCAATACAGTGTTATTTCCTGAGTGAATATGGCTTAATGAATTCCATGTGCAGACTAAAGGATAAAATTTTATCATGGGTAACAATAAAGCATTTATCCATGCAATTTATTATTCCACTTCACTTCCACTTAAACCTTTTCCCAGTACGACTTTATTCATTCGGAGGCTTTACTGTAAAGCAGCAGCATCCATTGTTGTCGACTATATAGACATGGAAAAACTGAGAGCTGCTGCGCCACAGTAGGCACCATATTAGGTTTTTGGATTCATTTTAGATGGCTTTAGTCAAAATTGCTGCAAATTTCACTTTCCATTAGTGACTTTGACCGCAAAATTGGACAAATAGGCCTACATTTCTCAGATATTAAACTTTGGGGTTCAAACATCATTGAAGCACATAAATCACTCCGGTGGAAAAGATGGGCCAGCGTTTAGGACGGCTGGTTTGGTTTGGTTTCAGCTATGTTGGATTTTTTTTTTTTTTCTTTTTTTTTTTTGAGACTTTAGAGAGTTTAAAAAGGGAGATGAAAATAGTCATGGCTCTCTTGAGGTTTTTTTTTTTTTTTTTATTCAATACATAATCTAATTACCTTCTCTGATGCTAAATCTCATTAACTCTTCTCTCTTCTCCTGTCATCTACACATCCAAAAGTACAGAAATATAAACAATGGAGAAGTATACTGCTGCTAAAATAATAAAAAGTCAAAGTAACCTCTGAAAACCAGCCTGTGTTTCCCTGTGTTGTTTTTCCTCTGGTGTTTGGCTCTTAATAAATGCCAGAAAAAATGGATTTTTATGGGAGAATAAGAGAAAAAAAGAATGAAAATCAACCCACCAGACAGCCATGAAAACTGTAAGCCATGAAGTAATGTCTTAAACAGAACTAATTTTTTACACTTTTTTTTTTTTTTTTGTCATTTTGGTGACTCTTGAACCTCTTTATCTTCTATTTATACACGTACAATCTCTTTTCCATCAGTTTAGCTATTCTTACCCTCATCTGGTTTGATGTAGAAGCCTTGTAAAGGAGATGAGAGCAGTCTGTAAGTGACTTTGCCGCTGAGTCCGGAATCTCTGTCAGTCGCAGACACTGACACAACTAATGTGTCTGCTGGGACCAGCTCTGACAACTCCACCTGCAACGAACAACCAATGAGGTGAAAAGTAGCAAATGACAAATACTGTGTTATTTGTCAGGTATCTGTATTTTACTTCAATGCTCATTTTTTGGACCAAATACACAATTCATAGTTTTCCGTTGTGTGTTTGCACCCACATGGTTTATTACAGAGCTTTAAGTCGTTTCCTCATTTTGACTGATTTGCCACTAGATAAGAGGCATCGCAAACTGCAGTTTCATCAGTTTTCTGTTTAATATCAAAATGAAATATACATGCATATCTGACTACTTCATGCCTCCCAACCCCTACTGTACATGCAATCACATAAAACGCACAAGAATATTTGGAGATAATAAGTTTTGGCAATGACACAAATTAACTCAGCAATTGACGAAACATACAGTACATGTGATTTATTTTCTTATAAAAGTACTTAAAACGATTAAAATCCTTAAAATTGCTATTGCTACATGTGGAAAAAAATGTAACATCCATTACTAACATGTTCTACAATAATTTCTCAGAATATGCCATCAGCATAACTTATATTGCAGAGTGATAAGGTAATAAAATAATGTCCATAATGTTGGCAATGCTGGTGTTTAAAATCTATGTTGTTTTGTGTTCTGGGGGATGCACTGCAGTTTGGACGCTATTTACATATATTTATTGTGTAGTACTTGTAAAGAAGATTGGTTTTGCAGAGAATTATAATGAAGTTGTAAAACAATGTGTGTTCGTCATCTAACATTTGTAGTTTTGTTTCTAAATTTAACAAAACTAAAAAAAACAACATATTTAATAATGAACTGGAATGACTGGTCACCTGTATGTGTCGGTTTTACACACGAAATACAGAACAAAGATAAGACAGAAAAGCTTTGCAGGATTTTATCTTGATCTACAAAAAGTCTCAAAAACATGTAACTCTCATTTTTATTTATTTATTTTTATTATTTTTAATAAAAATGTTAAAAGTATGTGACATGCATAGTACAGAAGGTTTGCATTTCAGCTGCTTCTTCTATATATATATAAAAAAAAGTAGATCTTTCAGTTGCTTCTGTACAAAAGATGATTTCAAAATGTCAACATCATTCATTTTAGCTACTGCAAACAACTAGTGAGACCCCGTTGTAGGATTCTGTAACCCCGTTTTGGTCAACCTGCTGAGAACATTTAGCTTGAACTGATTCATCCAAGTCACTGCTGAGCAACAACTTGGTGGGGTATGTTAACATGAGGATATTTTCAGTCTCTGCCTAATAAAATAGGAATGTTCTGGTTAAACAGTCTTCTTTTGCTTTTGTTTTCAATTTCCTGCTTTTAAATTTGCATTTGTAATTTTTTCCCCTCAAAGTAGTTCCCCTTTTCTCCAGCTTGAGAGAAAAATGTACAGTACCTAAACTGGAAATCCACAACATGAACTGGTAAAAGGCCTGGATGTGTTGGCACGGAGCATTTTTGACCCCATCTAGTTGGTATGTAGGCCCCTTCGTAGTTTCTTGATAGATATGTTATGTGTACCTGGTAGGAGACCTGGGTGAATACTGGAGCATTGTCATTGACATCAAGAACTTGAACTTTGACCTCCCCGGTGGTTTGATGGAGGGAGTCGGATGCCCAGACGATCAGTGTGTACTCTTTCTGTGCCTCGTAGTCCAGAGCTTGTGTCAGGGTGATCACGCCGGTGTAGCAGTCGATGGCAAAGGGGCCGCTGGTGCTGCCGTTCAGTGCAAAGCTGTAGGTGATGGTTGGGCTCAGGTCCACGTCGTTTGCAGTGACCTGAGTGACCATGTAACCTGCTGGTAGATCTAGTAAAACAGGAAAACATAAGACAAGATGATTCAGTACGTTCCAAACTGTCCACATTCCAACCACCCAGAGTGAGATTTTATTTTATTGTCATGAGAAACTATAATGCGGAGGCTGGGGGTTGTTCTTACTCTCTGATATGAGTACAGGCTCCATGGGGGGGATAGCAGGGCTGTTGTCATTCACGTCCACCACTTGGACCCTGATGCTGGCCGTGCTGCTGAGCGGAGGGTTCCCCCTGTCTGCTGCCTGCAGAACCAACCTGCAACATGTGAGGGAGGAAACAAATGACAGACTAAACTTAATCAAACATAGTATTATGTGTAGCATATTGTTCTTTAACCCATAAAGACCCAGTGTTACTTTTGTGGTAGTTCCAAAATGAATTTTTCCTCCCCATTTAACCTTCCTTAAGGGATTTATCATCATTTATTAAAATATTATTCACTGTATTTTGTGTTTCTTCAATAAAAATCAAGCATTTTCCCCTCTAAACTCACATCACTGGGAAAACTGCTATTTAAAGACACAGCGGGGGACAACTAGAATATGCTTTAAGTTTATAATAGACTTAAAATGGGTGTTACTGTGAAGAAATTCACAGAGAAAGGCGTTTTTGGAAAAAATTTTTTTGCCAACAACAACAAAGAAAAAAAATTGAGAAGGCTTTTTCAGTATTTTGTACGCCATAAGGAACAAAAACCATTTAGAAGACGTTCTAAGTGTAAAATGGGAAACCGATCGGGACGC
>JAQQZY010000001.1:25734013-25748894 GCA_030068375.1 Ostorhinchus rueppellii
AAAACAATGGCAGCAAGAATGTAAACTGTTATCTGCACCAAAGGTGGACACACTAAATATGGACATTTATGCGTATTATTTGTCAACAAGGACTATTTTCTTATTCTAATTGGTCATTTTCTTAATAAATAACAATGAAATTGTTAATTTGAAACAAGGTTTTGATAAACTATGAAGTTACTTATGTTTTCTTGTTTTCATGACAGGTGGTCTAATGCATTTGTTAAGCACTGTATGAAGATTGATGTGGTCATAAATACAGGGTTTAGTGGCTGCACAGAGGCAGAGGGGTAGAGGGTACCTGGTGTGGTGGTTTTGGCTGCAGCGGTTCGGCTGTTTGGTGCACTCTGGCCCTGGGCTTTCTGTGCCTGCAGTGACACCACATGAACGGACTCAGATGCTATGAACAGAAAGGGATACCAGGCACGGGGTTTTACACTACGGATACTAACCATAGCACAAACAACATCTGTACATTTATGTATGTATTGAAAATGATAATCAGGTCAGATGATATAAATATTGCAATGTAATGTTGTGATGTTGCAGTTCTTTTATTACTTCTGCGCTGTTTTACAGTCATCATTATAATTATTGTAAATAGTGGAAAATGCTTATATTGATCATGTCTCTCCAGGTTGAAATGATCATTAATCTTTCAATTTATTTCTCATACAAGTTTTGATCTATAGTAATATATATATAATAAATAAGTAATACATATCATAAAAGGGACAGACTTGTTATTTATTGAAAAAGAAAAGCTATCACTATACTATTGATATTAAATTACTGTATTGTGTATAGTTTAATTATATTATATAATACCTGAATAACTACACTACAACCTAAGTCAATATTGTGCTATTTACAAATACAATAATATCAGGAATGTGTGCAGCATAGTATGTTGTCAGTTGGCAATGGTGTCTTAGCATTTTAAAAAATTTTAATAACCCTAAAACAACAGACACCATGTTAAACATTAAAGGTAGGGTAGGAGATGATTTCCTGGAGCCTTTTTTTCTGTATTGCTTAAAATCCCCTTCACACCCTGAATGCAACCAATTAATTAAAGGCTCTACCACAAAAAAAAAAAAAAAAAAAAAAATTTTGTCACCTGTGGAACGGACAGGACTAAAAAAAACACCATCCAATCATTTCAACCAGCCCATATGTCTATCAAACTCAACTGCCATTTGTCCCTCCCCCCTGACACTCTGGAGGCGTGGCTTTGGGAGGAAGTCTGAAGAAAGGGGTTTGGACTTTTGAATTGTATAAATGTGTGCATTTTTCCAGGATCTCCTACCCTGCCTTTAATATTTCCTGTTGCATGTTAGTGCCTCAGTTTTACTATTTGTCATTGAGAGAAAACAACTTTTTTCCCTTCAATTATTTCATTGTCTCCATTGCACCAGCCTCAGGTCACCAAATATCATACCAGTTAAGTTTAACAAAAATAAAGTTAGGGAAATTGTTAATTTTTCTTAATATAAAAAGACCCAAACTAACACTGTAAGCACATCACTTGATTACAATATTGGAATTACTGAAGCAGCTTTGGTGCAAGAATGAATCAGAAGAACAAGTCTGTTAATCACTATAAGCAGTTTCCACTCAAAAATAATAATGAAACATCCTCAGCATCATATTAGACTGAAATCTGGAAATCTTTTCTCCAAATGTGACAACTTGTGTCCTCTTACTTAGTTTGGGACTGTGACGGTTCCTCTGGTCCGACTGAGGCTTAGTATGGTGTTGTCGTCTTCTGTCCAGTTGTGGTGTTCGTGCCACGAGTCTCTCAGGCTGCCTGGGGCCTGAAGAGGACTGAGGCGGCCTCCGATGTGTCCTGGTGTTAGACACGCCCGACGGATGAGCTGTTCTGTTTACTCTGGTGGCTCTTTGTACAGAGGGTTCATTTCTGCCTGATGTTTGTGGCGTTCTGGCTGAACCTGTCGAAGGATGACATAGAAGACGTGAAGTCACTGGATTGTGTTTCAACATTATGGCCCCACTGTTCAATAATAACAGGCGCTCCGAGGTGATTAGTTCATGTCTGTGTGTTCAATCCTGATCTGGGTTTTGGCCTGTGTTGAAACTCTAACTGCCATGGAAAATCACTGAACATTAATTGCTTTGTTCGTGACACGTTCACTCAGTGAGAAACATATAATTACAAGTCACTTTCATCCAGCAGTGACTGTAAACATGCCCAGTTGTCACAAAAGAGACATGCTATGGAAATACAACATGTCCCGTCATCTGTTCAACTTCTGTTGTCCTGCGTCCTGCTTTAATCCCACCCTAATGCTGACTCCTTGGACCACAGCTCAGACACTGATTCAGACAGCCAGACAATCCCCCACATCTTCCCCATCTGGCTGCAGCACTGAGCGACAGCACTGGCAATCTAACAAAAAACCCTTCTGTCCCTCCCATACTTGGGTTTTCTTTATTTCCTCTCCGCCTTCAATCCCTCGTTCATTCATTTGTCATAATCACTGTCAGATGAAAAGTTTCTTCCCTGTTTCCCATAGATGCATCCACAGCTGAGTGAGTACTGACAAGGCAGCTGATATATTGAAGAGACTGAACAAAATTCACAGTGACTGAGGTTAAAATAATACCATGATACAGAGTTTCCCCTCTTGCACTGAACAGGCAAGGTGAGCCAAGCAACAGTAACCTTCTATGGGAGGACACCACACATAAAAAATGTAGATTTTTAGTGTTACTAAACGGTCTTCACACTCCAACATATACTCCAACACTGTTTGTGCAATGGAAAACACCGATGATGCAAGTGTACAGGGAAAAAGAATATGTTTTTTTGTTCATGGAGACTTGGATTGCAACATTCAGTGTAGTCTATAAGTCTGTCAACTTCCATGCTGCCAACACAGCTGAGCAGATTTCATTTTTTTGGATAGAAGGAACATTGACAGTGTTCAGACTTTAATTCTCCAGATTATTCTCCATTTATTCCCAGTTTAACTGTTTGCACATCTGTAATTCTTCTTGGATTGATACTTGATACCAGAGCCGGCCCAAGGCATAAGTGGACTAAGCACCTGCTTATGGCCCCGCAACCACTAGGGGGCTCCCAAGAGCAGTTAACCCTAGGACACTTTCGCTATAAAAAGTATAAAAAGTGACACCATTACTATCTCTGGGTGATTTTTATCCGATATAATATACCCAACAAAAAGTACTTGTCATAAAAATAGATCAAAATATGACAACGCATGACAAATTAGAGTGGTTTTCTTTTATTTTCACCAGTGGCATGTCTAACAAAAATGAAAAAAAAAAAAAAAAGTCATGGGAGGACCCTAACAAAGTTACTGAAACATTCGGAATTCAAGAACAAAAAATTCCTAATAATAATAATAATGACACTGTAAACTTGGTCTTTGCTCCACCCATTCCTGGGACATGTGGGATATCCCTGGTGAAGGCACCGACTCACTGACACTCAGACAAATGCAACATCACCCGGCGATAGCGCTCTAGAGTTAAAAAGGTGGCAGGACATCAATTCCTGGTCGGAGTGATATCTTTGGTACTGTCTAGGCCTTATGTGACTTTTATATGTTTTTAATGCCATCCCATCTACTTACATTACCTTCACCCCTGGTATAAACACATCGGTCATAGTATCAGTGGAAAAGACACGTGACTGTGTGAAATGTATGTGTTTGAAGGACAGGCGAGTGAAATTTACAGAAAAAAATACATAACTGCAAACACACATTTTAATTGAATTGATATTTTCAAATGGTGTATGTACTTTGGTATATCCTAGAGGTGATATGTGGTTATAGTGCATCTGAAAACTGACTTTGATAGTGTGTCCCCCCCAAAATGAAATAAATAAATAAAATAAATTGACCAGCCACCACTGCTCCTCACTATCCTGGTAGTCTGGTCACTCCATCACTTCACACAGTCTCTCTCTTCACTGCCTATCATTTTTGTTTTTCAGGGAAAACGGTGCTGACATCACCTCCTATCCATGTCACAGTAACGGGCAGTGAAGGACAAATCTTAAAAATCTGTACTTTTTTACTGCAATAATATTCACTTTCTGTGTGAAAGCAGTCGTGACCTGAATAATGACTTGAAAAAAATTTGAAGATGTGCAAATTAACTGCAAAAAAAAAAAGAAAAAATGCCCCCAGTGTGCAAAGACCTTGTCATGTAAAAGGAAATGTGAACAAAAAAGGGTTGAAAATGTAACCAACAAAGAGACTGCAGTCAAATTATATAGTGATGATTTTTTTATAAGCATTGTGTATGACATCCTGTAATGGTCCAAGTAGTTCATACAGTTTTTGTCATGAAGAGTGAATGAATGGACTCGCATGTGTGGGGCTTCACGTATTTATTGAGCAGAAAACCAACATGAGAAACAAACACAAAACCTGAGGGAAAATATGTGCAGAGACCGAAGGGTGACAGGACAGGAGAGGTTATGGAGGTCTGTGAAGGAATGGTCTAACACCGCACTGGAGCAGAGGAGCACCTTATATCAGTGTTTCCCAACCTTTTTGGAGTCACGACACATACTTTATCTTCAAAAAATCACAAGGACCACCACCAACCAAAAATGTCACAAAAAGTATATCTATGTAAATATAATGCAAATCTAGTCTCACTTTAGTTGAACACAAAGCTGATGTTCTTATTCAAGAGCCTTCAAGAGTCTCTTGCTTTTGTTGGGGGTGGGGCATCGGGGGTGCACAGGCGATATTGTCGTGGGGCGTTTGGAATGAGAAAGCTCAGAGGGGTGCACTAATGATCCCTCAGATGGACCCTGCAGATTGAGGTCTGTTGTATAATAGCATGGGAGGCATATCCCTACCACCCCGACCCGATACCTGGGGTTCATGGGTAACCTGCTACCCCGTGGATCACTCCTGAGGGGGCTTTATCAACAGAACAAACCGCATCGGGGCCAGTTCAATTTTATTTTTATTCTGCAAATAGCAGCAGGAGACTGTTGTTATAGCATGGATCATTGGTGTGTGCAGTCGTATGATCTACTGGCTTACAGAACCAAACAGGTCAAATTGGATAATCTTCCACAGCACACCTGATGACTTCTCAAGGTACACTAATGTGCCACGACACACAGGTTGGGAAGCACTGTCTTATATGAGCTCCAGGTGCGGTGCATAGGAGATGAGTGGGGGGTTCAGCAGCAATGCACAAGCAGACCATGACCGTTTTAGCTGCAGTTACTAACTTCATTGCTTACATGAAGTTTGTGTCGGAGTCTGTGTGGTGATGGGAGGTTATTTGTTGATGTTAGCTAACTAAGCTAACCATAGCTATTGTTATACAGTGTTGATGCTCCTGCTAAGGAGAGCATACCATTCAAGTGTCGATAACAAATCTGTGTGTCAACTATTATTCTGAATGTTCAACAAGATCAGTCATTAGCCTTGAAATACAGTTAGCTAACACCAACAAATGAGCCCCTCCATATACAGACTCCCACATAAACTACACTTAAAAACACAAGCATGCACAAATCCAAAAAACTATGCATGTAAAAAATCTGTAAAATTGGCATATTTCATAAACACATCATGCACATAAACTCATAACTCAAATATGAAATAATTTAACAAAAATGTTTTTTTCTGGTTAATTTTGTTGCAGTTTTTGTATGTAGTAGTGATGTTAGGGATCATAGCTTCAGGCTGTAAGATTCATGCATGCTTGTGTGCTTACATCAACTTTGTGCTAGAGTCTGTGCTGTGCTGGTAGCCTGTTGCAAGCTAATGCAATTTTTTAAGCTAACAGTAGTTTTGTACTTGTTGATCTGTGGTGCCATTTCCAGTCTCCTGGTCCTCTAATGTTCAGTGCAGTGTACACAAGTCCATAAAACACAGGTATCATTTTGTAGTGTTCTTTGTAATGATTAAGAGTAGAGGACTGCGGTGATGAGTAAAAGTACAATTCTTCAATGAATGAAAGTTTTTTGTTTTTTTTCTTAAATGTTAGCTTTAGCTAACATTAGCATGTTTTCTGACTGGGTTTAGTTCCCAATAGACCCCTTCTGAGCCTACGTCATGATTAGGTTCAACTGGAGGCAAAACAAAGCTGTTTTGGAGGCAACTAGCTAGTAGCTCGGGCATTGACGTCTCTGTTAACTTGACCATGGTATCATCTTGTTGTGCTGTCGGGTGCCAGAACCGAAAGAGTAATGGCTTAAATCTTAAATATTATCGGATACCACCTGCCAGTGATAAAAAATGAAGACAACTATGGCTAAAACTTCAGCTCTCACAGCACAAAACTCATCTGATATATCTTTGTATTGCAAGTCTTGGACATGGCCATTTAGGACATAACTGTAGGCATCTAGTGATTTATATGCCTGGAGTTTTTCCTTAGTGTAGACGCTTGGCTTCTCTATGTAGTTAGTGTAAATCTCTGGCCATTCAACAGAGGGTGAACCTGTCACGTCCCCCTTCCATTGAGTGATCGCGTACGGGTCGGTCAAGATAGTCCCATTTGACAATGTCAGTTTTTTAAAATAACACTCTGTACATACATACTGCGATAAATTCTCACCATCTGTAGCCATTTTTTGGTTGATAATGTTAGCTAAATAAGCCTGGACAATGTCTGCTAGCGAACTAGCCCTGTGTTCAAAATGCTTCTTCCGCCTCCAGTGATCGCCCCGCCCACCGGATATTTACGATCTGCGAAGGGGTCTATGCATCTAGCAAACTGGATATTTTGTGATTCATCTGTTTCACTTCTTCCCCCTTCTTGTCTTCCATTTGTCATTTCTTTATCTGTAATGTCTGTTTCAGGAAATGGTAAATAAAGATTTTATATCAACACACACTTGAGCATAAAATTAAGCGATGTATTGGACCAGGAGCCTGAACAGGACTGAAGACAGTTAAAATTGCCATCTACTGCAGATATAACACTGACTATAAAAGATGCACTAATGTATTTGAGTTTAAAAAAAAAAAAAAGAAAGAAATTTAGCTCCTGAACACAAATTGGTGGCTCCCTCAAGCAAGATAGAAGTAGTAGTAATGAGTATGTGACACTGAGTTTAGGTTAGTAAATAGATTTAATGGCACCATGACATCAGACTTAAATACTGGATAGGGAACTGGAATGTAGTGTGTATTTGGAGAATTCTACCTGCACACTATTATTACCCACCTAGTTACTATGGTCAGGACTGTGGACTGTCCGCCAGTTTTACAACCAATGGACCATTGAGAAAAAGATAATAGGAATAATATTCATTCTAATGAGATAAGATAAACACAATGACTTTTTTCACTCGCCTGATGATGAGGAGACATAAGCCCTGAGATGGCTATCATCTGTGGTGTTGAATATGGAGTTAAATCTGTCAAAAGGCATGTGTATAAAGACAAGCTCACAGAATAGAGACCACCTCCATGTGTATCCTAATTTAGTTGCCTGATAGTTGGTGGTGGGTATTACTTCGGTCAGCAGCAGACCTCTGTGTGACCGGACAGTATGAGTCATATGTAGCTGTCACTGATCTTTACTCCGCCCCCGTACTGTCTTTGGTTCAGTTTCTTTGTTTGTTAGCACTCTAGCCGCAAAACTATTGGTTAAATTCATACCAAATTGGGGTTATAGATTGCCAGTGACCCAGAATAGATCTGATTACATTTGGGGAAAAGTAGGTCAAAGTTAAAAATTTTTATGAATTTGGAAAAAATAAAAAAAATCTTATTTATTTATAATGGGTGAAATTTCAAATGTCTATAAAAACATCAATTTTGTTTCAATTTACATCAAACTTGGCACATATATAGAGGCAATTGATATGCTGACATCAGCACACGCAAAAATATGCACAAGGGGCGGGGTTTATTGTGCCCGGCACCACTTGTGTAATGCTTAAAAATACATTCACAAGACAAGATTTATTAAATTTGATTGAAATCTGATCACCACGAAAAAGAAATAAATAAGAATGGTAGGTAAATAAAAATCTGATTTGGTTGACTCCAGAACTAATTTCATACAAGCAGATGTTAATCTTACATATTGAAAGTATATTTTTTACTTATTAGAAATAAATTCATATACCATTATTGTCATAGAATATTCACCTAAGTCATTTTTATTTAAGGACATAGCCAGGTATGCAAAATGCTGTAGCAGTAGTCGCTTTTCCATTTGGCTTATGCACAAAACTTTACTGATGTTTACTAAGTGTCAAAAAAACAGAAGTGAATAATGTCAGTTTTTCCATTAAATCACAAATGTGATGTGTTGTTTATTTATTATCGGGAGATGAAACGAGAAGTCATTCCATAAACATGGCGATGAAGATAGATATGGTGTTGATTTACAGATATAGCCATTATTATTTTATATTACCCTACTATCTCGGACTAAATGAAAAAATTATTCAGTTTCCTGGTGTGTCCTCACATACCATACCCTGTTTCTTTTAAAACTCTTCTTCTTTACTTGTAACGTCCGTCCACATCTGGGGTTTTTTTATTCACTTGACTCTATTTGCAAAAAAAGGTCTTTCCATGACAGTTCTGTGTAATATACCAATTTCACAACACCTAAAAAAAAAAAAACCTCTTGCCAGCACAAAAAAGTTTTAATCGATAAATGAAAGTTTTGGCGAAATTGTCGTGTTTCCTTTAGGCAAATTTTTATGCGCAAGTTGTATTTGTGATATTTGCAGGTCAACAAAAAAGCGACTAGTGTTAGGAGAGTAACGTTATGTTGACATCACAATTTGGCCAAAAATCTCACTTGGACAATTATGCTACGAGGCTAAGAATATGTAAATATATATACTACAGAGAAAATATGTAAATATATAATACAGAAGTACTAACAGTAGGTTTTGTAAGATTTTGTAATGTGCATATTGTTGTCTGATCTAGATAGTTTTTGTTAAACTTGACATCAGTGTGCAAAGTGTTTGATCATGGTTTACCTCAATGATTAAGTACATGTCAAATATGTTTAACCCTGTTGCTTAGTTTAAGAACTCCACATGATGTTGAATTAATTAAAAAAAAAAAAAAAAACATGCTATTTTTTTTTTTTCTCCATTTTACCCCCAACTATTTGACTTTGTGTTATTTTTCTTGTGGGTGAAGACTTGACAGAAAATGTAGAAAAAATATTAAATATTATATACTATTTCATACTGCTCAAACCACAAAAACAAAAACTGTGCTTATGAATAATCCATAAACAGCTGAAACAAGAAAGGGCAAATCCAAGGAGAGGGTCGGGCTGCAGACCTCCACTGTCAGACCCCTCCTCCGAAGACCACCACTGTAAGGACCAGGAATACGAACTGGAAATATGGAAACTTTCAAAAATAAAATCAACGGCAACCCAACTATGTTTGTTTTTCTTTTAAATGTCTGAGAAGGACTGTTGATGTTTGTCTTGCAGGAGTTTTCTTCTACTCTTTACTGTACATTGTTCATTTTCCAGTGAATATTAGTACTAGTTGTTCATAGTTGAACGGCTGTGTGTCTCTGGTGTTCCTCCGCTGTCAAAGTGATGGCATCATCACACGACGACTCAACTCGACTTTACTGGCAAGTAATTAATGCACTACTTCACAGAATATTGCTAGACCAGTCCATAGTTTTTCTCCATCACAGTCACTTTAGTTCCTACTCTCAGTCGTCTTCTTCCTTCACAGTCCTTGCACTAGTAATGCACGGGTCCTTTTTTTTTCCAACCCGCTTTTATGGAATCATTTTACCCATCCTGCAATGAAGTGACATTTTTTGGACCTGCACCAACCCAACCCAGGTCCACTGATCCACCCATCACTACCTTGCGCTCTATGTTTTCATGTAGAAAGATGAGAGTATCGACACCAACTGAATGAAAGCTCGTGCACTGTGGCAGGGAGAGAGAGAATAGCACATGGGCCCAATCCCAATTCACCCCTTAGCCCTAACCTTTACCCCTTGGCCCTTGCTCTTGGCACTACCTCTTGAAACGGAGCTGCGAGGGGTAGGGGTTGAAACATTCTCCTATGAAATGGGACAACACCTAGCGACCTGTTAAAGTCATCAACAACGCTATAAACAGATGCGAAAACTTTCTTTCTGTAAATATTCTCCATGTCAGTAGCTGTAACCATCTCTGTTCCATGGGCTTTGGTCATCTTTTATGTCTATCAACTATAAGCCACAGAAATGCGATCTATAACACACTGAAACAGCATTAAACGGTCGATCAAATAATGAAGTTGTTTACAAGGAAAGCTCTTACATTTGTGTGTTTCCTGCATGTTTTGTCTGTGTTTACTTCTGTCTTACCAATGATCAGAACAGAATTATGTGAAACTCCTCCTACCCCTTTGTTTGTAGTGTGGTCCTGGAAAATCTCCCTTTCAATGGGTATACAGCCCTTCGTGTTAGCTCTTCCCCTCCGTCTAATTGAGAATTGGGACAGCATACCCCTTCACGTGAACGCGCAAAATGGAGGAGTAGGGGTAAGGGGTGAATTGGGATTTAGTGTCTGCTTCCAGATGTTAGTCTGTTTTATGTGTTGTCCTGTCACTTCCTGTTTTATTTTGTTAAGTTCTCCTCCTGTGTCATGTTTGCCCGTCTTTACTTCCTGCTCCTGGTGTTTTCCCGCTCCCATGATTTATCCCACCTGTGTCTTGTTACCCAGCTGTTGGTAATTGTCTCTCCTCCCCTTTTAAGTATATAAGCCCTGTGTTCTGTGTCTGTCTTTGCGAGTTTGTTGTCAACATATTCTGTGTGTGCACCTACTAGCGATCTGGCTTGTGGGGTTTTTTTTTTGGTCTACCTGTGTTCTGACCTGTTTGGATCCTGACTCCAGAGCCTGTTTGTCTGCAACCCTTGTGACCCGAAGCCTGTATTCTTTGGCCCTTGAGCCTGTCTTATTCCCTATCGGTTCCGCTGTTTGATTTGGACTTTGTCCTCCTGGTTATTGACCCCTGGCCCGTCCTCCACTACCGGCCTTGGATCACCCCCTTGGATTTTTGTTCTATGGTCACAAATAAACTGAGTTTTTGTTTTTTTTACCTTACCTCAGTCTCTGACTCTCTGCATTTGGGTTCACATCCCAGTATCCGGACATGACAATTATGTGTTAACTCCTCCATAGTAACGTCTACTTGTGCCACAGATGTCAACAAACTGGCTTTTCAGTTCAGCCTTACTTGTATTAAGTTAGAATTCAAAACTTTGATTTTTAAAATTCTGAACCAGCCATTAAAATCAGCATGTTGTAAACAATGCAACATTCTTACACCAACATCCTTCAACAAAGTGAGTAAAAAATTCACCTTGACATGTTTCAGAATATTAGACAAAGCACTAAAAACAACAATGGATTTTAACCAATGTTGCTGGTAGTCACTAATATATTTCAGACTGCAAAAAATCTAAAAACAAGTGGTTTGAAGTTGACAAAGTATATCAGAAACATTTTTTTTTAAATTATTTTGTTTTGCATCAAAAAATGTGGTTTGTTAACTTTACAAACATTATTTTTATGGAGTTAAAAAATATATATATGTCGGTTAAAGAATATGTGGTATTTAGGGTTCCTGTTGAAATACAAAAAACTTTTTAAAAATTTAAAACAAACTGTAAAAAAAGAAAAAAAAAATGACATCACTACAGCGTTGTGAAGATTACATGCTTTAGGTTTTTATGGAGGGGCTCTCTGACCAGGACACCAGAGAAGACATGAAGACACTTATGTGTTCCTTGTGGCTGATGCAGTTTTATTGTGTCTGTGCTACATGTTCAACAGGAAACTGAAACAGACTTTCTTATTAGGCGATGGTGAGGAGTTCCTCCCCCTCCCGACCCGTCTTTGTTTGGCGCAACATCCTAATTACCACCATTTGCTTTCACAATAATTACAGCCCTACTCAGGTTTGGAGAGCACTTCCTGTTGACCAGGTCCTCGCTGATTCCCGCTGTGTGTACGTGAGGAACGGAGGGTCGAATATATTTGCTCTACGCTTAGAGTAAGCTATTCATAGTGCATTCAGCAGTAAATCAATAATTGTTTCTTTAACTGTCTGATGTCATAAAGCAGTGGCTGTTATTGGAAAGTGTTCTCTGAGGAAGAAGATGCTTGCTCATCAATTAAAGTGAATAATAGGCAGTACACTAATTCAATTTATACTGGTTTCTGATGGTCCTCTTGTTTGGCTTTTGCTGTTATACCAAAGAGCACTTAAGTCAGACTGCCCCTGGCCTTACCATCCCAATGTATTAATATATGATTAATTCCATTTTGTTAATGGCCAGAACTAATATTGTCTCTTAATTTCATTTATATATGGAAAATACTAAATGGAGCCAGAAATAAATTATACTGCGACAGTAAATTAATTAAAGTGCAGCATTTTAGTTTATTGTGTCATGGCCAGTGCAGTCATCATACACTGATGCACTAACGATAAAAAGAAAGTGCGGACATGAATACTCAGCTTACTTAGCTGAAAGGCAAGAAGAACAAGGGAAAAAAGGGTGTTGTAATTTTCAATGTACATACATAGTATCAATTTTAATACAACGCTAACAAAGCCTGTACAGCATACAGGTTTTGCTCAATGTTCACACACTTTGCATATATGGGTGCTTCTATGAAACGGGGTTCATTGTGGTACCTGGCACTTTGCCAGCTTTTTTAGACCCAAAAATAAGAGAATTTTAGACATATTTCCCCCCCAGGATGTACCTAATGATGACCTCGGATAAATGCAAAAAATAAATAAATAAATTATATTCTTGCTCTGAGTCATCCCAAAATTAATGAATTTTTAATAATAAAATAGGACCAAAATTGTGACAGGAAAAGCTACCAAGGTGTCGGTGCATTTGATTTTAAAAAACATGACTTAAATTGGTCTTGACACTGTTAAATTTCACAATACTAGTGGTCTTTCTAATCCAGAAAATCATTTAGTCTCTTCTTCAGGTCTTCTCTACAGCTGCAGGGCAGTTGGTCCTGCTCCTCCAGAGCAAACTGTCTGGCTTTTACCTACGCTAATTCTTCATTTAAGTTCACTGAAGGATGCTTTATCAGTCGAGACAACCCACTGAAGGTGCTCAGTGTTTTCCTCTCCAAGTCCTTGTTTGAATTTTCTGGTTACAGTCGCTCTACAGCCAGTCCATCCACTTGTCGCAGAAGGATGCCTTCTGTGGTAAACGGAAGATGACGTCTGGATCATTACACACAGAAATCATATTTATAGGAGAAAATCCACAGCTGAAAATGAAAATGTTCTTCTTTTTTATTGGAAGATTGCAATCAGCATTAAAAGGTGCATACTGCCACCTACTGTACTGGAGTGTGCAACATCAGGGTTTATTACCTCCGCCAAGGAGGTTGTGTTTTTGCCAGCGTTTGTCTGTTAGCAAGATAACTCCAAAAGTTATAAACTGATTTTCATGAAATTTTCACAGATTGTCAGAAATGTGGTATCCTACATATGATTAGATTTTTGTGGTGATCTGTACATTCAGCGCCATCTAGTGGATGAAAGTACAAACACTGCCTTGGCGGAGGTCTGTGCTCTCCGAGTGCTTCTCTAGTTAGAAAATGAAAATGCTTGTAAACCCCACCACAGTTATATGCTTTTGTCTTGTGAGACATTCCAAGAGTGCAACCTAGCATGTGATTGGACACCTCCTCTAATGTAATGACATTGGCGATGTATTTCTCGGACGTAAACAAACACTTACATATATCCACGACAATCAAATTTTTGCGTCTACATCAAAAATGTACATCTCGGAACCAAAGAGGAAACAACCTTGGCATGTTTGTGAACATTGTGACCAGGACATCTCTACTACACTTTACTATGAGCATAGAAAACGCTATTTTATCAATTTTGCACACCTCACACTCACAGGGGCTGTGAGAAAAGTTCCACAGCAATATACAGTGATGATAACTCATGGAAAAAATACTTTTCATACAGTGGACTCAGTGAATAAAGTACTCAGTGAATAAAGTATGAAGCTAATTGTTTCCACACATCTATATTAGAGGTGGAAAGTAAGTAATTACATTTTCTCACATTGCTGTAATTGAATAGTTTTTGTGAGTAACTTTTAATTTTTAAGTAGTTTTTGAAATAGGTCATTTTACATTTACTCAAGTACATTTTGACCCAAGTATTTTTACTTTGCTACATTGGAAAATCACAATCATTACAAAGTAAAAAATTAAATGCAGGGAAAAAAAGAGCTGGTATGACATCATGTAGGCATGCATGTCCAGAATTCCCACTGTTTTAATGTAGCCTGTCATTGGATGATCTCTGGTGCTGAGGAGGTTCAAGTAGAGACATTGAATTCCTGTGGAAGAGATGAAAGTGAAGGAAATCCTTGGCCATATCTTATTTGTGTTCAAATGCAAACAGGGCAATAACTTCATAATGCAATGCACAATGTGTCTGTCTCGCCAGACAGGACCGCCAGCTTTCAAAACTTCCACAAGAGCATGTGGTGGTAAATAGAGTAAATGTGGGTTTGCCTGTTTATCCCAAGCGTGATATTTACCTCCGCCAAGGAGGTTATGTTTTACTGTGCATCTGTTTGTTACTTTGTTTGTTAGCAACATAACTCAAAAAGTTATGGGCAGATTTGATGAAATTTTCAGGAACTGTTGGAAATGGCCCAAGGAAGAACTGACTACATTTTGAGGATGATCCGGACGAAATCCTGCATTCTGGATCACTTTGAAATTTTCCTTAACATTGCGATAAAGGGAGCATAAAAGTTTGATCGTCAATATTTCAGGTGATTACTAATGGACGTTCATGAACTTACAGACACTGCTTAAGGGTATGGTCTCCTATGACACC
>JAQQZY010000001.1:25794659-25805573 GCA_030068375.1 Ostorhinchus rueppellii
TTTTATGTCTGCTTTTATGTTCTATGTAAAGCACTTTGAATTGTCCTGTACATGAAATGTGCTATACAAATAAACTTACCTTGCCTTATAGGTTTATATACAATTATTTTACTGGTCCGGTCCACTTGAGCTGTATGTGGCACTTAATATCTTGAGTGCACTTTTCACACTTTGGAAATTCAACCCACAGTGCACACTGAACCCTTTGGCAGGCTGGTTATTGACCACAGACATATGGGCATGTGTTTGACACCCCTGCTGATGGTGCTGTCGGCCAAGCTAATATTCAGTATTGTGTCACAATCTGCAGTACCTTAAATGTCCACTAGGGACTGGCTTCAGGTTAGTAAGACCACCTTCACAACAGAAATGTTTCCAAATTTCTGGTTCAAAAACTGGGTTTGGTCTCTAGTTAATATCCTCTACAGTGACAGTTCTACAGTGGTAAATTATTATCACTCACCTGTTTAGATTAGATACAGATGAAGGTTTGAGGAAGACAAATTTATGACTTGTAAAACTTTTTAAGGCATCTTTGATCAAATTTAGGACCTTGCACGGACAAAAAAAAAAAACAGTACAACATATTTCAATCCAGCCAATGTTGCATTTCTATTTGTCTATGACTAATGTTTCTTCTACTGATGTTCAAGCTGCTAAAGCTCATAGTTAAACCCCTCCACCAATGAATGACTCATTCCCATCTTCATTAGGATAAAATGATCCAAACTAATTACGCACTGGATTAATTCTGTACAAATATTTATAAAGTGAATGTGGCAATACCATTTGTTGTGTCTTTGAAATTTTTTAGACCTTTGAGAGTCAGATTTGATGATTAATTATCAATTTTAAAGATAATGAAGGCCTTCATTTCAGATTTCTTTTGAGGTGCCTGTGTCTCAGGAAGTAGAGCAGGTCATTCAATAACAGGAGGGTTGGTGGTTCAAATCCTGCCCTGTCCCAGTCATGTGCTGTTGTGTCCTTGGGCAAGACACTTCACCCACTTTAGTGGGTTAGGGTGTACCTCCAGTGTCACATAGACAGGTGTAAGAATGTTTGGTGGTGGTCAGAGAGGCCTCTTGTGTGGACGAGCTCTCCGCACAGCCCCACCTCCTTCTGAACTTCAGGCAGCTCCTGTATTTCATTATTGGACACCGATTAATCCAGGTGTGTCAAATTAATTAGTAGTCACAACAAGAGGTAGCAGACACACCTGGATTAATCAGTTTGTCCAATAATGAAAGACAAGAAATAAAGGAGCTGCCTTAAGTTCAGGAAGTAGTGGAGCTGTGCATAAAACCCACTGACAGTACTGCAGTAGTATTAGCACTAAATTCTATGATCTACCAGCCACTTCAGGTGCATGACTTTGTCATTACTGTTATCAAATACATCTGAATGTGTTAACATTTACAAAGCAGCTGAATCTACTCAGTGGTGTTTATTTTAACACTGTTAGTCCATGAGGTCAATGTTTTCAGTAAGTTTCGGGTTCCATCACTCACTCCTCTCCAACTCCGCCCACTTGTTTCCATAAAACCAACATGGCGGCATTGTACATCGAGGTTTCAAACATTTACAATCCAAAGGGTGATGTCAACAAGGGTTCATCCACAATTTATATGCAGCCTATGCCATAGGCTGTATGTAAATATGTATAGGCCCTATGGAGTCCACATGTGAAACTGGCTCAAAGATGTGAGATGTGTCTGTGAAGACCCTGTTTCAGTAGCAGACATTATGTATAGATCAGATTTTGGTATCATTTTCCATTTTACAATGTTCTGTATTTTTTTGTCATATTTGTATCAGAGAAAAGAATTTGGGTTTACCACAGCCCTAGTGGAAACTAGTAGAAACTGCGTGGTGATTCACGTTATGTTTCTGCCCTCTGCTGGATTAAAGTAGTACTGCATATCCACCTGACTACAGTACACAAACAAAGGCTGACATTCTGCTGTTATGTTAAAATAATATACATTTTTGAATAAAATCATCAATTTCAAAATAGTACAATAAATATTGAGACACTGAAGATTATTGATTTTGATTTCCCACACCTAAGAAAGAGTGTAAAAGGCTTCAAAATTCACAATTTAATTATTTAAAAGCACTAAACATGTACTTTAAAATAAACATCTGGGGCCTCCTGCAGAAAAAGCTGGCATGTGTGTCTTTACATGTTTAAGGTAAAATTTACTGACTCATCAAACAGATGTGGCCTCCACTAGATCTATTTGCGCCTGAAGATGGAGCTGTTGACTAAACATTTTACTGGGAGCTGAGATATTCTCAGTACAGTATTTTAGCTGTCCAGAGGCCTCATGTATGAAAGACTGCACATCTTCCATACCGAGGGATGACGTTCACCTGAAACTGGGATAATACTGTATGCATGTCTTGTGTGCAAGGCTGTGTGTCTTGGACACTGGGTGACAAGAGGTGCAGGGCTGTGAATTGATCACCACCTGGTGGTGAGTTGGAGCCAATGGTGAGGAAGGATACTGTGATGATGTGCTAGGCCTGCTTGGCAGAATCCTCTGCCAAGTTGAAGAGTTCAAGACATCTTCAACTTCCACCTCTGACAGAGCTTCAACCATTTTCCAAAGGGAGGCTGGAGATATGGAATCTAAGTGGACTATTGGTCAGAACCTCCATTGCTGAAGTGGCTGTGTGGAGTTGTAGCTGTGTGTCACCAGTGCCTGCATGGAGGCAGTCCCTGTCCCTGGTGGTAAAGGTTCAAGCTGAAGGAGTCAAGTAGAGTTTGGTTGGTTCGTTGGACACCAGAAACTGCTGACCAATATTGGCAGGGCAAGATTCCTGTGGCTTCGGCTTCAGAAGCTAAAACTTGCATGGGTGTAGGACAAGTTTGGTGAGATGGAGCATGAGTTTTAGTCAACCTTGAAAAGGTTCTGGTGAACTGTCAGGTGACTCAGGAGGGTGTAGTGGGGCCACAAATACTGTTTACAGTAGGAGTGGAGTTCTACTGACCTTAATGGGGGACATCGTCCCATGGTGGAAGGACTATTTTGAGGATGTCTTAAGTCCTGCCTCCACACCTTCTGCGGCAGATGCAGGTTCATTTAGTGACATCTAATAGTAACCATAACACACCACTGAAATACATAATACAATACAAAACCACAAGTCTTGTTGGGTGTGCCCAGTGTGCAGTGGATGGTATTTTCCAAAGGGCCTTCCATTAAGACTTGCCTAATATTGTGTGGGTCCTCCCTGAGCTGCCAAAACACGCTAGTCTGGACTCCACAAGACCTTTGAAAGCATGATGTGGTTTCTGGCACCAAAACATTATCAGCAAACCCTTTAAGTCCTAAAAGTTATGACACAAGGTCTCTGTGGTTTGGATTTGTTACAGCAGATTCTAAGGAAGCTTGATTGGACAGAGATCAGGTTTTCCTGATTTTCCCGGTTTTCTATTTTTCTGCTTCCAACACATCAGTTTCAAGAAGTGAATGTTCACTTGCTGCCTAATATATCCAACCTAGTGAAAGGTGGCAGTGTAATGATATAGTTAACACTATGAATACTTTACCTGTCACCTGCCATAGTGTTATGGCTGATTGGTGTGTGTATCTCCTTTTAAGTTATTTACCCTGTAACACCTATATATTTCCTTTGGCAACTTCAATTGTTGGGTTCTGCCGGTAAGCATTAGGTAACTTGTACAACAAATCAATATATAATAAAAAAAAAAATTTTTTTTAAAAACCATTACAAATACAATTACGAGAAGATCACTACTTAAAGAAAAGGAAGGAATCATGTGCTGCGTAAACGCCCATTGTCATAAGACTACATTACCCATCATTCATATATATCGGTATTTCCGGGTAGGTAGCGCTGACAGCCATATTTGATTCGATTATGCTGTTCTGGCTGCGACAACCAGTTTAGCCAGTTCTTGACGAAAAAATAAAAGAAACTGTCTTTTCTTTACCGCAACGCGAGTTTAAGGCTGATCCACGACGATACCCAGCTGCTTCTACATTACCAACAGTATACAACCCACAGTCAACGATGAATCCCGAATAGTAAGTGTTACTTTTGATGACGATGATGACAGGTCTGAGTAAGCTAAGCTAATGTTAGCCTACCGGTACAAAATGAACGTCAGCTGCTTTGTTGGCTGAGGGCTGTGGCAGCGGGACGAAAATTAGATGACAGCGCTTTTCCTATCAATACAACTCATGACTATTAACGTGTTTTTATTGATAAAACGCCTATTTAACCAAATAATTATTTATGGGTCGTCAGTAACGGCTGTTAGCGTACATACAAGTACTTAAAGGACAGAGACTTAGCGGCTAGCATGCTAACGGTGAATTGCTACGTAGCGTTACTTCTTGGACCTCTTAGGATGTTGTTTTCTGTTATTTTTTCGGGTGGACACGCCAATATATTACATCTAAATATACAGTCTCTGTTTGTACTTATAAGTCAATACAGAATATTAGAACTTTGCGCTGTGTTTTAAGATTCAGTTCATTGTATTTTACGCAGCGTAAACAGGAAGTTGCTAAATTCGAGTTGGGTAATACCAGTTAGTCTGTTACTACACTGTAGGGATAAAATTACGAACTTAATAGCTAACATATATGTTTCATTTATACACGAAAATATACAATTTCTGACACTGTAGTACTAAACACTCGATGTAACATAATGTTCTATTTTTGTGTTAGCGCCTAATAAATCGTGTTTGAAACTTTGTACAGTCACTCCAACAGCTCAGTTAAAATCCTACGTTCAGCGTTTTTCTTGCAATAAAACAGGAACATCCTGTGACTACCTTTCTTAGGAAAATGATGGCCCCTTATACAGAAGGGGAAAAATTAAAGGAAATTTTGATGGGAGTGGTCTTTTCCAAGATGACAATGCCCTCATCTGTAGAATATATGAGATTAGTAGTAGTAGTGGTCGAGAGATCTCAGTCCAACATAACTGCGCTAGATTTTGGATTAATATGTTGGACAATGTTCTCCCCTTTAATCATTCATCAAACGCAAAAAAAAAAAAAGAAATCTATCATTTGGGAGAATGGTGTACATCCATCCAGAATGGCTGTCACGAAACACAGTTTGGATTTTACTTTTTCTTTCTTTCATTTTTTTTAACGTATACTCAGTGAAGTAAAGTATAAAATAAAAGATAAAACTTAATAATAATAAATAAAATTTTTTAAAAAAGTTATATGAAATATCATTAGGTAATCACTTGGATCATGTTATTTGGAAAAGGTACAAAAGTAAAATGAAAAAGCAATACAACAAACAGTACCTTATTAGAAAAGAAATGGCAAGGAAATGCTACCAAATAGAGGCTTGGATAAACTGTAGAAGAATAAAATAGTTTAGATCATATGATATAAATCTAGTTTTAACTAATTTTCCGGAGGCAAAATGCAAAAACCTTCTATTTTGACCAAGAATTAATTGCATCTATCAGCTTTGCATAAGCTCGTGTTATATACAAAACTACTTCTAACTGGAAAAATTTGATATCATCACAGGATAAACTAACTGTTTATATTCACCTAAGAGCAGTGGTTGGAAATGTATACATTTCCTTTACCGGATGTTTAGAAAATTATTTTCAGATGGAAACTTGACTATTGTGTTTGAAATCTGGAACACAACGATTAACATTAATTTTTTTTTTTTTTTCCCTGTCAGGCTTTGTAAACAAAAATGCACAGGGCATATTTTACATAAATGGTGTATACAAAATATGAAAATAAACAAGTGTAGTGCCTCATGATGAAATGGCCATAAAGAGATGACATCCGTATAGAATGCGTCACTATAACGAAACGCAGTGTGAAATGACGTGGCAGCACTTCTGTTAATGTCATTCAGTTGTTGTAATACAGTTGAATAACTGTCTGTTTTAATTCAGCTGAATGATCATCACTGTCATGCAAAATATTTGTGGTTTGTTCAGATAAGTGATATGATTTAGCCTTCGGTAGAGTTCATATAAGTACCATCAATCCAAAGGAAGACTACTCTGGAGGCTGGTGGAGCAATACCTTGATAACAATCTTTTTTCTTTTTTTTTTTTTGTTTTTTTTTGTTTATGTATTTGCTACCTGTGCAGAGGTTGAAATACCTACTCTAAATTTTACATTAGGTGAGAGGGTCAAGGCCTATGAGCTTACTTTTGGAGTGTTTGTTTTTTTTTCTTTTTTTTTTTTTATTAATTTTTTAATTTAAATTTTTTTTTTTTGAGGGACCTCCTCCTATTTATACCCACTAGTGCATTTTTTCCTGAAAACAGGAAAAAAAGGGCTCCCTCATTTTGCATTTCAGAAGCATGAAATTAGCTGCCAGAGTATAAAGTGTAGGCTCCTTCAGTTAGGTTTTTGAAAAACAGACTGGATAACTCTTATAATGTAATTACAAGCTCACCTGTTAATAGTGAAAGTAAAGCTACTTTATACACATATATTGTCTTGTTTGTTGTTTTTTAGATTTTTTTTTTTTTTTGTGATTCAGGTGTGCAGGGTTTGTTTCATGTACCATCTAAATAGTAATATGATAGATGTTAGATATATTCCTGTTTAATGGAAAGGAAATGCATACAAATATTCATTCATTCATCTTCTATACCCGCTTTATCCT
The DNA here is from genome assembly GCA_030068375.1 of Ostorhinchus rueppellii. NCBI lineage: Eukaryota > Metazoa > Chordata > Actinopteri > Kurtiformes > Apogonidae > Ostorhinchus > Ostorhinchus rueppellii. Next base: position 25,801,304 of record JAQQZY010000001.1, read on the forward strand.
CACTAGGGTCACGGGGGTCACATGGAGCCTATCCCAGCTTCTTAAGGGCAAAGGCAGGGTACACCCTGGACAAGTCGCCAGTTCATCACAGGGCTACATATACATACAAATATTAAAGTACCAATTAGGAAATTCAAGATGCATTGTCATCAGTCATAATCACCAGTGTTTCAATTTTATGTAGCTCGGAAAGATGCAAGAGAAAGATGTGATATTTGTAGGATTTAATAGATAAAACCCACTGAATAAAATAGTCAAGTTAATGATGTGCAAATGCATAAAACAGAGATGAAACTAGATACAGAATCAGCATCAAACAGGGATTAAGTCTCTTCATAAATGTGACAAGATGGAAGATAAAAATCTTATTGATTAAAAGGGGTTTAAACAGAAGATGTTTTTTTTATTATGGTCAGAATTCTCAGATTCCATCTTGTTTTAACAAGATGGAATATGGCAAGATGGAATTTGCCTTTAGGCAAATATTTAGTTATTTCCTCCTTTGTGATAGGAACAGATTAACTTCAATTTGTGACCATAGAAGACATTTGTGGATGTCATTTTGGGCTTTTAGAAACAGACCAAACAATTCGCCTACTTGTTTAATTGAAAAATCATTATTCCGTGTTAAAAAGATAAGGTAATATGTGACTTTATTTATTCCACCATGGGGAAATTTCATAGTTCCACAGCAAAGTACAACACTCAAGTGCAGTGAAATAGCAGGCAGAAAAACAACGAAAATAAAATTAAAATAATCATTAGCTGACACCCTGGCGATCAAATGCATTATTAATGTCTTACTTTCTCATTCAGTCAATCAACTCAATCAAATTTTTTTTGTATAGTGCCAAATCATAACAAAAGTTATCTCATGACACTTTACATATAGAGCTGTTCTAAACCGGACTCTCAAGCCAATTAACAGAACCCGATAGAATCCTCCAGGAGCAAACACTTGTCATTGACATCCTAAATACTGTTTTCTCTAAGATATTACATTTACAAATCATGTGGTATTTAAATAGCTTGAGCCAGTGTTTGCCTGTAAAATAATGGGTCATTGTTTCATATAATTGATCATCTTTAGTTCTGCCACAGAGAAGAAGCCGAAACTATGGAAATAAGCAAAGAAATCAGTCGTTTGTTAATGAATGAATTAAAAGCTGCATATGACTTTCATCTCAAGTTTTTCTTCAGATTTGTAAAACCCAGGTGATAGCCTCCGTATCACTAATCTGTAAGTTTTACCATGCTAATGCAGCTCAATCACTTTCCTCATAGTGAACAACTCCATAGAGTAGTCCATCACAAGCCGTTTATTTGCATACCAAACCCAAACCTTCACTTGGGCCTTTTCAGAATTCCATGCAGCCGCAGCAGCAAGAAGCAATGTAGCTGTTTCTGTTCTGTTTGTTGCAGCTGCAGCCATACTACAGCTGCATGGAATTACCATTCCCACAATGCACTTTGCAAAAAAATTTCCTAGAAGGACAGAGTGACATATTAGTTTGGTGGAGTACATTTTGAAGTTGATTAGGGATAAGATGTTAGATAAGAAAAATTTGTTCTGAAAGTCATACGCAGCTTTTAAGATATTAGTGATATCAAGGATTTTGTTTTTGGTTTTTTTGGGTTTTTTTGTGCAGAATTTTTTAGAATTTATTTTGATGTGTAATATTTAAAGGTACTTTGAAGAACTCCTTTTCAAATGTTTGTTTTTTACATTACAAAAAAAATCTTCGTTTTTTGGGGTTTTTTTTTTTTTTTTTTTTTTTTTTATATTTTAAAAATGTTAAAAAATTAAAATTTCATTGGAAGGATATTTGTTATTTTATGCCCATTTGTTGATCTAGCAGTCAGTCATGAAAAAGAATTGATTGCCCCATATACCAAAGAAATACTGGTTTATCTTGTGAAAAAAGTGTTAAGCCTGTGATTGCTGTTGGAAGCTGAGTTAACTGACAAATGTAGTATGTCAGCAGCTATTTATCATGGTAAGAGTCCAATACTGCCCACCTCACCCTCTCACATGTGAACATTTATTGTTTTTTTTCTACACACACTTTGAGTAAATATCTGTTTCGCACCATTTTAGCACAAAACATAAAGACAATGTATTGGTAGCAGTGGCAAACATATGGCCCGCAGGCCAAAACCAGCCCGCCTGAGGTTCTAATTTGGCCCTCAGTACGTATTTGAAAAGTGCAAAAGTTATACTAAAGTTATGAAGAGTCAAAGGTGTCATACTTGTTTTAGTTCAGGTTCCACATTCAGCCCAATTGTGATCTCAAAGTAATAGCATAATAACCTTTAAATAATAACTCCAAATTTCATTGTCATAAAGTCGGCGTCAGATCGGTATCGACAAAACTAATCCTAAAAAAAATCAGATTGGATTGGAAGCACAAAAATCCAGATCAGGACATTACTAGTTGAAAGCTGTTAAAAATCCTGATCAGACTGTTATGTTCATCTATTTTTTCCTGTTTCCTCCCAGTGATTATTTATTCAAACTGCTCCTGATTGGTGATTCTGGTGTCGGAAAGTCTTGTCTCCTCCTCCGATTCGCAGTAAGTCTCTTATATTTGTGTGCCTATCCACATCGTCACAGTCCATAACCCTGCAGGTACAGTATAAAACCTATCATATCTTTCTCTCAGGATGACACGTACACAGAGAGCTATATCAGCACCATCGGTGTGGACTTCAAGATCAGGACCATCGAGCTGGACGGAAAGACCATAAAACTTCAGATTGTAAGGAGAACGTTTTGTAACTGCACCCTAAATGGATAAATGTTGATAAGTAGCGATACACTGTTGGTAATTTGGTTTTGTTTTTTTGTTTTTTTTTAGTGGGACACTGCGGGTCAAGAACGGTTCCGCACTATCACATCCAGTTACTACAGAGGAGCTCACGGCATTATAGTAGTTTACGATGTGACGGATCAGGTCAGTGCTTATTGTTTTTTATTCACCTCATCAAAACTTGTCTCGTGACCTTCTCAATCAGGAGAGACTGCCCCGGTCTGAAAGAATTTTCAGTCATGTTCCAGTTGGTTTTTTAGATCTTTGAAAACCCCCTCAGGATGGAAGTATGAGCACCTACAAAGGGTGTAAACACTTATGTTTAATCACTTCTTTCTGGTGAGAAGAAAACTACTCTTTCTACATATGTTTGTGTCAACAGGGGCTGACATTAGCAGTAGGCTATGTATTGAGTTTTCAGGATGGATACAGAGGTAGAAGCTGATTCCACTCTGTAGCTGAGACTACTGTTTTTGTTTTGAGGATTTCAGTTAAAATGATCCAATCAACAGTTGTTTGAGATAACCAAAGACTGTACATGTCAAAGTCATTCTATTCCGACTAAATACTACAGAGCATGTAAACTACAGGTTTCCTGCAGGGTCTTAAAAAGTCTTGAATTTACAAATCTGTATTTATTATTATTATTATTATTATTAATAATAATAATAATAATAATAATAATAATAATAATAATAATAATAATAAATGCATCTTGGATTCCATCTTTTCTTACTTTGGCGTAAATGTTCAGTTGGTTCTCTAGTTTCTAATAATGTACAAAAAAAAAATGGTTCCATCCAGCAGTGTTCAGTGACATTTTCCAGTTAATTGATTAGGCAGTGGTTACTGCCACAGTACTGTGGCATGAAACATGGGTTTGTCTACTGCCACAGAGCCAATCAAATGTTAGCATTTGTACTGGAGCCAATCATGGACACTGTTATATGAACTCATTTGCCCCGTCTTGCGACAGTACTGTGATCATATATGTCATATACTTCAGTGCATTCTTTTGTGCATTTCGCTACCACAGTACTGTGACAACTGATAGAAGAAATGACAAATTAGTGATAGTATATAGTATAGATCAGGAATTATGGTTCTAAATACTCTATGTTGTTGTTTTATGGTGTTCTTTGCTCTGTGCAGTCAATGAGACTGACGCTGGAGAAGGTGGGTGGAGCTACATATTAGACGTGTGCCGTGTTACGAATCAGTTGTGTATCAGTTCTGTGTCAGTTGTGTATTGAGTGCTGTGTTCTGTATTCTGTACTCTGACTGTTGTCCTGATGGCAGATTTATATCAATGCTGGATTTTATCTACCAGCACCCTCAGCGCCATTTGGTAACCTACATGTTACTCCGTAAATGTGTTTACAGTTTCATTCATTCATTTTCTATACCCGCTTTATCCTCACTAGGGTCACGGGGGTCGCATGGAGCCTATCCCAGCTACT
>JAQQZY010000001.1:25826715-25841649 GCA_030068375.1 Ostorhinchus rueppellii
GACTATTTTGTCTTTGAACCCCCCCCCCCCCCCCCCAACACACACACACACACACACACACACACACACACTGTACATTAGTTCTTCTGTCGGTGTCCTTCACCATGGTACTGGTATAGACCTGGAGTTGGTCCCAGGATGCCTTACTCCACAGCCCACTGCTGCTTGTGTGTACGAGGGTGGGTTCAGTCCAGAGGGTGAATTCCCCTGTGTGGACAGGAAAAGTTCACTTTATTTAAGTGTTTTCATTTTAAAACCTAATTGAGTTTGTATGTTCTCTCTGGGTCTGCATGGGCTCTTTCTGGGTTCCTTGCACTGTGCCAAAATCTGCATCATAATAGATTAACGTGTTACCTTAAATGGCCTTTTGGACTGAATGTTTGCTTATTTTCATGTGTCAGCCCAGCAGTGAACTAGTGGCATGTCCAGGCTGGAATAGGCTCCAGTAAACCTGTTACCCTTGGAAAATGAATGAATGAATGAATGAATGAATGAATGAATGAATTAGTGAGGTCATGGTCTGAAATTTTCCTGCAAAAGTCCAAGTTCATATAAGTTATGGGCTCATAATTACTCAGTAAAAGTTGCTTTAATGGCTGTGATATGACCAACCGCTCTGATCTTTTCATAAGTCCTGCTCTGCTTACTTTACTTTACCGTACTTTACCTTTCCTTACATTTCTCTACCTTATCTTACCCTACCTCACCAAAATATAATATCACAGCTGGTCAGACATGTGTTGTGTTTGGTTTTCATCTGATCTCCGGAAAACAGTTTCCAAACAGACACTCGGCCAGCAGCGGCTTTTACATTCATTCCATTTAGTTGTTTATTCTCCTTTATGCAGCAGCAGATGAAAACCCATCTGATTTGCATTTTATTTTTAAAACATTTCAAAAGCCTGTGTGAAATCTTGAAGACAGTGGAGTAGTGAATGTTTCCTGGAGCTGGGAGTCAACTGGTAACATTCAGCTGAACCGTGACGTTCTCTACTCTGTCTCCTGTCTATCTGAATAAATAAATGACTGCAGCTGACTGAACTAACACTCTAAATCTACAAGCGTTCCTGGCCATTTGAAGTAAAAACACTGTTTTATAATGTAAGACACATGGTATAGTCTGTCTACAGGCTGTAGTTAATGTGGCACAGCAATGATAACACACCGTAAACCCACTGAGGGAACTTTCTAAGGAACATTTAGTTTGTGTGATATTTAAGTAGCTCCTGACAGTTTCTCATTCTCTTTTCACCTCTGATTTTCTTCTTCTTTAAAGCTTTATTTGACTTTTTGCTGAGGATCACACTTCAAAATACATTTAGTGACTTGGTCTAAGTATTATGGACTGCTGATTCCAGCATCCATACTCGATTTAATATTAGTAGTAGCATTAACTGTCATGGACATTTCTTCTGGTTGTTGGTGGTTGTCCCAGCTGTCATGCACCTCTGTTTGTGCTCAGTTTGTTTAGGGTTTTTTGGTTTTGTCTTTTCCTGTTTTATTTTGGTGAAGGTGTTTGTCTTCCTGTCTTGTCTTTGTCTTCCCTAATTCCCTCATCGCCTACACCTGGTGTTCCTCCTGTGATTCCCCACACCTGATTGTGATCCCTGCTCTCCCTGCATAGTCTCCTCTCTCCCTTTGTCTGTTGTCAGTGTGTCGTTCTTGTTCCCCTGGTTAAGATCTCCCAGCCTTTGAACCTCGGCTCCTTGTGTTTTGTATCGGGGATTGTTTTCTTGAAGCCTGACTTATTAAATACCTTGAAATCCTCACTAACCTGGTTGTCTCATGCATTTGGGTCCACACCTGAGTGCCATGCCTTAACACCAGTACCAGCTGATTTACTTTTTGATAGTTGTGGTTCAGTTATCTGTGCATCAACTGCATCCATGTGTCTCCCCCTACTCCTCCCCCTCCCCAGTCTCTCTCTCTCTCTCTCTCTCTCTCTCTCTCTCTCTCTCTGTCTCTCAAACCCTCTCTCTCTCAAACCCTAACTGGTCAAGACAGATGACCATCTTCCAGGAATCGGGGTCTGCTCCAGGTCTGTGTCTGTTAAAAGGAACTTTTTCCTTCCACTGTCACCAGTCACAAGTGTTTGCTCCTGGAGGATTCTGTTGGGTTTCTGTAAATTGGTGTGAGTGTCTAGTGTCATGAAATTACTTTTGTTATGATTTGGCACTATATAAATAAAATTTGATTTGCTTTAGTCCACAAAAGTAAACTTATATTAGAATCCCAAGGTTTTGTTTTTGTTTTTTGTTTTTGTTTTTTTTTTGGGGGGGGGGGTGTTACTTGTTTATCCTACTATTTTTTTTTCTTCAAATAAAAAGTTTTCTTGTTATTAGACTTTCTGCTCAAACACATACATTACCTACATACTGATAGAGACATGAAATCTTGGCTACTTGTATAACGTTATGGAGCAAATTGACAGTGCAACTGTCAGTTGTATCTGGAATTCCTGAATTTCCCTGTTTGTTTGTTTGTTTGTTTGTATGTATGTATGTATGTATGTATGTATGTATGTATGTATGTATGTATGTATGTATCTATCTATCTATCTATCTATCTATCTATCTATCTATCTATCTATCTATCAATCAACAGTGCTGGAAATGTTTGATGATGTCCTGCTGTAGATTAAACTGCCCAACAGTTTATGAAGTAGTCCAAAAAATATCTAAGACAGTAATATATAAAATATATCATTTTGCAGAATTTAATATGAATACAGAAACATGATGCATTTTATATTTGTAAACACTAACAGGGACCATTTTACTATACAATGATGACTTTGTTACTTTGTTAATGCTTAGAATACATTTTGCTGGTTACAGTACTTGCATCATGAAGTAGAACAGTTACTTTGGACATTGTGTAGCAATATTGTAACTTAAGTAAAGGGTCTGGATCCTTCTCCTCACTATGCTTTTATATGTACATAATTAATACATAATGAGTAAGTAAATAAGCTTTATTGATTGGAAGTATGAATAGCTTCCACGTAATACTACTGCTACTACTACTACTACTATTATTATTACTACTACTGCTGCTACTACTATTATTATTACTACTACTGCTGCTACTACTACTATTATTACTACTACTGCTGCTGCTAATACTACTACTACTACTACTTCTACTACTACTACTACTACTACTGCTGCTCCTACTACTACTATTATTACTACTACTGCTGCTACTACTACTATTATTACTACTACTACTGCTACTACTACTATTATTACTACTACTGCTGCTACTACTACTATTATTACTACTACTGCTGCTGCTAATACTACTACTACTACTACTACTACTACTACTACTATTATTACTACTACTGCTGCTACTACTACTATTATTATTACTACTTCAGCTGCTAATACTACTACTACTATTATTACTAATACTGCTGCTAATACTACTACTACTGCTGTTCATACTACTACTACTAATATTATTACTACTACTGCTGCTACTACTACTATTATTACTACTACTGCTAATACTACTACTACTACTACTGCTGCTGCTAATACTACTACTACTACTACTACTATTATTACTACTACTGCTGCTAATACTACTACTACTAATACAACCAATAATAATATATTTTTTTTAAACCGGAAGTATCTATTATTTTGAAGGTTCAACCGGATGGGCTTTAGCGGCTGCTGCTGTCGATCTTTAGCCGCTCGTTCCTCGGTGACACATCTCCTCCTCCTCCTTCTCCCTCCGCCGGCGCTGCTCCGTTTCGCCATTATGTATGAAGCTCAGTGAAGGTGCTGAGGTCGAGTCAGCCGCGGGGACGGCGGCGTAACAGACACAAACAAACAAGTAAACAAACGGCAACAAAAGGACTATCGGCTCGTTTTTCCTCCATGTTCTTCGGTTCTCTCCGGACCGTCCACCGCTTCGCTCCGATCCGCTCCTGGCCTCTCTCCGACGACACCCATGCAGCAGAGCAGACCCTGGATGGGACTACATGTGGTGAGTGACACTTTTTACCCACAGAAACTTATTTTTATTTTGGGTAACCGTCCGTGACAGAGTCAGAGTGGGTTTAACGGAGAAAAAAGCTCGTCTTTGTTGTTTACTAGTAACTCCACGTCTTTTTTGAACACATTTATCCCCAAGTTCACTGAATTTTAATCGGTAAAAGTGAATAATTGCAAACACGCGTGTATAGTAGAAACACTTGTACTCCCTTCCCGGGTCGTGTGAGGACTTGGCCGGCTGTGTGTGCCTGCTGGCCGTGCAGGTGGTGGAGAGCAGCCGGTGGCCTGGAGGTCGTGAAAGGTCTGGAGACCAGCTGCTGCTCTTGACAGTTTTATCCTGGGCTGGTTGTTCACCCACAGTGGTTACACTGACCCTGATCCAATCAATAAAATGAGAAAAAAACCCTTGATTTTAAGCATAAATGTTTTCTGTTGGAGCTTATAGTGAGTTAAAGAGACGCTCTGAAACTTACTGAACTGTGTATTTTGTATGGTGTTTCAGTAAATCCCTGTTTATTTCCTCATTGATTTGGGACACATTTATTATATTGTTCTTCTTGATGCACCACTGAAGCTCATTGTAATTCAGGGGCCATATTCAGCCCAATTTGATGTCAGGAACTTAAAACATTTACTTAAATATTAAAATAAAATTATGGAAATATTTAGATTCACATCTATCTTTTCACAAAAAAATGAATTGCCTGAGCAATCATGAACAACAGAAGTGCCTCAACTTACCATCTGCAAAGGCACAAAACATTTTGAAACTGGCATGATATTGTTAAAATTTTTAGTTTGGAATTGTCATTATTTATAGGTTATTATGTTATTATTTTCCTGGTGTGACCCCTTTGAGGATAAATTGGGTTGAACGTGGCCCCTCCACTCACTTTAGTGGAGGGGCCACCGTTAATGTCTTCAGTGGGATCTGTGCATTTCACACATTCATCCTGTGGGTCAGATCAGAACCTTTGGCAGGCCAGTTTTGGTCCACAGATCACATGTTTGACACCCCTGTATTACAGCAGTTGTGGAAATTTCATTGTACGGCTGTAAGGAAGAAAAATCTGACTTCTGTTGAGTCATGTACAATAGGTTGGATGATTTGCTATGTATGTATTTGTTATATTTGTACAGAAAAAGTAATTTAAAAGTACAAAATATTTCCTGTTTCACTTAAGTGATTTTGCATTTAGTTTTCTGTATATTTTGCTGTTGTAAACACTGCCATTTCCCACTGTGGGATCAGTAATATCTTATCTTATCTTATCTTATCTTATCTTAAATTGCTGCAGACAGGAACAGTTACAACAGATGAGTGGTCTGAAGTGTTTGAGAAAACAGAGTGTTTGGGTGGTTTTTGAACGGTTTGGAGTGATGACTGTTGTGCAGATGGTAAGAATCCATTCACAGGAAGACAGCTTAGTTTACATGTAGTTCTGTGTCTCATGAGGCAAGATGTTTGCATGATGGGCCATGTGAATGTGGGTTTGTGTTGAATCGTACTGTGTTACAAATGAGGAATCTTTGCACCAGTATTCAGCACACTTGACCAATAAATGTCAGAAACAAGTGAACGCAAGTGTAAGAAACAACTGGTGTGATGGCAACTAGAAGAAACTTAGTACATTGTATGTTTGGCTCTAACACACCACCCGCACTACCAAGTTCTAACACTTCCATTAGTATAGAATTGGTGCACTTATTCAAAAAATATTCTGTTTTTTTTTTTTTTTTTTTTGTAGAGTAATCATTCAGTTTGTAAAAGAATAACATGGTAAGCAAGAGGAGGTGTTGTGCATATATACATACATATAATTAATTTCAGTTTTCCACAAATCTGGCCCTGTGCTTTGGCCCTGTGCTTTGGTGTCCTTTCATGTTGTAATGAGTTGATATGTTTTATTTGTTTCTCTTGTGACCCTTTGTTGCCCATTTATTTGTAGTATATATTGATGTTCACATGTTACCACATTTCTACATCTTTATCACAGTTCCACTGATCATTAAAGTAACTGCACAATTGAGGATGCAGCCATACTACATTTGAAAAGTATCATATAGAGTTATTTCATGTTAACTTTAAGTAACATTGTCCATCCTGTATGTTTTCTCTGCTTTTATCAATTCCTTAGCCAGGTTAATGAAATTACACTTAATTTTAGGAGAAATTATTATTAGTTGTGGCCTCTAGTCCCCTTTTTCTTAATATTTGTTCAAACAATGACCACTGAAATAATTGCAACAAAACATTTCTTAACTTGTAGCCAATGCACAGTTCAACATGGACAATGTACAACAGTATGTACAATTCAACAAGTACAAAAATGAATCTGAAGTAAACTCTAAACATAAGCTCCTATAAACCCAAAACTGTTATGTCCGACAACCAAACATTTTTCCTCTTATCTTTGTGATGTAGAACAGGTTTTATTCGACTCACCCCAAAAGAGAATTACTGCATAAAATACATCAAATACATCAATGAAGGAACATGTACAAGGCTGTAAAAGTGACTTCTATGTTCTTGCACGAAAGCAGTGTGTAAATGTTGTTTACATTGGTGGTGGTTGTGACACAGATCAGCAGGTGGGGGTGAAAGGTCACGGTTTAAAGGGAAGAATGTGGTTAGACGGTGGCGGTGGCAGCAGGAGGAGGAGGAGCCATGGAGAGTTAAAGCAGACTGACAGACGTTCTCGCTACTTAGTACAATCAGCACTTTGTGTGTATTATGTAAGGATTCGACATTGGACTCGCACTCTGCTCTTACAGTCTGATAGAGGAGCTGAAGCTGACAGCCTGCAATGTGCGCGGAATGAGCAAAAGTACTAACGCAGTCAACAAAACAACTGGTAAAACTGTCAGCTACTGTCCAAATCTAACCACTTGCCCTGTTTGCATTGATTGCTTTCAGATACATCATGCTGTTTGTTTAATGTAGGTCTGCCAACTATTACATGATCCTGATTATTTGAACATGATTTAGTGGTGAAATATCCATTTTTAAAGCTGATATCATGTTTTTTTTTTTGTTTGTTTTGCATCCGATAAAATGCCGTTTTCCTTGATGTAACAACAAAGACAAAATATGTAATGCTGTTAAATGTGCAATGCCTCGTTTCTTCAGTAGATTATTCTGTTCTCTTTCTACAGTGTCTTTATTCTAAATGAGTAAAATGTGGTGCACTAACATCATTCCACACTGATGAAGCTGCCTGCCACAGTGTGTGTGCTGCCTTCACTGCAGATGTGTCTGGCTTCATTTTTCATTTAATAGCCTTGTGAAATAATCTGCATTCGATGTAAATTATTTCAAAATTTCAATTAAGCTGTAAGAACAGGATTTATTTATTTATTACCAATATTTAGAATGGTTTTCACTCATCTGCATAAAAACAGCTTGATGACACTAACAGATAATGTCATATTTCATCACTATTTCTATGTTGTCCTTTAGCTTTGAGTGGCATTCTTTAAATGACCCCATAATGTCACCTTAGTGGAGAATAAGGACCAGCTTACCCTTAGTGCAAGACCTCCACATTTTTAATGCATTCTCAGACTAGACGGCGCTCTAGTTGTAATGTGTGGTTATTGAAACAAGACATATGTGAACAGAGATAGTGAAAACACATGGAGAGTCAAAAACACGGCCTGTCTGTAATGTTTGAAGGACATATATTTGACATGAGGAATGATGGGCTGTATGTTTGTCATGGCCTGGCTTAAAACCATAACGAAAGACGACCAAACACAGCCAGAACGATTAACCAAATTTTATGATAGATGATCAAAATCAAAAAATAATACTGCAAATTCAGAAAAAGTGTGAATGATCCATCTGTTTTATGTGTGTGCAGAGGTGCAAGTCACAAAGTACAAATACTTCACCAAGTATAAATTTTGGTTATCTATGCTTTACTGGACTATTGATTTTTCAGTTGTCTTTTTTTACTTCCATTCATTACATTTAAAAAAAAAAAAAAGCCTTGTTCCTCCTATTTAATTCCAGCTTGTCATCATTCAGATAACAGATGGAATGAATTTAACTGTGATTGGATGAGAAGTATAAACATATACCATTCTGGCACCTTATTGGTTTGAACACAATCTATCACACCTGACTTTTTGCACCATTCCAATACTTATATTCAACTAGTCCTCATCTCTTCTGCTCCATAAACACATGTTAATGCTCAGTAGGACACATATATGGTTCTTTAATACATTTGTGTTGTACTCAAATGCGTTAATTTTCAATGTTCATATTTGCAGCTGAAACAGGTAGACTAGTGCATCCCAAATGTTAACATTTAAATATAACATTATAGTCATTATGGGCTTTAGAAACATGTTTTTTTAGGAGGTGGGCTAGTGCACTATAGGCCCCTGTGACACCAACTAAAGCTTTTGTCCTACTGACAATTTTTCCCCTTACTTTACTTACTTTTATACTTTAAGTAGTTTTGGAACCAGTACTTTTACACTTTTACTCGAGTAAAAAGCTTGAGGTGATGCTTCAACTTCTACAGAAGTCTGTTTAAACCCTAGTATCTGGATTTGTACCTGAGGAATGAATGTGACTACTTTTAACACCTCCGTATGTGTGAGAGCGATGTGTTGCATGAGTGCAGCTGTATGTGTCGTAATGCTCAAACTGGACCTTCTAACGTAATTGGACGGGGACAGCGAGCTTCAATTTTGTCTTTTATTGATTCTTAAGTTCTCAGAAAAGTCATGTTCCTGTGATTCTGTAAGGGAATGACCAATAACATTTTGAACTGGGTACTGCCATATAATTTTTATTCCTACATTCTGATGCTCATTGCCAATAAATGGCCCTTCTTCTGACCTAAAGTAAGGATATGTGTATTATTAAGCATAAACCATAATTTAACAGCAAAAACCAGTCACATCATTACTGTCAGATATTTGTAGGACAGTAAATTATTAGTTAATATTTCATAACTGTATTATATGGCATTTCTTTTAATATACCTATTTCTCTGATTGTTGAAAAAGAAACGCAACGATGCTTCTTTTAATGCTGTGTGATGAGCCCAAACAGAATCCAAATAAACATGTGAGGCTGGCAGACGTGCTGTAGCTTGTCTCTGCTCACTGCCCAGTTTTATATTTCAATTAAAACTTGTATTTACAACAGCTTCAGTTTCAGCTCGAGTTGTCTTCTTTTCTTTTGTACACAGCATACGTCAACAAGAAACTACAGCTACTAAAGCTGAACTCATGCCTGTCTTTGCGTGAGCTGGATGATGTTTTGGTTTCTGTATGTGACAGTAATTCGGCCATAAAACGACGGCAGAGGCAGTTCCGTATTGCTTCTGATAACTGAGCTCAGTGTTTAAAGGGAAACTGAGACTGAAGGAAGTGAAGGTGGACTTTTCTCAGAGGAGTGTTGTGTGTTTTCTGGTGTTGCCTCCTCCACAAAACACTGCAGGACATTCCCTCTGTGAATATGAGTCATCCTGTACTGTCCGTCCTGCAGCTTCGCATTGTTTACACTGTCTTAAATCAGAAACCGCGATACAGTCTGAACGAGTCATTGATGAGATGTTCGGTGTTCTGCCTGTTTTTTTTAACTGGGGGAAAAAAAAAACTGAAACAAAGGAGGCTTTTTGATTGTTGACAAGTGAAACCACTGAAACTGAAGCTTGACTTCAACCCCCGGGGAAAAAAAAATCATGAAAAATCAGAAGTTCACAAACTATCAACCCTCAAATTAGCAGACAAGAGACGATAATAACTGCAAACTCCAGGTAAGAGAAGTGCAATGTGATAAGGTGAACAACGAAGTGACACTTAGCTCATCATTCATTTTCCAAAATCATTTATAATGCCCAATAGCATTATCAAACAATTAACTTCCCCCTGGTAGAAAACGTGCTGTCATTACAAGCCCTGTGTGTGCAATTATTGTAAAAGTGGAAGGTAATATTCATAGTTATGATTTAATTAGTTTTTAATCACCTGATGATAAAGACTGTGTTTCTATTACCTTAGAACAGGGTGCCAGACATATGGCCCATGGGCCAAAACCAGCCAATCAAAGGGTCCAATCTGACCCATGAAATGCAAAAATTACACAGAGATGTTAACAATCAAGGATGTTGAAATCATTTTAGCTCAGGACATACAGACAAATATGATCTCAAGTCGGTCAAACCAGTAAAATACTATCATATTAACCCATAGATAATGACAACTCCAAATTTTCGCTTTGTTTTAGTATTAAGGGGGAAAAAAAGGAAACTTGCTTGACAATGTGTCAAATGTTTAGTCATTTTATTCACATCTAACAATGTGTAAATGACATGGATGTATTTCATAATAACACAAGTTCCAGAGTACCACCATGTAAGAGCTTTAACAAAACAATATTCCATTGCCTGCCTGGTTTGGTAAATACTGCATATAAAAATAAAATCTTAAAATATAAGTATTCAGGCCTTTTCACATCAATATTCACATCTTTTCAACATTAATAACATGTCAACTTATATTCAACCAGCAGCAGTAGCATTATTTCGGTTTTTTTGCTAGAAAAACTAGCATATCAGAGTGAGAGAAAACCACTGGTACCCCATGGTGTGGAAAACAGAAAGTTAATAAATAAAATAAGATAAATTATTGCACGTCTTCGTGATATGAATGTTGCACACACTGTTTTCGCGATAACGATATTTTTGTGATATATTGTGCAGCTTACTCTGGTTTAATGGTTTAAGTCCATCTGTGCATGTGTCTGAATGTTTAATGCTGAAAGATGGCGATTCTTTCAAGAAGTATATTAGTATTATTAAACTATCTTTAAGCTTATAATATAGTTACATAAAATGGACAGTTAGTCATCTGCGGAAATTTCACCATTAACTGTGTTTTTGTTTTTTTTCTATTGACAAACTGCAGCTCAGTTTGGTCAAGGCCCTGCTTTCTTAACTTGTTGCCTTTGCGCTGCTGCTGCCTTCAGGTGCCATTATATGAAGTGAACAGTGTCCGTAGTTTGATGTGTACTCATGGATGCACAGACCGCTATCACAGGACTCCTGTGGTACAGTAATGAATGAAACAGGCAGGTTCTACAGCTCCAAGAAGTGTCTGATGTGTCTGTGAAGAGTTATTACTGTTTATCTGCAGTTCAGTTCAGATCATATTAAAGGTCAGATTTTTCAGATTATGTCTGGGGACAGAGTTCTCACTAAAGCAAAGAGGATTTGTGTGACTTAGTGGTCTGTTTGTATCAGTGAATGGGCCAAACCAGCCGCCTTCACACCAGCATGCACCTGCCTCCTCCCCCTCAGATTGCATCTCTGACTCATGTCTGTCCGTCCACTTCCCTTCTGTCCTCTCTCCATGTTAGTTTATTTAGTTGCTTTGTTTACTCATGTAAACACCAAAGCGGCTGCTGATACCACAGTGCACATAAACACTCTGCAGCTCTGCAGCAGCCGGCACACTGCAGGATCCAGCTCCTGTGAAATCTGCACTGCAGGAGTCACTGTCTTCAAAAAAAAAAGAAAAAAAAAAAGAAAGAAAGAGGGCGGACGGCGATGTGCTGCTGTCAGGATGACTAAACACTCAGTCTGCTGAGCAAGAACATTCCTGTGAAGGAGGCTGCTCAGTGAAACAGCTCCCCCCAGTACGACAGTAACACACTGACCTCACAGCTCTGTGCTGACACAACATTTACATGGAGACAATAGGCTGAACTCACTCTGATTAGAGATTCCAACTTAACTGTTCCCACAGGCACAAAATAAATGGATATGATAAGATGTGTGAAAGAGAACTTTCTGAACAGACTGGTTCCATCTGCTGTAATGTTTTAATTTGCTAGAAATACAACTGAAGAAGGGTCTTTTTGATGGAAGATTCTGTAATTGGATCATACAGGTGTCCAGCAAGGTTATGTGTGTAATGGTGAAGTTGGAGACTACAGCAAAATGCAAACCCCTGACCCTCCCTGATGCTGGTTGCAAACACAGTGTTGATGTCCCTCGTTAGAGCCAAGGAGCCCATTTATGTACACATTTACTTTCAATTGTCAGATTATTCAAGTTATCACATAAACGGTATAATCTGATATGTTTTGTCAGATAATAGCAGCGATTGTTAGAAATTAGATTAACACACTTTGATTACACAGCAGTATGCAGTGTCTTCATTCATGTACAGGTTAATCTGATTTATTTAGTTCATTTACATCTGCACGTGTGTATAAAAAAATACGTAGTTGTGACAGTGAAATGTAAGTGAAAGACAATAATAGAAAGTAGATTCTACGATCACTATGTACATATGTACTTCAAAAGAAATCTGATAATTCACTGAAACGTCAAAATCAGGGTTTTTGAATAGCATACGTCTGAAGTGCATGTAAACACATCATACCCAGTTATTGCAGTTATCCGATTCCTCCCAGTTATTGGATTTGTATGATCATTTAAACCGGCTCCGGTTCAGTGTTTGTATTGTCCATTCTGGGCTCAGATGAGGCTGTGGTTCTCAAACTTTTTACAGTGGAGTCACTCCTGAAATATACTTTCTTTGCCAAGTACCCCTAACTCTCACTTCAGCAATTAAGCAAGAATTTGGTGTCTGTTTTATATTTTCGAAGTCAATTTTGTTTGCAATGTGTCAACTGAAAAGTGCCCTCTTTCATTGATACAAAAAACGACTAAACAAATTCATCATTAATTAATAAATGAACCTTTCGTCAAGAAAAAAATGATGACTTAGCTACTCAAATAAACTCATTTTAAATAATATGAAATAGAAATTTTCTTAAAATGTTACCAAAGCTTAAACAAGATGACTGACAATATATGAATGTATTTACTGTGTTTTATATTTCAGGATTAATTCTCATTATTTATTTTGTATTTGGTACATGATAACTTATTTAAGGTATTTTTCCCCCAAAAAATTCAAGTACTACTGGGGGTACATGTACCCCACTTTTAGAACCCCTGAATTAAATGATCTCTACATAAATGATCTTTACACAAATCCACACTCAAAGCAGGTGACAGGAGTGCACACCTTAATGCGGTGTTTTTTTTACTGTAATTCATATTATTTGTGAAGTATTAACCTTAATGGAGAAACAGTTCATGAAAAGTCGGAGGTTTATTATTAGTCCTTCTGTCTCTCCATGTCACAGAAATGAACCCTGTTGTGTCCTAGTTTTCCTTTCAGTTCCACTTAACAGTAGTCAGGACTTGTTAAATAAAGCCACATGACCTCACACTCCTCGTTTTATCGAATAGATTTGCTGTAGGTAGAAGGAATCCTGTAGCAGCTTTTTCACCTATTTTTTGTTCAAATGTCGTTGCTCTTATCCGGCTTCCTGAATGTGTATTTTGTTTGACCAAGAATTTAAATTTGTTTTTTGTTTTTTTTTTTGCATCTCTAGGTCAGACCACAAATTTGACAATTGTCCCCCCTAATCAGAACAAGTCACAAGGTGTTGATAAATCAAATAAGTGATTGTATAAGTGAATAATGTTTAAATGTTGATCAGACCAAGGCAAACTGGTAAAATCTACTTATGCAGAGTTTAAACCAACAAGCATTTTGGGAGTTTCTTCTTAAAAGTGACTGATTATTAGACGAATGCACCTGATCCGGGCTTGAAGTCATGTGATCCCCTGGGTCTGAGAGCTGCTGTAATACAACACCAGCACTGATGGTTTACTCAATGGAAAGGTATGCCACTCCACGCCAACACACACACACTTTATTGTCATCTTCACCTTTCACCCGCTCTGCAACTCTTAGAAAAGCTGAATTTGTGGAAAAAATGCCCAGAGATGTGAGACTATCGCCTCATTGCACAGATTTTAGTGTGGGTTAGTGTGGCTGATGACACATTTTTACCTCAGCTGTTCTTAGGTCTAAACACAGAATTTAGTTTTGATTTCTAAGTTCAGGCTGATAGATAAATCGCATTTTCATTAGCACATTGTAAAAGACCACATAATATATGAAGAATGTGAGAAATCATTTTACTTGGCATGCTCTGAATGTGGATTAATTTTTACATATTCTCAGACCTTGTTTGTAGAAGGCATGTAATTTCATGGCCTCTAGGATCGTTTTTATCACTGTACCTGTGTACAGAAGAATTAGAGCAGCTAGAGCAGATAATAAACATCAAAAAATTTTAAGAACAAGCTTGCTAAATACGTTTATTGGGGTCTAACGATACTCAGCAGGTCATTTAGTCATTTAGTTACCCCAGACTAAGGGAAAACCCTAACGGACACTTATTATAAACATACAAATGAATACATAAGTCAAGTTATATGTAAGTAGTGTTCTGTTATTACTTTCTGTGAGATGTGACACACTGCTAAGACTTTATCATTACAGTTAAAAAATTTTGTCAGTTTTTTTTCCTCCTTCAAGGAGATTGAGGTTTAACTTAAGATGAACCACGGGCCAGTTCCAGTTCTCAGGCCATGTATCCTCTACATTTAGTCTAAATAATATGAACAGTGGCCACTCTACAAGGTTATTAAACTAATATGTTGGTTTATTCAGTTATATTGTCACAGTACTGATCATTGCATTCATCTTAGATTAGCTATTTTGTCAAACATGCCTGTTTTTATTACTTCCATAGGACTGTTTTGTCCACTGTCTCTGTCTGTCTGCTCCCGTCTCTCACCCCATCACCTCCTCACCTCGTCCTCTGGGTGTGGGAGCAGATGGCCCCTCTGAGGGGCCCCACAGGGGGAAAGTGCAGAGGGGGCGGAGAGCTGTTAAATAATCATATGTTGTTTGTGTGTGTGTGTGTGTGTGTGTGTGTGTGCGCGCGCGCGCGCGCATGTGTTTAATTTAGTCCCTATCGGTCCTTCTCGTCGTCTGCTGGCCGACGAATCGAGAGGTCACAGGTCCACAT
>JAQQZY010000001.1:25884864-25898434 GCA_030068375.1 Ostorhinchus rueppellii
ATATATATATATATGTGTGTGTGTGTGTGTGTGTGTGTGTGTGTGTGTGTGTGTGTGTGTGTGTGTGTGTGTGTGTAACATTCTGAGGAAAAAGTCAGAATTCTGAAAAAAACCCCATATATATTAAACCTTATAGTTTATTTAGTTTTTTCTATGTCAGAGATGTAATCTGTCAAAACATACTTGACGTGTTTTGGCAGTAAACCTCCGTCTTCCGCAGAGGTGTCACAAGGTGTTGTGTGACATGTTTAAGATGACTCATATTCACTGGGGCGGAGTCAATCTGTCACATTTGACAGGTTGACTCCGCCCCTTTTCTTCAGCTATATTGAACTTTTTTTTCCAGTGGCCCTAATCTTCTTCTGTAGTTAAGTGGATAGTAGGCATTTAACAGTTTACATCAGTAGATGCCTTTGGTCACTTGTGGATGTTTGGGTCTTTATTGGTTTCATTATCTGAATATAATTTAAAATACAATATCCATCTGAGAATCTCAATGCATTATCCAGCTGAAGCTTTTCTTCTGACACAAAACAATTGTAAAGATCGTGTACAACCTTTGCCCTTTGCCTGGTGTCAGCTGGGATGGGCTCCAGCATCCTCACAACCCTCCTGAGGAGGAAACGGTTCAGAAAATGAATGAATATCAAATAAGGATTTTTCAGAGCAGAAATTTGAACATCTTTTGAAGCCTTTTCACATTCCACCCCTTGTTGCTTGTCTCTATTTGTCCCATTTAGAACACTGCAAGTCCGGATTTAGTTACACGGAAAAGGTTCTAATCCAATGCTTCTTTGAACAACTTACATAAAAACTATAGAAGATCACCTGATCTCGAGTAGAAAAATGTTTTTCACATCCCTCTTGTTCACAGATAGACTGATTAGAGCTGTGTCCCAGTATTTATGTCCATATGGTGTTATTGTGGAATTCACACTAAAGCTCTCATTTCCTGTTCTGAGTCTGTTTTCATCAGGTTGGACAGAACTCTACGGTTGGTTTGTTGGATTAAACACACACACACACACATGCAAATGTTCGCAGTGTTTGGAATAAATACATGTCTTTGTTGATGTGAACTCTTTTTATGAGTTGGAGAAAATGTTCACAGAGCAGAAAAGGATTTAATTTGGGGGTGGGGGGTGGTTAGCCTCCAGTTAGAGCTGCACAATGAGGCCACTTGTTATTGACCTGAGACAGAGAGGCATGCAGGGGCAGCTGATTATCAAAGGGTGTGTGTGTGTGTGTGTGTGTGTGTGTGTGTGTGTGTGTGTGTGTGTGTGTGTGTGTGTGTGTGTGTGTGTGTGCAGAGTCAGGTTGAAGCTGTACGTCAGCGTTTGTTCAGTCAGCAGGAGGACGGTGGAGGCTGACAAACTGGACGTGCAGCTCTCGACTCCGCTGTTTGTTTCCCGTCAGATCGACATGGCTGAAGGCGGCAGACTGACGGTGGACGACAGGAAGGTGAGTTCACACGTTACACAACAAACAAACAACCGAAAGGACCCAGTCTGACAGACGTGATCACAGCTGGACCCCTGAGGTTTGAATTTTCATTATGTTCTAAATATGTAGATTACATATTGAACTTTTCTTAGTTCTAGAGGTTTTAGAGGTTTGCCTGACTGGAATTAACTAAAAATAAAAGCTGAAGTACTGTTCATATGTTTGTGTTCTCAAAAGTAAAAGCAGGACATTGTACATATACATGTCTCATGCATTATTTACTGAGTAGGACGATGAATTTGAGGGTAAAAACACAATGAGACATCAGAAAACAGCAAAAATTCCTCAAAAAAACAACAACGTCATCATCTTATGTGAAACAGTATAAGGTTTTGTGAAATGTTTTTGTTTTGGCCTTCAGTACCCTGTATCTATTTTCTCAAATCACAGAAATGACAATTGTAAACAAATGAAGATGTTTTTGTTTACTTTCCTCCCAGCATGATTTATTGTTTTAAGAGTCGATGTAAAGTATTGTTTATTGTTTGGGTAGTTATTTTTAGTTACTCATGAGTGTTACTTTGGGTTGTTTTTTTGTTGTTGTTTTGTTTTTCTAAAATTGTCCTGAGATGTCCTCAAAGTTGTGTACATGTACGCATATACAACATTTTTTTAAAGTGAAAAAAAAAGATTATAAAATACTTAATGTTTTTCAGTTGCTGTTATTTGTTTTATTTTTTAGTAATTGTTACTTACGTGTATCATATTTGGTTATTGCCTTGTTTAACACTTATTTTGATAAGATAAGTTCACAAACTTCCTGGGATTTTAATTTCACCAGTAATATTTGTAGTATTTTGATTGCTTTTCTTGCATTTTTTTTTTTATTGTCCACTCAAATAACTAAACAGAGCATGAGCCAACTTACAGACTGCACATACATCATTTCAAAATCAGATATCAAATATAAGATTCTTTTTATTCCACAGAAATATGGTTTTCAACAGAGAAGTGCAGCGGATGAAAGCATTCCAAGAAACCTGGTAACGATTACACTGCTATGCATACACACGAACCTGTTTCCTATAATCTGGTAATGAACATCCCAATACTTTAAATGTCAGTATTTCAAGTACTGCAGAAAAGCTCATGATTTTATAAGCTGAAGGCATAAAACGCTCAGATGAAAAGGAGTTAAGTTCAGTGTATTTTATTTGTAGATTTTGTTGAATTGTAAGGATTTGGTCGGCGATATAGTTCTTTTTTTTTTTGTTGTTTGTTTAATCTCATTGTTTACCTCTTTGTATTTTATGCACTATTTTATCTTCTGCTGTAAAGTGTCCTTGTGTGTTTTGAAAGGCGCTTACAAATAAAATGTATTATTATTATTTTACAGAAATAGGTTTGCGATAGAGACAGTCAAAAAACACTTGAAAGTAAGATCAGAATCAATTGAGTGATGATGTAAATACAGCAAAAGAGACATTTGCATCCAAAATGACAACTTTTTACTTAATATTAAAACTGTCTTGTTATAACCTTCGTTTACTCCTGCCAGGGTATGATATTCTCTTTTCTCTTTTTTTTTTTGGGGGGGGGGGGGGGGCTCCGCACAATTTAGCTTAATTTAACCCTTTCACACCCCCCCCCCCCCCCCCCCCCCCCCCCCCCCCCCCACAGCACTATGGAGCGGCATTTAACCCTTTCACAGCCTTCCACATTCATATCCCATAAACGAAGGCAGTAGAATGGGGTCAAATTGATCCCAAGGAAGACACAAGGGTTGCACTGCATGTGCACAGATTGCAATGTTCCTGACTCAGCGAGGTTTTGTTTTCTCATTGATTCAAAAATATTTTGTGTTTTTGTCTTCATGTAGACAGTTCCTTTCAAGGGTCACATCTCAGGTGGGATGCGTCCAGGGAAAAAGGTGGTCATTGTTGGAGTTGTGGACCCCCGACCAGACAGGTAAGAATGTTTGTTTTTGTATGGTAAACTGTGTTAGGTAGATGACGCATTTTTTGTTTTTAAACGTATAAATAAATTAGATATATATAATTTTTTAAATTAATTTTTTATTTTACTTTAATTCTAAACAAATACACATTTTGAACTACAAAGAATTCGATTTCACAGTCTGTTTGGTTTTGGTTTGGTATGTAAACAAATGGAGTGTTTGTTTATTGTACCACTGTACAAAGCAACAGCTCAAGAGTTCAATAAACCAACCAGTCCAAATAGAATCCTCGTCAGTGTAGTACCAGTACTAAACCTGGAGTCCAAAACGTCCACACTCCAAAGGGCTTGGCAAAGTTGGTGGTCAGGGGCGGTCCGGGGGTTCAGCACCATATGATCCAGTGTAGAGCAGCCAAAGGCACAGTCAGGACTGAAGGGTAGGTCGGGTATCCGGGAGAGGCACTAAGACGAGGTCCACAGGAAGGCTGGTCGGTTCGACGGGGATCGGGCAACAGGCAGAGTCAGGCAGAACAACGGGTCAATGAGGGAACAGGCAGGAACAGGTCAGGATGATACCGGGTCAGAGAACAAAGAATCAGACAGAGTAAACAGTAGAAAGTCATGCAGGGCTAGGGATGGGAATCGAGAAGAATTTAATGATTCCAATTCCATTATCGATTCTGCTTTTCGATCTGATTCCTTATTGATTCTCTTATCGATTGTCATTGGGTGAGGGAATAAAAGAGTACAAACAGGTATGTTTGCATTACCGGTCTTTTATATTTCCATCTCTACAGAAAAAATATAACATAGAGTTACAGTTAACATGGGGGGGGGGCAGTGAAAGTTAAACTAAAGACACTTTACTAATTCCTCTATTCCCGGATTTCTATTACGTGAGCCAGTTCAACTCAGCCCGTCTTCTGTTGTTGTATACCTCATTTCCTTTCCCCTGCCTTCGGAAACTTGTATTTGAGGGGATACGATGTTTGTTGCCCGCACCAGAACTGGAACTGGCCCTGGATGGCGTCCTGCCGCTAGGTAAGCCGCTAAGTGCTAAGTAGCGAATCAAACGTA
The DNA here is from genome assembly GCA_030068375.1 of Ostorhinchus rueppellii. Classification (NCBI taxonomy): domain Eukaryota; kingdom Metazoa; phylum Chordata; class Actinopteri; order Kurtiformes; family Apogonidae; genus Ostorhinchus; species Ostorhinchus rueppellii. Next base: position 25,889,341 of record JAQQZY010000001.1, read on the forward strand.
TTAATCACATGCTCACATGCTGTGTGGACAAATGTTTGAGCAGATTGGAGGGATTCCACCCTTTAGAAGAAATGGAAGCTTTGACAGTGTTCCAAGTGGACCTAGTGTCATCTGTTTAGACCGGTTCTGCCTCAACACCATGTTGGCTACATTCTGACCAAAACAATGCAGTATATGTGTGACGTCATCGTGCATGCACAACGAAGGCAGAATTGATAAGCAGTATCGTAAAGCAGGCAGGGAATCGGTTCCAAGGAATCGAGCTACTGGGGAACTGGTTCTGAAAAAGAACCCCTTCTTGATTCCCATCCCTATGCAGGGCAATGAACAATCTGACAGAGAACAGACAGGAGAGAGCAGGTGAAATAGGCCACAAGTGATGAGCCACACCTGCCTAAACAGGTGCAACGGGTTAGACTGATTATGGTGGAAGAAGAGCTGATTGACAGGAGAGTAAGAGCAGAGAGAGTGAGTGAGTAAAGGCAGAGAGAGAGAAAAGAGGAGAGACATAACACTATTATAGAATATTGAGTACTACTGTCAAAAAAATATGTCAGATTATGGTCACATGGCCTAATGATATAGCCATGTGACCAGAAGTATAAAATTTATATATATATATATATATATATATATATATATAAAATCCCTGATAGATTTTAGAATTGATGGGAAGTGCAATGGAAATTAAAAAAAAAAAAAAAAAACATTTGTAAAGGAACTGTAGCTGTCAGACAGATGCAGAGGATGATGAAGATGTTGAAGATTAGAGGTACAAATCTGTAGAAAATAAAGTACCTTAATATTTATTCAACTTCTACTTTGCCAAAATATAAAATCCCATTAGTTGAAAACATACAGATCCATGTACAGAACCATCCAGACAAAATAAAATAATACAGCATATCAGTAATGAATAAATATTCTTTGGTGTATATGAATTTCATGGACATTCTATGTTTAAAAACGATATTTATCTCTTCAATCGTCATGGATTCAACTGGAGTTTGTATACTGTCTTTGGTATTGCTTAAATTGTGCTGTTGTCCATTATTGTGTGTTAGCGTATTTATGGTAGTGGAACTATGGATGGCTGCTCCTCTGTAAAAGCTAAGGGGAACTAAAAGTCTAAACATCTAAATAATTGAAAACAGCATAATGAAACTTTTTTTTTAGACACAGTTTTTATTTTTTAATGGAATGTCCTTTGCAGTAAACAGTGTTTGGTTTTGGTTTTTTGATTTGTTTTTGTTAAGTAAAGCTCTGGAACTCCAGGGGACAAAAATGCATTGTTGTGACCTAATGAACAAGTGCTGCAGTACAACTATTGGCCATCAGATGTCGCCAATAAGACCTACTGAACTTCAGATAAAAAACATGGTCTTTCAAAACATTTTCTTCATCTGTAGCCAGTGAAGCTGGGTGCAAACCAAAACAGTGCATTATGGGAAAAAAGTGTTCATTGTGTGTGGTCAGATTGGGGCACATGTTTTCTTAGTAACTATAAAAGTGCAGTTCCTGTAGATGGTGAGGGATTTGTCATTTCCCCACCGGACATTACACGTGATCCATCCGACCAGTGTGACTCTGAACAGGAAGAACAGACAGCATTCAGATTTCCCTAAAATCAAACCAAACAACTAATTAGGAACAGACCGAAGCATTACATCAGAAATGGGCTTCAAAAAGTTTGTGGAACATAGCTTTGCCATGGATTAAATTGCATGGCTATTAGTTTTACACAAATGGACTTACAGGCTGCTACCAATGCTTGCACAGGTGTACTGACCTAGATGGAGCAAAAACAAACATCATAACTTAAACCATTTTTTTCCAAATGTCCTTTTTCTACAAACTTTTTGAAGCCCCCTCGTGCATGTACCATGTGATCACACCAGCTGCAGGCCTTGGTCCTCTCTCTGTCAGGTTCTACATGGCCCTGACGTGCGGCTGTGGGACGTCCAGGGAGCCTCCTCCTGATGTGGCCTTGGAGCTCTGCGTCCGATTCAGGGACCGGCAGGTTCTGCGACGGGCCTGTGTATCTGGATCCTGGGGTGACGTTGACAGAGCCGTACCATTCTTCCCCTTCATCAGAGACCAGCCTTTCAGGGTATTCACATCCACTGTGTCCGTCCCCTAAATGGGACCGTCTTTAGTTAATGTCATTAGTATAAGGTTTTTTTAATCTTCTAATTTGGTTTTTGATTGCAGCTTACTTTATTTGTTTGTTTGTTTGTTTGTTTGTTTGTTTGTTTGTTTGTTTTTTAAAAGTACATAGGTTTTCTTCTATTTAAGGAACTGATTTTTTTTTTCATTAGTGATTGCACAATTAACCCATAAATACCCAAACATGCATGACCAACCAAAAAAACCATCTGCCGATCTAAAATGTAAAATACCTGTTGATCCATTAACCCTATCAATCCATGTAAATAATTGGTATAAAATGGAGTTTTTCATCTTTCCATGGTCATCAGATATGACCCATTTGGATGTTCAGAGGTTCCATAGTTACCATGGAAACAGATAAGATAAGATAAGAGAAGATAAGATAAGATAAGATAAGATAAGATAAGATAAGATATTCCTTTATTAGTCCCACAGGGGCAAATACCAGAAACACTGTCATCTTCTACAACATTGATTCACCAGTAAAACCCATGGAGTTTGATTAATGACAGCGGATGGACACACTTGGTTTGTGTTCAATTAATGATAAATTTTGCTGATGAAGTCACTTTTTTCTGTTTTGGATATATTAACCCTCAACTTTAATCTCAGTTTTTATGGACATATACGTGACCAGTGAATTAAATATCGGAAAGTAGATGATTTTCTCTTAAAAAATACAAAATACACAACTTAATATGAGAATAAATAGTGATAAATCACTATATATCACAAGAAATTTTAAAAATAGAGAAAAAAATGCATTTGGGAACTTTCACAAAAGTAGCACTGGGTCTTTATGGGTTAATCAATGAATCAATTTATTGACAACTACTTTGACAAGGGTTTTTACTCTGCTGTGACAGTAAATTGATTATCTTCAGGTTATGGGTCAAACAAAGCTTTTGAGGAGTACTTTTTTGCACTTTATTGATATTTTATCAAACAATTAATCAACTCATCAAGAAAATAATCCACAGATAAAGTGAAAATAATAGTTGGTTTGAGCCCCAGTTTAGTGTTAGTTTAACAGGGTATTACAAGGAAAGCCTTGATTTATAGATGTTGATAAAGATATGATGAAAAACATAAGACAAACACTGTTAAGATTGATTAAAAATACCATATTGTGTAAAGTCATAGAAATTTTTATCTCTAATATTGTTTAATTTCAGGAAGTAAGCAAAACTTTATTCATATTACACATTTTATTCCAGGCAGAGGCACAAAGTGAAAATTGCAGCCAAAAACCTGAGCCAGCAACAGTAAAACAAAACCACTGAAACTAAAATAAATAAATAAAACAATACAGTGGTATGTGGGTTACAACTAATAAAAAATCAAATAAGATCAAATAATTATGTGTTGACCATTATAAAAGGACAATATGTATGAATTAAAATAAATGAATTGAAGAAAAAACATTAAATTAAATAAGGTTTAATTCATGTTATGCTGTTAATTTTCTTTTTTTTGTATTTCAACAAAGGTTAAATATTTTTTTCTCCACTATTTTAGACTTTTTAATTATAGTAACTCTGGCCTCCACTACCAGATTTATATTTAATTTAATTTAATTTAGATTTTATTTTGTTTTATTTATTTTTTATTTTATTTTACCAAAAAAAGAGCTATTTGGTGATTTTGTTCAGTCTTGTGCAGAACAGGCCCAAACCGATAAGAAAAGTAATTCTTTTAAAGTCAAACTGTGTTTGGTCCAAACCAAAGGTGTACTTGGCACAAATCTGTTTATTAGGTTGATGGATTTCTTTTACACAATGGTCACTGATAACAGTTTAGCATCAAGACTAGACAACATAAGATGATCTAAACTGAAAATCTGGTAGTAAAATACATTCAATAAAATATGCATAACTACTGAATATTGAAATGGTAAAATTTCCACAGTTTTACATTTGATGACCATGTGTTGTGTGTATGAGCTACATATACAGCCTGTAATGTTAAGACAAACCAAAATTATTTAGAACCACTGACAGAAAAGAATTTTGTGACGAGATGAGGATGAACATTGTGGAACATCTGCTGTACAGAGACTCCAATACATTGACCTCACAAAACAAAACACTGTTCTCACAACAGCAAACGCAGTCTCTAACATGTTGACCCCAGAGGAAGCTGTCAAAGGTCAGTTTGCATGTGGACAAACAGCCTGTTCCTCTCCCTATAGTTGTCAAAACTGCTGCTTGGTCACAAGGTCTGGAAATCTGTTTTCAGCCCCCACAGTCCTCCCATAGTTTCAGCTGTAGATGGAGGGTACTTAAATTACATAGGTGTTAGAAATTAATAACATGGACCTGGAGATGTTATTAAGTGGCAAAAAGCTTGTGTTTTGGGGCAGGATACAGCACGATAAACACCATGACAGCACATCAGCCCTGCACTAAATGTTTTGGAAATAGGTTCTGTTGGTCAAACAGTGTATTCAGGTGCTTTCCTGAGATGTTGTACCTACAAAATCAAAAGACAAAAAAGCAAGTGCAAATGACAGACAGTTTGTTTCTAATGAGCAGAGATCTATTAGCAGTCCAGTGAAGGTTTAGATGAGCACTTCAAACTGTGACATCACGTTGTGCAGTGTTTTGGAATCCAACATAAAAATGTCCACCAGAGCCACAGTGGTTAGTCGATGTCTACTGCAAAAAGATCGTTGAATGAGAGACTTTTTTGCTGTTTAATATGTACAGGAACAAGTTAAATCTTTCTAGATCATGTATAAAAATGAGAAAAAATGAAGCGACTGAATCATCAGCATGCTCCTCATTTGAACTTGTCTATTGTAAATTGTGCCATATTATTAAAAAATGTTTAATAAAAAATGTATAAAAAAAAAAGCATATAGCTCAGTTTGAGATGGTTGGGGTGGTTATGGTTGGTTTGCAGACTTACGTACAGGAGGTTAGAAAGCATAACCCATTTGGGTGGCTGTGGCTCAGGAGGTAGAATGGGTGATCCAACAACTGAAGGGTTGGCGGTTCAAATCCTGCTCTCTCCTAGTCATATGCTGTTGTGTCCTTGGGCATGACACTTCACCTACCTTGCCTCCAGTGCTGCTACTCACACTGGGGTATGAAAGTTCAGTGGTGATCGGAGGGGGTTTTAGCATATATGAATATGAATACACACACACACACACACACACACACACACACATCTGTTTTTTTATGTAGACTAGTCTACTCTGTCTGCCAAAATGTGATGCCCTGGTGTGCTGTCAGGTGTCAGAATGTGATGAGTTGGAAGTGAGTCTTTGTAGGACAAAAAGCTAAAATGCATTCCATAAGCAACATTTTTTAAATGTGGGCTAGGGCTGAAATTGTTCCAACTTCCTGTTGTGTCTTGTCTCTCCTTCCAGATAGAGTTTCACTGTGAACAATCCCGTTTTCGAGGGCTTGTGGATGGACAGCAGCTGTTTGACTTTTACCACAGAGTGACACCGCTCAGCGATGTTGACACGTTATGGATAAAAGGCAGCATCAGCATCACCAAACTGGCTTGAAGATGAACAGTATGACAACTTCCAAAGCAAAGCTGAGACCTATGGGTTGGCCCCTATTGGCCGGACACAATACAGGTCATGAGCCACGCTTCTATCCAACTCCACATCCAGAAAATATTTTCCCAAGCGGATTTCTGTCCTGAAGACGGATTTCGTCGAGACACTGTATTTATAATCCGTTTGACTTTAATAAGTTCTTCCTGATGTTAAACAGGGGGCCTGGCTTGGCAATGATGACAGCTGAAATTAAACCACTGACAAATCACACACTTCAGATATAGTGTGAAGTATAAAAGACTACCTCTACCACACAGTATGATGCCCTGCTGCCATCCATAAACAAAACGTGTACAAGGGTATTTGTATGCTTTTTTTTCCTCATCCATTGTGTATTTTGGTATATGTTCAAAATTAAATGGGGTCAATGTACATGAATCTTTGCTTTTCTTTCCAGTTCTTAAGTGAAAATTGGAGTAACTTTTATTATACTTGGATACTTTCATTCTATCCTACTTTATACTTCTACTGAGAGACAAAACCGTTACTTGTTACACCTCAACATTTTTTTTGACAGCGATACTTTCACACAAAAAATATAGGATATGATGCAGTACTTTAGGAAAACCATGCCAAGATATATAAAATTACTTCCATATCACATATCCACAAACATTAAAATACTGCGTGCATGTGTCAGTGATTAAAATAGATTCTCATAATATGCTGCCACAATATAAAACCCTGCAAGTAGTCAATGATCATAATACAGTACATACTTTTTTTGTAATGTTTTTTGGCAATCTTTTACTTGTAATGGAGTAATTCAACACTTCTATTTCTACTGCTATGCAAAGTTTTTCAGCACATCTTCCATCTGCTCTAATAACTTAGTATCTAATAATGACATAATATTATAAACTATAAATAGTACATCAGTCTCAAACTTATTAGATGTACAAAACTGCACTTTAAAAAACTCAACCACTGCTGTTTTAGACCAAATCTGCTGCAGTGTTGCATGCTGGGTGACACTGCAGTTGTTTACTTCATTACTTCTCAGAGGTAAAACTTACTACTTATTGCAAAAATAACATATTGTGCATGCTGTAGTTAAGATAAGATAAGATAATTTGTCCCACGATTAAAAATTCCAGACAAGGTATCTTGGCACATTGCATTGTGGGTGTTTGACAATCTGTGTACCAGTTTCTGTGTTATGTGCAGGGGTTCACAGGGTTATGCATTTAAGGGAGATTACGTGAGTGTGTGGGAATGGCAATAGCTTATCTTGCATTTTATGCTAATATTTGTTCTTCTAAAGTGACACTATGACTAAGTTGTAGCAATGTCTTTACTTGTTCATAATTAGACAATGATACTGATATCAATTTCAAATAGTAAACCTGCCAACACTATCTCAAGTTCTACTATTTAATGTAGAAGAACAGTAAAATGCATAAAAGAAGTACAGGGTAATAAATATGTGTATCTGTCATGACCTTCCTCATCCTTTATTGGAATACAGTAATCTTTAATAATAATACATTTCTTCTGTAGGACTCCTGAACAGGTGGTTACCTCTATTTAGTATTTTAAAGTTCATTGACTTCCTAATAATGACTTCTTTATTACAGGCCTTCTACTTGTAATGGTAGTATAGGCAATATAAATTGTATTTAGATGTCACAATAATGACATTAACTTATCAAATTTAAGGTGAAGGAATTGTAATATCACCTATCTTTACTATAAAATAAACCATTATTATGAGAACATTTTTTTATTGTCACGGTTTTACAGGTCAAAATTGAGATTTCCTATTCAATACTTATGAAATATCCCCAGTGATAATTATAAGAAGCTGTACTTTAAATGACTGTACCTGTTAAACGTGGAAAGTTTTGGAGCTAACCTGCCGCGGCAGTGCATGCTGGGTGATATTGAAGCAGGCTAACAGCAGCGCACCAGCCGGCTGAGTCAACCTTCAGTTCTAGCTCCAGTTTCAGCCGTCTGTCGCTGTCCACCTTGCTTCATACGAAACCGGACGGACTGTGCTCCGTTTAACTGAGTCATGGAAACCAGCGGCAGGCATCTCATGGTCAGCTCACCTGTTTAATACTTGTTTTAGACACCTGCTGGGTAATGAGGAGATGCTAATGCTAAATGCTAGCCGAACGTCCGGAGAGATGCTTGTTGTTGACGGTAGTGTTAGCTAGCTGCGTAGTTAGCTACACTTACTTACTGACACTGCTGCTGTTGTACTAGCCTCTATTTACATTAAAAGAGCCTCTATTTTTGTCGATTAAAATATAATAAGTAGGAACGTACGAATTGGACTATAATGTGTTACTCCGCCCATCAAATTTCGTTAATTTTTCTTGAATCTAGGGTTTTAATACATGCTAATCGGGCTAACCTAAGCTAAGTTAGCAATCGTTACACCCCACAGACTCCCGGCCTTTGGTTTCAACACTCGACTTCTAAGTAACGGTAACCCAACTCTTGGCTTCATATCAGATCGATAATTATAGAATCCGTTTATTCTCTATCTTAGCTGTCAGTTTTATGATGAGCTAACGTCTATTAGCTTGCTAATTGCTAACTTGACGTGCTTAGCCGTTCAGCTACTTAAGCACCAACGTCAGACAAGTGAAGAAAATGTGTGAAACTTTGTCTCAACCTACATAGATGAGCTTCAGTTATATCTTATACTCTTTAAAACAGGCCAATCTGTGAGTGGGTGATCGATTTTGTTGAAAGCTATTTGATTTATTGTACAGCTCTCCAAGTTGTTGTACTCTGTTGAAGGGCTGGTTCAAAACAGCTGTTATCCGTCATCAAACACCCAAATTGTGTATTTTTCGGTCTCAGAATATTCCTGTGATGACTTGACCAAGTCTGGTTGGAAGTTGGGAGTTCAGCAAGCAAACAGATTATGCTTTTTAAAAGATGGAACTTCTAGATAATCATGATGTTTCATTAAGCTTGTGTTAAATCCAGTGGATACCAGTATTGGACGAAGTCTTCAGGTCCTTTACCTCAGTAAAGGTATCCAATATTGTACTGTGGAATAGTACTTCTGTTCATTTACCTGTTTGTACAAGGCTGTTATTTGCCCCTGCATTGGTTTTGACAGCAGCTGTTATGCAAAGTAATAACACAAAGTTTTTGCCCTAGTGATTAATAAAGTCCTGTGAAGCTTGAATCCCATTTAGATTTTCTGGGGATCAAGTCACTTAAAATTGTATCTGTGGACCTACATGCTTCTCTTCAGGTTAGCTGCATTTGAGTGCATTCTACCTGCTCTCAGGTATTAGACCAGGGGTGCCCAACCCTGGTCCTCGTGAGCTACTATCCCTGCATGTTTTAGATGTGTCCCTCTTCCAACACACCTGATTCAAATGA
>JAQQZY010000001.1:25945124-25964694 GCA_030068375.1 Ostorhinchus rueppellii
CCACGAAGGATTAAGGCAGTTCTGAAGGCAAAAGGGGGTCCAACCCGGTACTAGCAAGGTGTACCTAATAAAGTGGCTAGTGAGTGTACATCATTGTGAAAAATAAATAGAGTATATGTATTCATGTAGATATGCTATGGTTAAAAGTGCTGTGCTGGGGGGAAAAAAAAAGAAAATGACCCTTAAAAGTGCTTGAACTTGACCTTGAAAAATGTGTATGAACCCTGTCTTTTACAAGAGACGCTTGGTAGAAATAAAACTTTAATACTTTCAGGCAGGTGGAAGGAAATGAAGAACCTGATGCAAATGGTCTCTTCCAGAATGACCGTGCAGCTCCACAGGCCATGAGGCTCAATGACTGACATGCTATGGCCGCCACAGTCAAAAGCCTCTGCACTGTCATCAGAACAATAAATGAGGGAATGTCTTTTGGAAGAACAGAACAGAAGAACTCATGTCTCCAGTAGTGTTTCTAGATTTAACTCAGAGCCACACAGCACTGAAGCCTTTCTGGCATCATGCGGTAGGTCAGCACTTCATAGCTTTTTTCCTTTGTCCCTCGTCACTGTAAAGCGCCGTTAACCTGACCCAAGAGACATCAAGAACATCAAGTCTGGATGTGATTCTCAAATGTCTGATGACGAACAGATGACATCTTCAACTACTTGCCAAGTCAAAATATTCCACCCATCTATTTCTCCTGCAATGTTGTCTGTTGTTTTATTTTCAGAGGGAACGTATTCACGAACGCTGCAAGACGATCTGCCCCAACAAAGACGACGTGGACGCTGTCTCCAGTATCACCACGAACCATGGTATGATGAATTATTAACCCTCTGCGGGTGCTGCAGGACGCTCCCTGCACGAAATCTGCAGTCCATTAATTGACCACTGAAAACACACTAAAATATCACACACACACATGTTCCGGTAAATAGACTAACAATCTGGAAACGCAACATAGGCCAGCAGTGTCGTTTACACTTTGTATTAACTAAAAAGACAGTTTTGTATATGAAACTCTCTGATTGTTAAATGAAGCAGGGGTTTCATACTCAATATCAAAACTGGAATAAGAAGAAATGACATAACTGGATTTTAAAATGAAATTTAACTTTCAGATCTTTAACAGCTGTAGGCAACATTTCTATATTAAAATCTGTTAAGCTATTAACTGTACTTCCAAAATGTTTCCAACAAAGCTTAATTTCAGAAGAATCTGCATTTTTAAAAAAAAAGTCTGATCAATTATGTTTTACTAACCTAAATGATGAACTGTAAACGGGATTCTATGTAACTTCACAGCTACATACTGCTTTTTTTGCATTTTTGTATGAGCAATGATCCTTTTTATCTAAATTTAACTTGTAAAATAGATGTCCTGTGTACATAAGGATCAAGAATATCTAATGCCAAAGACTGAAAACATTGGCACAGACATTTGCTCCTCTGTCTTTTTCTTACTAGTTTTTTTTTTTTTTTCATCTTTACATGTTTTTGTTTTAATGGCTGATGCAGAACTTCTTTTTCCTTTCTCTAGATAAATCCAGAGCTGAACTGGAACAAGTCCCCAAGGTAACACATTTTATTCAACCCTAACAAGCTTTTACAATTTAACATGGTGAAAAGTCAAACATCCAGAAGAACCCAAACATTCCAGTAGATGCCGTTCACCTGATGTATCTCAGTCCTGTGTTCAGTCTCCTTTTATCTTGGTTTTGGTCTCTACTCTTTAGTAAAATCACTGGACTCTAGCTGTTAGATACTCCACTTTAGTCACCACATTTTGTCTGCGTCTATGTGGCATTTGCTCAGATTTATGACCTCCAGTTTATGTTTGCAGATCTTTATGAAACCTGACTTTGCTCTGGAGGATCCGGCCACCTTCAACACCGTCCTGCCCTGGTCTCACTTCAACAGTGCCGGTGGGAAGAGCAGCCGGGATGTGGCCTCGTCCAAACTGCTGCAGGAGAAGGTGAGTTAGTGTAGAGGCTTGGATGACACCTATCAATATCATATTTCTTGATATTTTCTAAAGCAGTGCAAAACATGAATTGCAGAAGATAACCGGTCTTGTATACAGGCGGACTGTTTGACTCTGGTTGATAAATACAGTTAATCATCTCTGGTTTTTGGTCTGCACCAGTCCTCTCACCTGTGCTCCGTTAAAGTTACTGCTAACATTTCCTGTGTTGGTTTCCAAGATGATTATCTCCCTCCCTTACTTTAAAAACACTTGACCACAAATATATAAACAAAAAAATGTAATAAAAATCATCTGTGAATCTTCTTATTCTGTACACCACCTCTTCTTTGGCAGTCAAAACTTCACATTTTTCAAACAGTTTGCTGCTTTCCAACCCTAGAGTACCTGTAATTCAACTTATTGATTCTTGATAGAACATGGTGAGATGCAGGGACATTGGTTCTATGTTTTTTTTTTCCTTGATATTTTGCCTGGTTAGATGTGTTCAGTAGGACTGAATCGACATTTCTTCAAAGAGGGACGATAATCTCGTCATACATACAGTGACACAGCTAAATCATACTGTGACTACACGTACTATCGTCCTTTGTGTGTCTGGTTCCCTGTAGCTGAGCCACTACCTGGATGTGGTGGAGGTCAGCATCGCACGGCAGATCTCCCTGCGCTCTGAGGCGTTTTTTCACGCCATGTCCTCTCAGCACGAGCTGCAAGACCAGCTGCAGGAGACACAGCGGGCTGTGGCTGTCCTGCGGGGCCGGACTGCCGCCATGGACCGGGTCATGTGTCAGGGGCCACTCCAGGCCCTTCGCACCACTCTGACACGAAACAACTGTGTGAAGCTGCACAACAAACTGAAACTGATGGCTGCAGTGCATCAGACACAGCCCACGGTGCAGCTGCTTCTCTCCACCTCAGAGTTTGTTGGAGCACTGGAGCTCATCGCCACCACCAAGGAGGTCCTACAGCAGGAGCTGCAGGGGATCCACAGCTTCAGGTGGGGGCACACTGGTATCTGTGAGGGACATTTTTGTCAGATTTTATTTTACTCCAAGCCTGTTGCTATTTCAGGAAAAAAACAATGTTAGTCGTTATCTTCAATTATTTTTGACATTGATTTACTGACTTTTCCTATGATGAGTACTGAGCAGAGCAGTTCAAATCAGACAGCACTTTGACAAAGTCATTTATATTGATGTTATTAATGACAAGAAACAAAGCTGATGGAAAATCTCAAGCTAAGTGTGAAAATGTCTCACCCAAACAGGATTTTTTTTTAGTTCAGTTTGTCATTATATTCATTTAATATATATTTCATTCATTTAGTTCACCATTATTGGTCCATGAGTATTTATGTAAACAGTGACATGAATGATGGAGAACTGAATAGCTTGTTGACTCGTTTGGTGAACCAGTCATATTCATGATGTAAAATAATTTCCTGTGACCTCTTCACAAGGTAGAGCTGATGGTTTTCAGTAGAAACCACATCAACAGGTGTCATTTGTGTGCCCTTTAGACATCTGGGTTCCCAGCTGTGTGAGCTGGAGAAGCTGATTGACAAGATGATGGTGGAGGACTTCAACATGTATGCACGGAGTGACCTGAACCGCAGCCTGAAGGATGAGCCGCAGATCCTAGAGAAGGTCTGAACAAACTCTACATCATCATTCTCACACTCCAATACTCCTAAAAAAAATGTATCATGTCCCTGTCCGTGAAAAGTGAATTAGATTTCTATAGCACTTTTCAAGTCACCCAAAGCACTTTACATTATTGCTCCATTATTCATTCACTCTCACATTCACACTCTGGTGGGGGTAAACTATGTTTGTAGCCACAGCTGCCCTTGGGCAGGCTGATGGAAGCATGGTTGCCAATTCGTGCCAAATGGCTCCTCCGACCACCACCAGACATTTACACACATTCATACACCAGTGTGAGTGACACTGGAGGCGAGGAGGGTGAAGTGTCTTTACCCAAGGACACAACGGCACATAACTAGTGCGGTTATTGGACGATCTGCTCTCCCTCCTGAGCCACAGCCGTACATTACATGGACTTCTGTGAAAGACTGCTCTCTCAGTTTGGAGGAGGAGCCTATGGTAGCCTGGAGGTGTGTGGCTCGGCCCAGAGACACAAGAGAAATTAAATCGATTTTACAATTTCCCTTTTTAAAGAATTGTCCTAATTAAAAAATCTGATTTCAATTTAAAATCGATTAATCATGCAGCCCAAGGGTCACATCTGATTTATATGTTTTTAAAAACACTGATCATTCTGTTTTTAATGGCTGTTGTGCTTATTGTAGGTTTGCACAACCAATGCTGCCTCAGAGAAGGTGACACACATACACACACTGTGATAAAACCCAGTCAATCAGGGTCACTTGCAGTCTGGATCAGTGATTGGTCAATTTGGAATCCGTCTGCACGGAGGCTCGGCTGGATCGAGTTTGGGTGTCATTAACTCACTACTAACTGCTTTATAGCTTATTTAATATTTGTATTAAATAATGCTGAATATTAATCTTTGTGATTTGTTGTGGGAATTAATTTAATCAAACAGAAAATGATTTTCAAGCTGAGACTTCAGAACCAGACGGCAGTGGGAACCTGTGTTTTTCTCTTTAATATTTAATTTTCTCCAGACTGTTTTTTCCGTGGTGTAAAAAATGATTTTTTTTGTGGATGTTTTTATGATTAATCTTAATTTTGTATGGCTGACACTTTACTCTCAGTTCGGTTTAATTTTACTCTTTGCTGGTGCTGTGAATGTATTTGTTTCTAAATCCTTGCTGGAACTGAAGATTACTTGTTGCTTGTGGAGCTTGTTCCTCATTGATTTCAGCATGTGGGAAAAATATGTTAATTTATGAAAAGCCTTCTATCTTTACATGTCAGCATTTCGGGTCTCAGTGTTGCCTTAATTTTCTTTTCTGTGTGCGTTTCAGGAGCGTCTGGAGTCACTGGTGTTCGGCTTGCTGCGGCAGAGGAAGCTGGACTTTCTGGATATTTACAGTGATGAGATGATCTTAGCTGCGAAGGCCATCGTCACTCAGGTCTGTTGCCTGCCACTTAAACATGCATCAGGCAGAAACAGCTGCTTGAAACAAGATGCTCATTTCTTTCTAACGCCAGAATTTTTAAGTATCTGATTTATTTGATCTGTAAATTCATATAATTGTATTTATTAGCATTAGCAAACAGAAAAGTAATGCCTCAGTTGTTCTCTTTTACCTCTTTTAATGTGGATCTCAATGCTGGTTGTGCTTCTGTTTGCAGTGTGTAGCAGAAACTGTTTTGCAAATAGAAGAAATTGACACCGAAGTCGTCACTAAGTACGTTTTCCTCCTTAAGTAAATTCTATTATTTAATATCATTACTCTTTAAAGTAACAGGTTTTAGAAAGTTTAGCAGTTGCTGTGCTGCTGTCAGAGTCAATAATGAAACTCTAAAAGCCCGTTTTCAATGGAAAGTGGAAATTATCCCATCATATGTCTTTAGCGCTGCTTATGAAATGTGCTATACCAATAATAATATGAATGCGTCATAGGACTAGATGTTACAATCCCAGATGAAATAAGCATTACAGCTGAGCCGTCTTCTTGAGTTGGGTTATCGATCAAATTGTGTTGTGGCATTGGGATAAACAGTAGAATACACTCCTGATCTAAATTTTAGACCAGTTGAAAAATTGGATGAATTTACATTTTGCACTGTTAGATCTGAAGAAGGCTCAAAGTAGAGTTTTAAAATCTAAAAATAAGAAATGGAAACCTCAGTGGCGATGGTGCATTGCAAGAGGCCTTGCTTATGCCGCTCAACAATATAACCACATTCAGCTTTTTAACCTTTGCCAGCAGGAGGTCATGATAGTGTGAATATCTGATAGAAAATGACATTGAATCCACATTTTTACACAGATTTTGGCTTTTAAAGGTTTCGGTCTTTATTTCAGTTTGTTGTTTTCAATACATTGCTTATTTTTAATGTCTCCCTTCCATTTCTTCTTTTTGCATTTTGAAGCTCTACTTATAAGCTTCTTAAGATCGAACAATGCAAAATTTTCAACTGGTCTTCAAATTTTGATCAGGAGTGTATACGGATTTATTGCTGCTCGGGAATAAAAGGAGCAAAAACAGGATAGTTTGGAACCTAGTGAGAAGTAGGAGTGTTCCCCCAAACAACAGTAAAACCACTGCTGTCACATTGCCACAGTTCACATAACTGTTTATTTGAAAGAAACAAACTACTGTTGACAGTCTCCGTGTGAGGATCCGTGTGTGACAGCTTTATTATTTCACACATAAAGTAATGGAAGAAGTTGAATATTTACTTACTTAATTAACCTAATGTAAAATGATTGTTTGTGTTAAAAGGCTTGCAGATCAGATGCGTGTGATGACGTTCCCTCAGTGGTTTGAGCTACTGACTAATGTCTTCGACAGTTTTCTTCTCTTCTTACAGAGGATTAAGGTGGGTCAAAACTTTCAGACTTTTCATCAGAGCAGAACATGTTCCCTCATGGGACTCGCTTAATGAGCCCTTTTTATCCCTTTTTAGGGAAAATAGGGTTGTTGAATATAGTTGTGAATGTCCTCACAGGATTTATTAAAGGCATTAAAATAAATGGATATTTGAGTTTTGTTTCGTAAAAAATTAAAAAGAAAAAAGAAATATCCCCAGGAAAAAATTAAAAAGGCTGTTTTCATTACAGGGTTTTAGGATGGATTTATTTAAAAGGCTGTTTTTGTTTTTTGTTTTATTTAAATATTTAATAGACACTGAGAAAGAAAACTAAGTCTTCCACTCCGACTATTTGACTCACTGTACCTTTTATTTCCCTGCTGTCTTTCACTTAGGCCACACTGAGCGTAATCAGAAAAGTGGTTCTGGAGGCTCTGGACTCAAACCAGAAGAACAGGCTCCTGGAGGAAGCAGTCGGCTCCGGATCTCCGGGCCGGGAGTCTTCCCCTGGTGGTTCACTCCTGCAGGGTGAGGCCGAGCTGGCGTACCTCACCCACGAAGGTCTGTTCATTAGCGATGCTCTGAATGAGGCCCAGCAGGCAGCGGCAAACGCGGTCCAGGACCAGAACTCATGTGTGGGCTCAAGGATCCAGCAGGGCCGAGTGGAGGCTGCCGGCAGCAACCCAGAGCCCAACACCAGCTGCGAGCAGCCAACAGGGGGCACTCCCATCATGTAAGTGACTGTTTAAGTTGAATACTGTACTGATCAAGTAGGAATTTATGGAAATGTTTAACTTTAATTGTGTTTTCTTCTTGTGATGGAAGCAAATAATTTTTTTTCGTTTATTTCTATTTGATGTCACAAATGGCAAATGAAATTGAAACATAATTCTAAATATGGTAGAGTAAGCGCAGAGCTATTTATTAATGTCATTGTGACTTGATCTGAAACTAGTGACCAGACAAGAAGATGTCAGTGATGTCATGCAATAGGCCTCTTCTGTGGATTAGGTGTTTGTTGCTTTTTTGGTAAATTGGTTTGTACAAGCAATACATTTAAGTAGTGATGATAATGAGAAATTTAGATCCATAGTAGGTTTGTTTTATCCAACAAAGCATTAACAGAATCAAGTGAATTGATATGAGATGGAGTAAGATGATTTATTTTTTTGTTACGTATTGTGAGGAAAGTCAGAGTTATTTGTAGCAAATAAAGTTCTTTTAGTAGACTGTGAACATGTCTGTGTTCAGGTCTGGTGAGAACATGATGCCCTCTGAGCTGGAGCTGAATCGTGTGGTCAACAACACCCAGGAGCTGCTGTACACTGCATCTGATGTCAGCCACGACCGCTGTGTCAAAGTCCTCACAGCCAGAGCCAAGGTATGAATATGAGGCTGATGTCATAATTTGGTTGTAAAATAAGAAGCATCCTTATGTTCCTGTAAAGGTGAGAAAAGATCAGAATCACTATCGATTATTAGGTTTACGTGCATTTAATGGAACCAGATTAGTGGCAGAAACACAGAACTTCACTTCGCATCTTTATCCTTTGTTTTTCTCTCTTCTGTTTGTTTGCAGTAGATTGACTCAAACTGGGTAGAAATGATTGTCTTTTTCTCTGACAGGATGGATCTCTGGAGCGCTTGAGCTCGGCAGAGTTCGTGTGCCTCTCGCAGGCCGTCGAGGGTTTCGTCAGGGACACGGAGGAGCTGTGTGGCAGGCGGAGCGTCTCCCTGAGGGGGGCGCTGCAGAGCCAAGGCAATCGCTTCGTCCACCGCTTCCACGAAGAGCGCAAGACTAAACTCAGGTAACCAGCTGCTCATATTTAGACTGTGAGGTTGTTTGCCGACGGTTTACTGTGCTGCTCCGTCCTGATGCTGTTCGGTGTCTCCACAGCCTCCTCCTGGACAACGAGAGGTGGAAACAGGCCGAGGTTCCTGCAGAATTTCAAGATTTGGTGAACTCTATTGCTGATGGCAAAATAACACTACCAGAGCGCAAAACCCCAGGTAACACAAAATAGTAAATAGTATGTTATGATTAAAAATTGCCTGGTAATCTCCTATTCCAGAATGACATCTTCACAATCAATCCACCAACTCTCAGGGAGGCAAAAAAGGGCAGAAAATTTAGCACAGTGGCACATTTGAAAAGCACATATTTCACAATTTTACTGACAATTCTCTGAAACCATCAAGACTTGTTTTCTGTAGATATTTGCAGCAGAACATGCTTCATTATTGGAATAATATTTGCACAGTAGGTCACAGAAACAGTGGAATGAAATCTACCAAACTGGATCAGTGCATTCAGTTGAAACACATTTTCTTTGTTGCACAAGCATTGGATGTTAAGTTCACCTTCTAAAGCATGTCAGGTGCATTTATTCAACAAAGTCTATGTTCTTGCGATGGTGATTAAATGTGTTCAAGAAATGGTGTATATATCTGGGTGTTTTGAATGTGGGTAGACCACTTTGTGTTGCTTGTACACAAGATTAACTTCCTGTCTCTTGTGATAAACACATCATTAAGTGGGAAACTGCACAAAGGTCCCTCACCTCCATGACCTGCCATCAATGCATGACATGAAGAAATATATGTTTGTAGCACCGTTTTCCAAACTTTTAGAATCAGTATCTTACAGATGTACAGCTATGTTTCTTCCAGGATATTTCCATGCAAACTACTGGAGCTTCAACATATCTTATAGCATTATGCCGGAAAAGAGAAAGAAATTTGATATTTCTTTGAACTTATTCGTGGTGTCTGTTTGTTTAGGATGTGTTGACTGTGATTGATTGAATTTGTTGTTTTGTTGTTTTTTTTTTTTCTTTTTTACTGCAGGTCCAGATGACCGAAAACCTACTGAATTTCTACTCGTCAATGGGCAAAAATATGCTGTTGTCGGGTAAGTTTTCTCCAACAAACATGTCATTATCACATGTACACAAAGGTAGAATTTTGTTTTAAACATGACTAAATCTCACAAGAAATCAGCAGGAAGAAATACGTGAACCTGAACTGCTGGATGATGGTGTGAATTATTTCTCTTCGGTTTCATTTTCCCTCATCAGGACGGTTCTGCTGCTGATCCGGATCTTCCTGGAATACTGTCAGTGTGTCAACGACATCCCATCCATCGCTACCGACATGTTGACACGTTTGTCGGACCTGCTCAAGGTCAGAGGCAACACTGAGTCCACATCAACAAAGGCCAGACAGAACTCTGAACATATCAATATATATCCAGTACTATTTTGTATAGGATAAAACTAACGACCATGTTCGTGAGATCAGATATGAGTAATGGGCCAGACTTGTATTCTAACAGGTGAGAACAGAGCAGTCTGCTCTCTGTCATCAACCAGTCGATTATTACCCTGCCCCCGAAGGGGAGGCAAGGGGTATAGTTTTGGTTCGGTTTGTTTGTCTGTTAACACTCGAGCAGCAAAACTATTGGTTGAATTCATACCAAACTGGATTTATAGATTGCCAATGACCCAGAATAGATCTCATTAGATTTTGGGAATATTAGGTCAAAGTTAATACTTTTTCCCCATTTCCCCCATTTATTTATTTATTTATTTATTTATTGTTTGTAATAGGTGAAATTTAAATGTCTACAAAAACATACAATTTGTTTCAATTTACTTCAAACTTGGCACATATATAGAGGTAGTTGATATGCTGACATCAGCTCATGCATAGACATGATGACATCAGCTGGATTGATGCCAAAATAAGCTACAATATGTGTGGGGGGCGGGGTTTATTGTGCCTGGCATCACTTGTTGAATTTGTAACTCTCAATAGTTTTTTCTTCCCACTGGAGGGTGATATTTGCACCAACATACTCCAATATAAGAGAATCCTCACTCATTTTATTGCTAGATATGAACCACTGATTTATAAACTTATTCTTTTTTTTTTTTTTTCATATTTTCAGAATTAAAGAGGAAAGTGAAAATGCCACCTCAGTATTCTATGCTATCGTGTGTTAATGTTCATCCTCTGTGAATGGAAAATGTATCAATCACTACCTTGTTCACTTATGAATATGATGAAATCAAAATATTGCTCCCTCGTCTCACTGCAGCACTTCAACTCTCGGAGCTGCCAGCTGGTTCTGGGAGCTGGAGCTCTGCAGGTTGTCGGCCTGAAAACCATCACCACCAAAAACCTGGGTATGTCCAGCTGCACCAACCAGAAGACATTTTTCAAAACTTGTCTCAATGCACCGATTTCAGAGCAGCAACGAATAATTCACCATGTTTATTGTTGCAGCATTAGCTTCCCGCTGCCTGCAGCTGGTGGTTCACTACATTCCCATCATCAGAGCTCACTTTGAGACCAAACTGCAGCCTAAACAGTTCAGCGTTCTCCGGCACTTTGACCACATCACTAAGGTAACAGGCAACTGCCGTTCATTAAACAAACCTGCAGCCTGAGTTTTGGCGTTCATGTTGGAAACTTTTGGAAAATCGGCGTTATGGTTTCGGACTTTCAACGTTTTACTTGGTGTTTCTGCAGGACTACAATGACCACATAGCAGAGATCTCTGCTAAACTGGTGGCCATCATGGACAGTCTGTTTGAGAAGGTTTTATCAAAGGTAAAAGATCCTCGGCCATTTTCTGTCAAAACTCCACATTTTTTAAAGTTTGGATGAAATTCAATTAGCATTTTAGAATATATGATTGACAAAAGCTTTATTTAACAAAGGGTCACTATTGTGCTTAGTCATTTTATTCTTGTACAACATGAACTGTTAATATTAAAGGAAAACAAGGCTAATTTTCTAAGCACTTCTCTTTGTTTTAGTTCTTGTTGTATTGCTCATTGTCGTTTTTATGCCGTTTTCTAGTTTTTGGAAAGCTGTCGTTATCATGAATGACACAGAACAAATGTTAAAATGAAGTGAATATCTGAGTGTCCTAAAACCTTGAGAAATGCACGTTTTGCTTATCGCAACATCTTCAGATCAGAGTTAGCATTTGTTTTATAACATCAGCTGGATGACAGTGTGATGTTGTTTCCACAGTATGAGGTGAAGGCTCCGATGCCCTCAGCCTGCTTCAGAAACGTCTGTAAGCAAATGGCAAAGATGCATGAAGCCATTTATGAGCTTTTACCTGAAGAGCAGACGCAGGTAAGACCGATGCTACAGTGTGGTTGTAGCTCCATAAAGGGAACTGGAAATGCATTCATTGAAAAACTCTTGTCAACTAAATGCAAACAAAAGACAGTATTTATAAAGCTGCAAATGGTGTTGGTGTTTGTTTGTTTTTTTTTGTTTTTTTTAATACCAGTAAATAATTTTTGGCATATACTGTATTAAAGACCCAGCACTACTTTTGTGTCAATTCCCAAATAATGTTTTTCCTCTATTTTCTAACTTAAATGATTTATTATTTTATCTCGTCTAATGTTCAGAATTTTGCATTCTTAAGTGACAATCACGTATTGTCTTGTATTTAATTGACTGATCATGTTTGATGTCCGTAACAGCTCAGATTTAAGTTGAAGCTTATTATATCAGAAACTGAAAATGGAGGGGAAAAGTGACTTTTTGACTAAAACCTATTATCAACCGAACATGAACCCCGTGCGTCCATCCATTGTCATTCGTTCAACTCCATGGGTTTTACTGGTGAATCAATGTTGTAGAAGATGACTGTTTCCATGGTAACTGCAAAGCCTCTGAACGTCCAAATGGTTCATATCTGATGACCATGAAAAGATGACAAACTGCATCTTGCATCAATTATTTACATGTATTGATAGGATTAATGCATTGATGGGTATTAAACTTTTTATATCAGTAAATGACTTTGGTCGCCACTAGATGTTTGGATCTTTATGGGTTAATGAATAAATAACTTCTGTCCTGTTACCCAAAATGTGTTTAGAAATCAATCCTAAATAGGGCATGTTGAAAAGATATAATTGATGAACCTTGAGTTTTGTCTTGTTTTTCATTTGTAATTCAGTTTTCATTTGGATTCATATTTCACAAAATCACCTCAAGACACTTAACATAGTAAGGTCAGTCTTACAAAAGGAAAATGCCAACTTTAGATCTGATCCCATGTCTCAGAAGCTGGTGTCCGTCTGTCCTTCAGTTCTCTTCTGCATTCAATCATACCTTCATTGTGAACAGAAATATGTTTGTTTCCTGTGCAGATGTTGTTCCTGAGGATCAATGCTAGTTTTAAAATGCACCTGAAGAGGCAGTTGGCTCGACTCGGAGTCGTCAACGATGGAGGACCGCAGCACGGGTAAGAGTCATCAGACAGGCTTGGGGAACACAGAGAGGACAAAATAATAGTCTGTATTTGATCAACCCTCGAAGATCATTCCTTGAACTAAAATCCACAACAAGATCCAAGTCACCTGAACTTAAACCTAAAAAGCCTATAGAGGACAGAATGGCGCCACCTCCTTTCATATAAACCACAGACATCAAGGGCATAAATTCACCGGCTTGTCACTGTGAATAGAATAGAATAGAAGGCTTATTGTCATTATACATACGCACAATGAAATTAAAACACAACTCTCTTGTGGTGCAAAGTACAAGTATGGTAAACAAATGGATAAAAAAATGTGTGTATATACAGTGAGAAGAAAAAGCATGACAACCAACAAACAGCAGAGGTAAATATATTGCACTGTTGGCTATGACTGAACACTGAGGATATATCCTTATTCAAGGTATTGTTATTGTTATTCAGTACCCATATTGTACTTGGGTCAAACTTGTTGTTGAATGTGGAAGTGCGGGCCTGGATGGATCTGTACCTCTTCCTGAGGGCAGCACTGAGAACAGGCTGTGACTGTTGGAGGTGATGCTTCTGGCTCTGCGCAGACATCTGCTGTTTAGCTTGTATCTCTACAATTAAATACATTGGTGTCTTTGGCAGAACTTCAGAGATTCTTTAACTTAAACATTCTAATAATGATGTAATATAATAAAACAACTGTTTAATTTTTTTTAATGTTTGTTTAATGTTTAAAAAAAACAAATATGGAAAAAGCTTCAGGTTTATGTAGAGTAATGTCCTGAAAGGACATGATGTCAAACTGTTGAAGGATCGACAGAAAAGTCAGTTCAACGGTGACTTCTGTTTCAAGTTTTGTTAGTGTTCATATTTGTGTGTTGTCATCTGCAGGTTGGTAGTAGTGGACGTGGCGTTCTACACAGAAAACGTTCAGGCGCTGAAAAGCCTGGAACGCCTCGACCTCAACATGGCTGAGATCTGGGAGCAGAAAAGGTGATGGACGATGAGGAGATGCTCCACCTGCCGTGTTTGGTGCTGGGACGTCCAGTCCAGGACCAGAGCGGAGAGGGCCGACCTCGGGGCCTGGTGGCGGAGGACAGCGGCTGAAGGTGGAAGAGGCCCGAGGGACCAAAATAAACTGTAAGAAGAACAGTAATGGGGCCTCCTGAACAGCTCCACCTGAAACTTTCTCAAATAACACACAGAGCCTCCTTAAAAACTGCCTCGTCTCATGTCACTGTGTGCAATTCAACAGAAATAGTGAATAAATTATTCAAGGGGGCGCAGGGTGTAGATAATGTTGAAGAAATGGAGGGGTAATTTATTTTTCTGTCATCTTGGTAACAGGATGTTGGAAATGAAGGGATTTTTTTCTCATTGCACACTGAAAACAAACTCTTCTGTCACCAGTTTCTCAGACTTCAAAAGAAAGTGGAAGATTCAGGTGATTGAATATTTTCCTCCTTCCTGCTCTTAAAGAATCAACGCAACTCCTTTTTTTGAAATTTTTTCAGTTTTTAACATGATTTTCTAGATTTCCAAAATCTGCAGATGAGGACCTGAAGAAACTGCTTTTGAGGCAGAAAATAACAAAATCCAGACAAAACTGAACTCTTACATCCTACATCCTGATGTTACCAAAGTAAACCTGCTTCTAATTGGGTAATCCAGACTCCTCAGTCGCACTTTTCCTCTCAAGTCATGTGTCAAGCATATTGTCTTCATGATGATCCACAGATGAGTGAACTCAGCCGAACAAATAAACTGACCAGGAACGTTTGGAGATCAGCTGTAAAGTCAAACTACTGAGTTGGAGTTGAGTTAATCTGCATGAAAATAAGCTTTTTGTTTCCTCAGAGGCTGAAATGATCACAACTGAAAAGAAAACCTTGTTTCTTTTTAATTTTCATCCATAAATGTGTTTTATTTCTCTTCAGTGCTGGACAAAAAGGGGTTCCTGAACTTGTAGCGTATGAGTCAGACGTTTAAAAGGTGCAGCTGCGTATTCTTATTCTTCTGGATTAACGTTCAGATTAATAGTTTTTCTGTGTAAAATGTGAAAAAGCACGTCTTTAGAAAGCTTTTTCACCCAACTGTCAAAACCTAATGTTTTACTGAATCTGGAAAAAAATGAAAAATTGTTCAACCTGGAACATTTGCAAAGCAGTCACTGAAACTGTTCCATGATCAGAATCCTTTTTTTTTTTTTTTTTTCATGGTGATTTTGTTGTATCCAAACAAACCTCTAGTTCCTCAACTCATTCTGATACAAGATTTCGATAAAGCTTAACTTTTTGTGCTTGTAATTATATATATGATTCTCATGATGACTAATGAATTATTTTATTACCTCATGATAATTCGGCTCGTTTTCATATAATAATGGATTATTTTTCCATGTTATGTGGATAATGAGTGCATTATGACAAGAAAATAAAAGGTTTTTTCCTGGTTTTACTTCTGTCAGATCAGCAGTGATTGTGGAGGCGTCATTACAGCAGATCAATGCGGTCACATGACTGACCACCAGAAATGATAGAATTTTTCCCTTAAAGATAACATTCAGACTAGTTATTGTCATGATAAATGGTCTCGATAAAGCCACCTTTTGTTTCCTTACATAATTAATTACTTGGAGAAAACAGTCTTTATTGCCTCTAACAGCTTTAGTGCTTTTCAGAACAGAAGGATCATTGCTTGTCATCTAAAGGACCGTCATTATTGACTTTTCATGTTTGTCAAACAGATTTTCTGTTCTGTTGTGACGTTCAGCCCCTCTGAGCTCCAACCCAACAAACAAAACCCTTTCCTTGTGTGATCTTCACCTTCAGAGAACACTACGGTGTTTGAGTCCCAAAAATAAAATGACAACTCAGTGTGGGACAGTTTGTTTCTCACCACAATCAATTAAAGGAACCAGGTTTGAGAACTTCATTCATTTTAATTTTTTTTTCGAGGAAACTAAAAGGAACGTCTGCAGCTCTGGTGCTGGTTTACTCATGTCCAATCATTTTGTAACTTGAAATACTTCTCCATTGGTTTGATTTCTTTCCAAGCAGAGAACAATCTGAAGTACCTCGCCTCCTCTCATAGGTCAGATTAATGGGAGCAGCAACGTTCAGGACTGGTGTTCTGGACTAAACTAGAAGAATGTGAAAGAGCACAGAACCCAAACCTGGAGCTCAGAGTTCATTATGGACTGGATCAGACCTCCTCCTGTAAAGGATGTCGATGTGAGGAGCGTTCACTCTAAGGGAAGAAACAAACCAGAGTGGGACTCAACTGGAGTACAGAGCGGCAGGCGGTTCCACAATAAACCGTTCTCAGTAATTCACCGTTTGTGAATCCAAGACACTAAACTGGACCCCAGAGGTGTGATGTGACCGACTCACCTGAGGACATAAACCACCATCATCACTGTCTGCTTCAGAAGTGCCTACTTTTGATTGGCTGTCAGAGACGACACATCTGAGCTCTCCACTGCAGTGTGCCTACCATACCACTGTGTGTGTGTGTGTGTGTGTGTGTGTGTGTGTGTGTGTGTGTGAGTGAGAGAGTGAGTCAGTGTCTGAGAGAAACCAAAATGTGTTGAATCCTTCAAACCTGATGTGAATAAAACAGGATGATGGAACGCTGTGTTTTGTCACTTTGTTTATCGGCTGCATTTCGACGCGACGAACATGACGTTGGTGCTGGTGAAATGGTCAGAATGTTGAAGGTCAGTTTTTGACCACTTGGGATTCATCGTCTCACTTTCAGTTTAGGTTTCTCTTTTTTTTTTACCTCCGCCAAGGAGGTTATGTTTTATGTTTTACTGTGTGTTTGTTCGTTACCATCCGACTTTGTTTGTTAGCAACATAACTCAAAAAGTTATGGACGGATTTTGATGAAATTTTCAGGGTATGTCCACTCTGGGTCAAGGTAGAGATGATTACATTTTGGAGGCGTTTTGAATCACCGTCTGGATCCAGGAACTTTTTAAATGATTCTTTATCATAGTGAGATAGGGCATGAGGTCATTCACCGCCATCTAGTGGAGGAAAGTACAAAACATTACCTTAAAAAATAAAAATACAAACACTATCTTGGTGGAGGTCTGCGCTCTTAGTGCTTTTCTAGTTTTAGTGCTATTTTAATTATATTTCCAAAATGGAGTTTCAGGGATATAATGGTTTTACCTTGAATGCTGCTGCCGCTGATTATCCTTCATGTGGGCGCGATAACTTGGACAGATTTGATTGGAATTCTTCTCCCTTGATCACCAACACAGTGGACCCCTAGTGGAAGAACCCTGGTGACTTCAGCTTCTCTGAGTATTAGAAGTCATCCAAATGGGGACGCTTTAGTTGAAAAATGAGTTTGTTTTTTTCTTAGTATATATAAATCCAGCAATAATTGAGATCAGATTTGGTTCATGTTGATCGTTCATTGTCTTCCTGCCGTGCAGAGTTCATACGGTGTCATTCTCCTTCACTAGGTAGACTTTTGTGGGAAATTTGGTTGGGACCATTATTCTGCCTCTATCAGGTCCGTGTAGCTCAGAGTTCATATCAGTTGTCTAACACTTATCTTTCTTCATGCCACTACCTTGAGTTCACATGATGTCGTATTTTGACACCAGGTGTGTTTTTTCCAAATGGTTAAGAGAGCTTCTGTTCAAAGATTTTTTTTTTTTTTTTTTAAATAGTCTCCAACCAAGCTCAAACTTGTTTCATGTAGATCCTTCAACAAATATTTAATATCTTTTCTAACATTCAGCAAATAATTTTCTGACATTATTCAGGCAGGATATCCTTCATGTGAATGTGAAAACTGTCCTCCTTTAGCACCAACCTCAGAGCAGGGGTCAACAATCCTGGCCCTCGAGGGTCACTATCCTGCAGGTTTTAGATGTTTCCCTCTTCCAGCACACCCCAACGGTCGTTATCAGGCTTCTGTGGAGCTTGATGATAGGCTGATCATTTGACTCAGGTGTGTTGGAAGAGGGACACATCTAAAACACTGAGGAAGAACCCTAGTGATTTTGGGTGTTCCATGAATATTACCACTTGTTTCTATTGAATTTTTTTTTTTTTTTTTTTTTTTTTTACATTAATGCAGTAGGCTAATCAAGCTCAAATTTGATTCATATCGATCATCTGAAAATATCGATATTTTCATTATTTTTTTTATATATTACCCTTTATTTAACCAGGTAAGTTAGTTGAGAATTGATTCTCATTTACAACTAGAGAAGCACTCAGAGAGCGCAGACCTCCGCCAAGATAGTGTTTGTATTTTTTTTTTTTTTTTAAGGTAGTGTTGTGGTTTTTTTTGTTTTTTGAGGTAGTGTTAGTACTTTCCTCCATTAGATGGCGGTGAATGACCTCATGCAAATCTGTACCACCATGCCCTATTTCACAATGATAAAGAATCCTTTAAAAAGTTCCTGGATCCAGACAGTGATTCAAAACGCCTCCAAAATTTAATCATCTCTTCCTTGACCCAGAGTGGACATACCCTGAAAATTTCATCAAAATCCGTCCATAACTTTTTGAGTTATGTTGCCGACAAACAAAGTCGAATGGTAACAAACAAACGCACAGTAAAACATAACCGCCTTGGCGGAGGTAATAATGACCTTATAATAATGACCTTTCATGGATGTATTCTCGCTGTCAGCCCAGACAGTGTAAGCCTCATTTAGTAGAAAGCAGAACGTCACCTTTCAGGGCTTTATAAGCTCTGGTAATGAGACATTTAAAGACTGAAATTAGTTTTCCCAGCAAAAAAAAAAGCTGAAAGTCTTCCTGTCACTTAGGATAACCATACACTGCCTGGTTAAAAAAAAAAAATAGTCCCAAGTTCAATATTTCATTGGATCACGTTAAGCTTTGAGTGGAAACCGTAGGAAAGATGATGATGATGATGATGATGATGGTAGTGCTCATGGATTAAATATTGCCTTTTCTAATTTGAGTGATTTTATAACAAATCTCCCGTTCCAGCTTAATTGTGAACATCTTCTAGTTTCATTCCTTCTGACAGTAAGTTATATCTTATGGTTATGGACTAAACATCTTGATATTTGAAGACTTGTTTAATTTCAAAGCACAACTTTTAATTGTTGGTATTTACATTTTTCTCCCGAAGTTAAAGATAGTAAAACTTCTTCCACAGCTGACTTCAACCTTAACAGTGCCTTATTTACCTCAGTGAAACATTCCAAAACCAAATTATGGATTCAACTTGACATATTTTATGATTAGGAATTAAATGTTATACTTATGTGACAAAGATCACATGACCATGTAACCCATACTGCACTTCTTTTATTGACATCAGAAAAGACGACCACAGTTTATTTGCAGCAACTGAGTTTCCTCCTGAAAACATGTTCATTTACATCACAAAATGAGTGACGGTGTGGTGCAGGAGGAAGATGATGGACAATGACCTTTGACCCTTTTAAACTGAAGGTGCACGTGAATGTGACCAAATCAAATGTGTGTCTGTAACAGCCCTGCCGTTCATCAGCGGAGAGGAAAAACACAAACCTCTTCCACAGTGCAAATGGCTTTGGTTTGGGGTTTTTTGTTTCTTCCCAGAATGCCTCAGTGGTCGAGGATCCGAAGGTTTCCTGAAACTATTTTGTTCTCCAGCATCGCTCCGGCAGGAATATCGATCCGGTCGCCGTGATTGGCTATGATGATGACGGTTCCCTTCAGAAAGAACACATTACAGGTTGGTTATGGGACAGATCCATGAGGTCGGACTCATTACAGATGGAGTCCTATGTGCACAGGTCTGGGCTTTTTTTTTTTTTTTTTTTTTTTTGTTAAACACTGGATTTGG
>JAQQZY010000001.1:25998865-26010384 GCA_030068375.1 Ostorhinchus rueppellii
TTCCTCTAGTTATAAGCAGCTCATTCCATGGTAACCAAAAACATAATGATAATACGCTAATAAAAGCATACATTATAGAAGCTCATATTCCATTTCTGCAGTTACATCATCCTAAATCCCCATAAATCTAGACACTGGACCTTTAAGGCAGTCACTCTCCACAGATATTTTGTGCCAAACCCAAGCTTCAAAATATCTGCAGAAATCTGAAGCAGCGCTATAATTATCTTGGCAAAATACAACACACAAAACACACTTGCATTTGTGGTTTGTTGCACCAAACTAGTCTGGATTTTAGCAGTTACTCATACACATGCTACAGGCCTGGAATGGAATCACACTACCATTCATCTACCAGATCTGGCTGAAAACAACAACAAGGTCACATCAGCATTAGTACTGCATCTGTTTATTTACATTGACTTTGGTCCCACATCAGTGTTAAACATTGCATGCAGACAGGAGGCAAATTAATCAAAATCAACGTGTGATGTGAATGGTCACTTCCAGGATGACAGTGTCCCCATCCATAGGGTATGAGGATGTGATATGAATCTTATGCTACGACTTTCACAGTCACTAGATCTCAAACCAACTGAACATGTCTTTGATAGTATACTCAAAGACCTGATCACCCGACAACTTTCTAAGAGGCTTCATCAGTTTTTCCTGTAATTTGTCACCCATCTATGTATACTTCGAGCTGTATTCTTCACATCCATCAGGTCACTGGCACTCATTTATGGCTAAGGTTGCATTTGAGCCATATGTGAACTGATGGGGTTTAGGTTGTGTCTTTCAGATGAAACCTTTATACAAGCCTCTTGGCCTTAAAGGAGTGATATTGCGCTTTTTTAAAATGGAATTATGATTTTAAAACCTTTCTCTGTGGTCTACATAAACTGTAAATGCTCTGCTTGGGTCTGAATTCTTCATTAATTCAACTCCACAGGTCCATCTTCAACCCTATTTCTGAGTAATGACACCAGAAAGGTGGCTTTGAGCACTGGCCCTTTATATGCAAATGAGCTACGTCATGCCCCGCCCCCTCCAGGTTGTTGGCTGTGCTGCTCTGTCTCATTCAACCAACAACTGAACATTTTAGGTAATTGGCTTGAAGTTTGGACATATTTTCAGTTCAGTTTTTACTACAACTTCTGCTGTTGACAAACAATGATGGCGTACTCTGAGAAAAGTGCATTGTAAGTCTTGTCCTTATATGGACAAATGTCATGATGCAACTAGTTCTAAGTGTAACAAATTAAGCAGGAATTAAAATGGGTTGTAGAAATCGACTCGATTTTTGCCAAAATAAATATATAGATAGCTTTGCAGCACCTGGAGGGTTCAAATTCAAACTGTATGAACTATTAGGGTCCAAATACACAAATAAATGAACTAAAGACTAATAAAAGTGGGTTTAGATAAATGACCACTTTAAGCTTTTTCCATTTTAACCTAACCCTATGTAAAAGCTGATGTTACCCTCAGTATATGGTTAGGTTTTCATGATAAAGATGGATACTTAAAGGGTAAGTTTTCAGTTCCTTCCTAATGAAGCTACAGTTACTGGCTTGTATCCACTCCTTGTTGTACTATGAGATGCTGTGAAAATATTGCCACTAGTTGTTCCATTTACACAGGACTTCTACAAGATATACAACTGTAAATCAACACGGTAACCCCTCTCACACCATCAACACCAGATCACAGTATTCTGAACACTAACTTGTATTGTCTGTTTTTAAATCACAGACAAGTTGATATGGAAATAATTACAGTACAAAATTCTGCAGGAAATTAAAGCACTTGAGGTAAATTGTAAATATTTGTTCAAAGGATTGTTTACAAGACTGAAGTGCCTAAGAGAAAGTTTTATTGCCTACAATGTACACTACCACTAAAAGATGTCCTAGTATAAGTCTTTATTAACACATTTTTAAAAATCCACACTCAGATGACTCTGCACATTGGTAAATGCTCAAATACTGACATATTCTTTACTAACAGATCTGTATCAGCACACAAGACACTACAGATCCCATGCAGTAAGAAACCATCACCAAGAAATGTTGTTTGAAAGGTGATTGTCAGAGAGCTCTTCTAAAAATATATTTGATAAGGAGGGAAAAGGTAAAATCTTTGTCTGGATGTGCTGCAAAATTCAATGAGTTTATCCCAAACCCTACCCTTCCACCACATTTCATAAAGATTTGTGCAGTAGTTTTTACATAATCCTGCTGAGAAAAAAGCAAACCAACTAATAAACCATCAAAGAGATGCAGTTGAAAACGTAACCACATTGGCTGACATACATTCTCAACTGTTGTTGGCAGAACTAAAAAATACCAATTAGTTCTTTTCATGATTTAAAAATAGAAAATAGCATGCATGCCAGAGATAAAGTAGATTCCCACACTGAAGAGTCACCGATTTCTTAGCAGGGAGTCTGTATCAACAAATGTCATGTCATGTACCGTTACCAGCTCATGGTTTCACCTAGCAGCCTTGTTATTTGGAGACGCTTTTTTCTGCGATGCTCCCCCTCCTCGTGCCTTCAACTGCCTAAAACTGTTCAGTTTTGAGAATGACATGCCCAGTAATCCTGCTGGGTTGGCTGGTGGATGCGGTGAGGTATAGTCCGTCTTTCTGTTACCAGGGCTGTGGCGTCGTGGTGACCGACCAGAGCGCGTCTGAGTGTTCAGCTGCGCCGACTCGGGTTGAAGCATTTGACTCTGCCAGTAACGGTGTCCTCCGATAACAGGGCCAGCTGCTCGGGCGGGTCGGTGATAGCTTCCTGGTTTGGCGATGACTACTTTGGGTCCTTTCGATCTTACGTCACGAGCTGGAGATCTGGAGGCCTGGAACAACTAGAGAGAGGAATAAAAGAGTGGAATATGAGGTCTAGTGTGGTAGATGGCTAAACCTACACTAATGAGGACTAATTCTTGCCAAGTCCACTGCCCTCATACTCCTCCTCCCTGACTATAAATATTAAACTTCCCTCTACAAATGAAAATCATTGTCCTAGTGTCCTTGTACTGCATCTAAAATTCTTCTATTGAAAGACTGTTGTAACTTGTTGTTTTAAGCTTATGCAACCATAATCACTTTAATAACGTGTTATGCAATTACCCTTATGATTTGTATTTTTTTGGGCATAGGTGATTGTTCAGCGATCCCTATCAGCTAAAAACATGAGCCATGTGAAAGGAGCCTCAATCTTGGCAGCGTACCTGAAAATACTACCCTTCATCTTCATCGTCCTGCCGGGCATGATCAGCCGAGCTCTCTATCCAGGTGTGTATGTTGGCGGACAAGTACACACAAACACACACACACACCTTTTTAACAAGTAGTAACTTGCTTTGACAACTGATAAAGCACACCCATTAGCTTTTGGGTTCGCGTACGTGTGTCCTTCCTGTAACTCTAGATCATCTACAAACCCTGGCGCCTGTTTGTTCATGGCAAACTTCCTCGAAACCACAGCATGTGAAATTTTTATGGATTACTTATCAAAGGTTTTGAAATATTTACACCATCAATGTGTCATCTAATTGTCACTGAGGTAAGCCAAAGAATAGTAATGACATGAGCAAAAAAAGGAATCAGAGTTTCCAATTATCTGGAATCAGCAAATTTTAAAAAAGTTATGAATTTTGTTTAAATCAAGTTATGGCGTAATTTCTTAACCACCGGAGAGACAATATCCATGTTTCAAAAAACATATTTTATGTGCATTTTGAAGTTGTAAAGGTTGATGTAAAACAGCATAGCTTGAAAAGAAAAGAAAATAGGCAGGCTCACGTTCATACATGGTTTTCCACATGATACAAAAATGCGCTGCAGCAAAATGAAAAATCCAGGTCCAGTGTAAATGATCTATTCTAACCTGTGTTCTGTTGAGATACCAAAGTGGATTCAAGCAGTAGCACTAGCATCAAGAACAAAAGACAGTTCTAGACCCATCCAATTTTGGAGACACTCACAGGTCAGAGTGAGTTCCAGGGGTTAGAGATGAATCACAGTCGTTTTGGGCAAAATTTTCAGATGACTGTGGAATGGTTTGAGGTTTGCTTAAATTGCCTTTTGCTAACCATGATGCTGCCGTTTCCTCTGAGACAAGAACCTCTTTGATCAAATGTATATTTCAGCACACAAAAATTCATTCAGAATATTTTTTCTCCATGTACACAACATATAAAGTAAAAGTTAAGTGGGAATACATTTTATGCCCCAGAAGGCATTAGGACCGATACCAGAGAATCAACTCCAGATCTAAATCGGTGCAGAGGACAAGGGCTCTGATAGGAGATTTAACCTCTCAGACAGGGTTTTTTTACTTTTGAGTTTTAATTTCACTGTCATTAATTGCAGCTGGAATTTATGTTTGGAGTGAAGAATTTTTTAATGTACTTAATGGGAGATGGAAACACCTCTCATTATCTGATCAAGGCAAAAGTCAGCTCATTGGTGCATTTCCTCACCATCTTCCCTTTATATACCCATAGAGTGGTAAAACATGGCTGCAACAGTACGTAGTGTGCAGTGATGAGGATGTTGACTTTTTTTTTTTTTTTTTACATAGAAAAAAAACAAAAACAAAAGAAACTGTAGCAAAATATTCTTCTCCAGTGTATCCATGCTTAACATAGCCTGTACTGTTCCATTGTTTTGACACCATGCAGCCTGGTGTATTTCCTCCAAAGCAGTTGATGAAAACATCTCTAATGAGCACTTTTTCCTGCTTTGCAACATTTTAAAAGTATACCTCATAGCTGTCTGTTAACAGGTTAATAATAGATATGGGTTTTAACTGTCTGCTCACCTGTCCAATGTGCCGGTGTGGTGATGGATGACCCTGTCTGCGAAGGTGCTGCGACCGAAGGATGAGAGCAGCACTGTCGTCTGTCTTGCTGGGTTCCCGAAGATCCAGCATGCTCTGGGAAAAGCGAGCCATCATGTTGAACCCGTCGGGCCGATTCCCGTGGCCTGACCCCAGTGTGACTCCGTTGATCAATGGGTCTTTCTGCTCTGGCTGTGCATCATAAAACTCCTCCTCTGATGCTGTGGAGTTGCTCGATGGGTCATCGTTGACCGCCCGGTCACAGTTGACCTTGGTGCTGTCTTGGCTGCCATCCTCGTTACTTCCAGAGTCCTCAGTATTTGCCTTTGTTTTAATAAGACTGCGACCTGTCCTTATATTTTCTGGTGTTTTCATTTCAGCGTTAGAGTCAGCTGGTTCATGCACTTGGTCCATCTTTATCAGAGTAACCTGAGCTTCACTTGACTTCTCTGAGGGGGAGGGGTCTATTATCAACTGTAAAGTGCGCCGTTTAGGAATGGGAGGTGCTATGTTTTGTGATTCTGTAGTTTGTCTGGTATTGTCTGTAGACTGTGGCGTATCAGTAACATTGGACTGTGATGTGGGGGTTTGTGCATTTGGTTTGTGTATGTCCTCCGTTAAAGGTACACCGGGCCGCTGGGGGGTGGCTCTGGAATCTGTTGTATCAGTGTGGTCTGTATTTGCAGCTGTGGGTTTTTTCTCCTTGGACTGTTTTTTGGTTGGACTCGCAGCATTTGTAGAGGCCTCTGTGCTTGGATTTCCTGAGGGGGAGTTGGCTTTTCCTGCTTCATTTGCAACAGGACTTGAAGCAGGTTCCTCATTTTGAGCTGGCAGAGTCAGTGGTGCACGGAAGCGTATAGCTTGACTGACCTCAAACCTCTCTGACCTCTGTAAGTGAACCTTATGGGCTCGTGTTTCATCCCTGATGTTTATGAAGCCAATCACGTCGCTGGGCGGGTCTGGCTCAGGCCATGTGGGCAGGTATGGAATCAAGTATGCACGCTCTAGCCCGACCAATCCAGGGTGTATCGGTGGCTCCTCTGCAATCTTATGACGCTTTTTCAGTATCAGCCCTGGGGGATTCTGGGTGTTTGAATTTTTGTTGCTGGAATTCTGGTCAGAGGAGGATGGACTTAACTGGGTTCCTGTAGCAACCAGGGCGTACTTGGGATTGATGAGCTTCCGAGCCACTGAAGCTGGGACTGGAGTAGGAGCTGTGTGAGGGACCGGGTCAGGGAGCGGTTCATCTGCCAGTGAAACTTTGTTGAGAGACACACCTCTGGACAAGAAGTAAAGCTCCCGAAATTGTAGATCAAAAGTCTCCACTGCCTGTCCTGTGATCGCAGTGATGAGGTTACGGTCGAAACGAGAGGATGACCAGGTGAAGCTGAAACAACACAAATAAGCACGCAGTAATTCCCACCAAAGATTCCTCTATTAAATGCTGTAATGTCAAGGCCATCATTTCTACCACTAGGAGTCTCTTAGCCAAAAGAAAAAGACAGTTTGACGTCCCGGAGCAGCATTGAATTTATCCAATACAATTCACACAAAAAGCTGAAAGATAAAGGTTTATTAACATTACAGTTTGTGACGCATGTTCACGTTGTCATTTCATTGTGGTGAAACAGCCACAAGTGGTGTCACCGAAACAGAGCTTAAATCCCAATTTAGAATTAGATGAGTTGACTGATCAAATAGTAAGTTTGCTTCACATTACATATTTGTTTTCATTCATAAGCCAGTGGTTGCAAATCATAGCAAGGTAGATAGTTACTGATACATATTAATAAGTTAGTTTTTAGATTACTGTGTTGCAAAATGGCATGAAAATAATCAACGAGAACCATAAATTCAACCAGATTTATCTACATCATAATCTGTAAATACAGTTCTCTCAGCTACAGTATAGCCAAAAATGTGTTTCGTGAAGCTAAAGAATCCCTCACATCTTCATCACAAAAATCTTTTAGTTTATCCTTAGGGCTGTGAATGTTTACGCCAAATTCAAGACATTTTGTCAAGGTGTTCCTGTGATGTCACATTTTTAAACTTAAAGAAAGGGAAAGAGGAAAGATTGACTTAATTTAAACATTGATGGGAACATCTGATATAATACTCACGCACAACGTTTCTATTAAGATATTGTCATGTGGAACTGGTACACATCATAGCTTTAAACTGACTGTCATCTGGCTGTGCATTTAAAAACATTTCCTTGCTCTGTCCTGCAAAGTCTCCATGCCCCAGTTCCTTGTGAGAAAAGATTAAACATTATACTGACATTTGTCGTCTTAAGTCAAGCATCACATTATGCTCTTTGATCATGATTCTTGTATATCCTTCCTTGACTTGCAGAAAGGAGTCACATATACAAGAATATGCAGATGCTTGATTAAATAAGTCACTCTGCAATACAGTAAGAGTTGAGCAAAAATAAAGAGCAAATACACGTTTCCCTCCTCAACACAACTTTGAATAGTGTACATTTTTGTGTAAAATGTGAATTGCTCACAGTGAAGTACACAGCTGCAACAGCAGAGCTATTCTGGTTGAATAAACTGATAGCTATGGTTGGTTTACTTCAACCAGATTGAAATCATTCATAATCAAGATTCCTACTGAACTGTTTAGATGGATACAAAATAATGTAGTCTGATAAGGTGTGTTTACAGGGCCCAAAGTATTTAATGAGAACAACCAAGCTGAGCTTTGTTGATATCTGTAAAGTGGTTCCACTGCCCATGTGTAATCAGTCAGAAACATAAAAGATGTCTTTTTTTTTTTTTTTTAATAATATAAATCAGTGGTTCAGTGAATTCTGGCTTTGTTCATCTTGTTAAACTCCTGTTTTGTGTGAATAACTTGTTGTTTGGAGCCTTTCGGTCATCAAGGCTTCCAAGAATCCTTGAATATTTTACAGTCTTGAACAGAAAACGTTGTAAAAATGACAGACTAGTCTTGTCTTCTGTCCCTCCCAGAAACATGTCCCATTGCCAGATGATACCCCCACACGAAGCAGACATGCACAGAAAGAATATACAGTATTTATTCCAACTAGAGAGAGACAGTCAGATGAAGGGTCAACTGGGTTTATACCACAAGACTTAACTGAACTTAAAATTCCTTTTAATCAGGCCATTCTCTTGGATATGACACATTTTATTATTTACTGTTTTGTTTTTGTATTTATTGTTAATTTCTATACTTAAGTGAAATATTATGGTTTATGTAAACGCACAGTGACAGTCAATAATAGTCAACAGTTAACTAATTTGACATGTAGTTGGTGGGTTTGCCTAGTTTCAGGTCTATAATCTCAGTAAAGCTACAAAATTTTCATGAGTTATCAGGTTTTTATTGGCAACTGAAAGTTTACATGTAACAGCAATGCAACAGTGAGTCTCTAGGGGGTTAAATGTTTGTTGAAAAATGAGGTAGTCCCAGTGGAGCAGGCTAAAGTTTCCATTGTTACCACTGTTTTTTTGATACTACTAGTCAGGCAAATACACAAACTGCACAGAGAAAGGCACTGTGCACATGCATAATGGGCCTTGCATTCTTTTACATATCAGAAAAACTGTATCATACAACAGATAGAGAACACACTGCTCACCTGTAGGAGCCAGAGATGGCTTTGTCTCCATCCACTAGGAGGAACTTTTGGCTCAGCGATCCACGTACTCTCTGTGCTGACCGTGTGAAAAACTCCACCCCCCCACAGCAGCGTACGCGCAGATTCTGCACAAACATGGAGGGATAATGCTAATGTAAAGAGAGGCTCACACAGGTTTAATAGTGACAAGAGGAAGGATTGTCCCAGACAAAAATAAATAGGCAGACAGAAAAGAATTACCTTCACAAAACAATGTGCCTCTATGAATACCACTATAACTCATGCTTGTCGATTTTACAGGTTAGAGCATGGACTGTTCCTGCAGTATGTATGTGCATGCTTTTATGGCACACCCTGCGTTGTTTGTCTTTGGCCCTGCGATAAGGGTGTGGTTGCAGGCAGAGCGTTACCTCGTAAGTAAATGTTCTGTGCGAAATCTCACAAGAGACACTAACCATAGAAGTCGTAAATGTTCATAATTAAAGTGGGTGATAAGACAAGTTTGAAGAGAATCAGTCTAGGGGTTTTAGCTAGGAGGAAGAAGGGAGGAACATATTACAGAAAGGGAGTAATGTGACACAAAAGTGAAAGTCGTTAAAATAATTAGAAAACCCCCTGACCAACACTACATATTTTCTGTTACCGCTTTAACCAGTCCAACTTGGTGAGTAAAGGAATAACAAGGAAATTCAGCCTATGGCAGTCAGCTAGCTGCAACATGCAGATTACCCAGTCCCGCAGGGAAAAACCTGTTCAAGTTACATCAATTATATACCTTCCTTTGAAATATTATCCTTTTATTAATACCCTATATCTGTATTATTATTGCAAAGGTGTCAATACTAAGATATTACTTTTCCAAAGTTGGCACCAGACCTTTTCCTGTTATTCTGCACTTGCCATGAGTAGCTGCTCTGACTAGTTCATCTTTCAGCTTATCAAAACATCATCCTGGGTGTGTGTCTGTGTAGCTGCATACCTTTAGATGTCCACGATGCATATCAGCTCGGCCACACATGGAAAGAAAGCAAGGGACTGCAGCCGTGTCAAGGATGATATACACGGGAACTTTGCGTTTGTAGGCTGCATCCAGCAGGTCCCGAAAGATGTCCACATCAGTAAAAGCATCCATCACGACGGCTATCACCTACACACAGACAGACGCACAGACACAAACATACAAAGGAAACCACAAATGGTTTTAGTGTTTCCTGGTCTGGGAGGGGGAGACCGATTCAAGCAATCCTTATCAATGATATACAAACCACTGAAATCTCAAAGCAAGCGGATCATTTAAGGAAAGTGGA
This sequence comes from Ostorhinchus rueppellii, assembly GCA_030068375.1. NCBI lineage: Eukaryota > Metazoa > Chordata > Actinopteri > Kurtiformes > Apogonidae > Ostorhinchus > Ostorhinchus rueppellii. Next base: position 26,008,638 of record JAQQZY010000001.1, read on the forward strand.
CAGTATCTCAGAGAATGTTGTGACAGTAAAGAACTAAAAAAGATTCATTGTAGACAAAGAGCGTTCCATTAAGTTACTGCTAAAAACAGAGTGATTTGCATGATGACGATAGTGTGTGGACCGTGGCTTCCCTGTATTCTGCACACAACACTGTCTATTCAGTCGTGATCAGTCTGAAACAGCAAAAAAAATTCAACCCGGAGATCATCAGGGGTTTAAAGATGTTATGACATTTCATGTAGTTAAGAAAAATCACAAAACCGGTACATATGTGAGGTAATAAAAATAATGAAAAGGAGAGACATTATGTGTATACTGAGGATTAATATTGTGGTGACGTTTACACATTTAACTACCTTCACTCAAGTACTCAAAAGTAAACTGGAAGTACTTGTCTTTGACTTAAGTATTTCCATTTTAGGCAACTTTTAACTTCTACTTCAGCAACTCATTCTACTGATTAACTGAATATTTGTGATAAACTGAAGCAATGAAATGTTCCTTTCACGGGTTGCGAAAATGAATATCCTTTAAGATAAATAAATGTTTTAAATCCCCTTGGATTAACTGCAAAACGCAATATCACAAAGCTGAAAAAGATATGTTTTTCTAATCTCATAAAAAAAAAAATAAAAAATTCAGAGATACGTGGTCCTCACAAGACAGAGGCACCAAAACACATGACAAGAGAAGTGCAATGCACTATTTATACTTCTCCTTAAAGTCATGAATCTGGATAGTTTTGTTTTGTTTTTTTTAAATCAGTGTCATTTAGAATAGTTTCAGTGTTGTCGAGTAAAGACAGACAAGGTGCATGTACCAGGATTTATGTATGTGGAAGGCAAATGTGAAACAGGGTGCTGGTATGTAGTGCATTTGGTGACGTCAGATAATTTTTTTTTTTTTTTCCACACTTGTGTCAAGATGAGACTTGTTTCATTAAAAGTTTGTTGTGAGCATGTGTAAGTCTAGCACATTGGAGAGAAAAGAGGAAAAGGGAAGTAGATCTTTGACACAAGCAGAGGTAAATAATAAACTCAAAGTGGAGATAGGATTAGATGAGGACTAAACAGAAGTAGCAAATGAGAGTAAGAAGATGTCTGTATGTAAAATGTGTCAGACAAGAGGTGAATAGGTTTCCTTTATGTTGTACAGATATTAACAAAAATATCCTTAAGCCTAAGTAGTGTAGGTTAAATATTCTAAACCACATCTACAAGGCCAAGATATTGCACAGGTTTTAACATTATGGAGTGTTCACATGTGTAATTTTATCCTTTAACTAAAAGTGTGACCACCCTTTAGTTTATCACAGATATTAAACATTTGTAGTATTTGAAAGAAGTAATTTCCACTGAACAGGAGGGGGATGATAAATGTAAAAAAGTAACTGTTAGACTAGCAGTAAAGAGGAAGGGCATCTGTCTCCAAGATGTAGGAGTAGAAGTGAAAACATAAAGTGGCAAAAAAAAGTTGGAAATGACCACTGAAGGAAAATAAGTTTCCTGTACCCAACATTAGTACTGAAGTTATCAGTACTTGAGTACATGTACTACAACACAAAGGACCTGTCCCCACAATATTACTATAAACTAAAAACAAAACAGACTCCAGCAGAGTTTTTACCCACAAGTGGTTCAATGCCCCCCAGGTCTGAGCCCCCCTCCCCCCCCGGGTGGGGGGGGGGGGGGGGGGGGGGGGGGGGGGGGGGGGGGGGGGGGGGGGGGGGGGGGGGGGGGGGGGGGGG
>JAQQZY010000001.1:26015395-26026871 GCA_030068375.1 Ostorhinchus rueppellii
CAGCTGGGATAGGCTCCATGCGACCCCCGTGACCCTAATGAGGATTAAGCGGGTATAGAAGATGAATGAATGAATAGAAGATGAATGACTGGTTTTCCTGCTTTTGTGCATGTGTTCATCACAGGCCTCAGGGGGTTGATGATAGCTGTAATGATGGCGGCTCTGATGTCTTCGTTGACCTCCATCTTTAACAGCAGCTCCACATTATTCACCATGGACATCTGGAAGAAACACCGTCCCAGTGCATCAGAGAAAGAGCTGCTTCTGGTGGGCAGGTAGGACACAAGTATGAGGAGAACGACCACCTGCAGGATACATCAGTGTTAATACAGTATTTGTTCACATGGTAGGACTTTTTTTTTTTAATTGAATGAATTTTCCTCAAAATTTAACCTTTCTAAAATTTATTCCCAGTTACTGTAACATTATCCTCTTTATTTTGCTTTTTTTTTGGTGTAAATAGTGTATTATCCTGTATTTAATTTCGTGAGCATGTAGATGTTCATGGAAGCTCAGGTTAAAGTTGAGGGATATGTTAAAAAAAAAAGAAAACTGAAGAAAAAAAGTGATTTGTTAAAAGCAAAGATATCAATAACTGAACATAAAAATAAGCATCACCATCCACTGTCATTGATCCAACTCCATGAGTTTTACTGGTGAATCAATGGTGTAGAAGATGACAGTGTTTCCATGGTAACTACGGAGCCTCTGAATGTCCAAATGGGTCACATCTGATAACCATGAAAAGATGAACAAACTCCATTTTACGCTAATTATTTGCATGTATTGATAGGATCAGTGGATCAGAAGTTATTAATCATTTTAGATCAGTAGATGGTTTTGGTGGTAATCCCAGTCCTGCCATATTTTGGTTCTACCTGTTCATTTAACACAGGTGATTCCACTGAGGATCCCATCTACCTAGATGAGGAGTTGTGCTCATCAAAATGGGCTGGTTCAGTGAATGGTTGGAACAAATACATGGCAGGACTTTTACTTTATGGAGCTGGGATTGTCCACCTCTGGTCGCCAGATGCTGTTCGGATCTTTATGGGTTAATTGTCATTCATTCATTCATTGTCTGTACCCGCTTTATCCTCACTAGGGTCACGGGGGTCGCATGGACCCTATCCCAGCTACTTAAGGGTGCACTCTGGACAAGTCACCAGTTCATCACAGGGCTGGGTTAATTTTAAAAAAGTAAAATAACCTGAAAATATTTAAATTTACAAACTATCCATTCACAAAAAAACATGAACAGCATGAACAAATGTGAAAAAAAGAAGAAAGATATAAGTGCAATTTTAGCAGTATATTCTGCCTGTTACTGAATGTTTTGTGCCTCTGTAGATCCACTGAGTTTTAATGCAACATGGTCAGAGTCATGTACATGCAGTGGAGTTCATCATCCCGCTTCTCAAACTTAGTATGCTCTTGGATTCACTTTGATGCATTTTCTCACAGCTGACAACAGGCCTGTTCTTTTGCATTAATGAGAAGTCAATTTTTTTTTATAGTTTCATGGTTCTCACAGCTCTGCAACACTTAAGATGTAGATTCAACTACCAGCAGTTTATGAAGTAGTTCAAATTAGATCTGTAGCGGTAAAATGGAACCAAATGTCATAAATAATAGTAAATAGTTCAACTGTTATGTAAATATGTAGCCTATTGAGTTTTATTACTGCTGTTATTATTATTTTTATATTGTTTGTCTTTTGCTCTATCTATATGCATGCATTGTACTTTATTCTGTTGCTGTTTGACCAGTGAATTTCCCCATAAAGTCTCATCTAATCTCATCTAATCTAAACTAAATCATGGACAGAGATTATTTTAGTGCACAGTGACTTTTGTATTTCATCATTTTAGCACATTATTGTCACAGTGTTAGTACTTTCACTGAGGTAATGGATCACTATGCTTCTTCCACTACTCTGTGTGCATATGTTTTTTTTTTTGTTTTTTTTTATCTTTATTTAGGCCAATAGGTTACATACGATGTAAGACATTTTCGTCTTTTTTTTTGTTCTCATTCCTTTCTTAATATAATTTCTCTTACAACTTACAAGTTTACAAGTTCTCTTACAAATTACTAAAATAAATAAATAAATAAATAAGTAAATAAAAATAAATAAAATTATGGCAAAGAAAACCACAAGGGATTAGTAACCATAGTCATCCTAACAATGTTTTCTTCAAAGGCCCTTTTTTTTAATTCATTTTTTGTAAATAATTGGAAGTTTGAACAAAGGGGGGGGAGTTTCACTATACTAGGAAAAAAAGTAGAAAAAGAGACATGCATATACATAGATAATTACTACAAACAATGCCTCACACAACATCTGATCTTAGGTCTTTATGTGTGTGCATATCTAATCCAGGATCGTGACAGTGATCTTGGTGGTGGTGAGTGTGGTGTGGATCCCCATTTTACAGTCAGCTAATAGTGGCCAGCTGTACGTTTACATCCAGTCAGTGACGAGCTACCTAGCTCCACCCGTCACTGCTGTCTTCACTCTGGCGGTCTTCTGGAAGAGGACCAACGAGCAGGTAACACATGGGCAATTCACGTCAGGACAAAAATGAACGACTATATTTCGAACCCATTTAATCATGAAAAGAAAATCCTGCATGTATTTCATGGTTGACTGAATGGGATGGTTTATTTCATGGCTTACCCTTTCCAAATTGCAGCTGATAGTCTTATTTTGTGTTTTTTTTTTTTTTCATTGCTCTGTTTGTCCTTTCCCCCACACCGTATGGGTGTAGTGTTTTATTAGTCTCACATGGGACCCAGCTGAGTGCAAACTGACTGCCTATTGTGCCTCCTCGTATGTGTGTGCAACCATTAATGTTTGCATGCGTTTCTCACCCATTTTATGAAGTGGATTGTTTCTCATTTCCTGTGCAAAACAGTGTGGACTCACTGCACTTTCACTTGCAGAAAGTAGTAGTTATTCTTTATCAGATAAGTAGAAGAAGAAGTGATTATGGGGGAAAGATTACAGAGTGTGACAAGAAATAACAGAGCTGCAGTCAGAGTTTTAGTGTTTGCCCAAAGATGATACATGAGTTGAAACATGACTGCAAGTAAAAACTGGAAGATTGAATCCCTGTTTTATTAGAGCAAGGCCTGGGTGTGTCTGCTGTCTGTTGGCATTCTGTTGAAGTACTTAAATGAGGAGGATTTCCACAGGTTTTCCACAATGCAGGGATTCTTTTCCTTGCTGTTTTGTTTTAATCCTACTTTTCTCTGTGTTTACTGTGAACTTGCCAAAGGTTATAAAAACTTGGCCATTGCCTCATAAAACAGTAATTTAGGGATTTGTAGAGAACAATGTCCATTTGTCTGGCTTAAGTGAGCTAAATTTAGGTATAAAAGTTTTATTGATATGCAAGTTACTTACAGTACATGTGAATGTTTTTCCCTTACATGATGTTTGAACTTGGACATCTAAAAGAACTTGTTCGTTTGGATCACTTAAAGTAGAGTTATATGAGGTGCTATTAATAGTCGGTGTATTATGTGGAGTAGATGGTAGCCAGGTCTGCCCGAATTTGGAGAAGTAAAAGCTAAGTGATGTATCAGTTTCAGTTCATGCTGTATTTGGAGTATTTTCATCACTTCACCCTGGTACAGACGTCCTTTTCTTTTTTTGATCAAGGTCTTTTTATTAAGATTTTTAGAAGTATAAACACAATTACATTGACTACACACATTTTTCCTTTTTAACCTCCTTCCTGAAACATTACAAATTCCAGTGGAAAAGTGAACTAAACAAAAAAAAAAAACAGAAAGTTAGATAGAAACACACATACATATACACAAATACATATGACATATACACATATACTTGTACTCTACACTCTACAAATTAATCTTATCTGTGTTTACACTGCAAAAAAGGGGTGTCTTAAAACAAGATAAAACCACTAAATCTGAAGAAAAATGGTCCTCAAATAGAAGTGAAATATCTGTCCATGCAGCAAGATGATTTCATTTGACAAGATTTCTTGAATTAAGATTATGAAATCTAGAAATAAGCATGCCTACAGATGTATGAACACTTAAAATAAGAAATTAACTCTTAAAACGGGATAAATTATCTAACACTTCTAAATCTTTGTTTTAATTTGCAGTGTATAGTTCCAAACTGAGCTAAGAAAGGTTGCCGGGCATCAAAGAACTTCTGAACTGACCCTTGAAGAGTACAGTCAATCTTTTCCTGTTGGACATAATACATGACCTCTTTCACCCAGTGACCATGAGCAATATCATCCTTCTAGCTGTTAGAGTACAGAAAGCTAGCATGATAGATATCCTTTTCTGATAAAACAATATTTCTTTCTTCAAGACCCCTTTTGATTTAAAAAAAAAAAAAGTATTTTTTTATCTCACAGAAGAGGAGAGTTTCTGTTCTACTTCTATATAAGTTAGTTATTTGTGTTATTGTGTGACATTAGTTTAAACTAGAACTGAGTAAAGCTCCAGTAAACCACCAACTGGCATGTTCTGTGAAGCATAATTACTGTTTCTGTAAAAGGAGTCTCCTTCTCCCCATGTCTTCTCCTTCTTCTTCTTCTTCTCCCTCTAGTTAGGATTTCAATTAGATGATTTTGTTATAAGCCCTGCTCTAACTGTGGTTTGGAAAAGTCCCACTCATACGTCCTCTCTTTAGACTTAGAGGAAGTTAACTTGAAGGATCAGCTGTGCAGAATGGTCTGTGCCGCAAAAGTTTTGATCTTTTTATTTGTTCACATAAACACAGTATGCATTTTGCTTTCACAGTCTAAAGCAAAGCCTAAAGGTATTGACTCACAGGGTCAAAGGGCAGATGTGACAACACTGCATGTGTCATCTGACTGAGTCTGGCACAGCAGACTCAGCAGAGAATAAACAGACCCATTAACTGTATATGACAGGTCTATTCTTTGAACCAACGTCATGCATAACTTATCAAACCAGTATTTAACTTGTCGTTTGTGTCATTATCATCAGCACGTGCAGGGGAATTCTCTTTCTTTCTCTCTCACTTTGACAAAAATAAAATCCCTAAAATGAAGTGTGAAGTTTTAAAACGTTTGAGGATGAACATGAAACTGAAAAACAGACTGTTCTGTAATTGTTGGCCTTTGTACAACAATGCCAACTGTTTATGTTGTTTTTACTCATATACTGCTTGAGTAATAGAAAGAAAAATAAAACATTACAAGACATTCGGAGATAATTTTTTTCAAAGTGAATAGAGTAAGAACTAGGACTGGAAACTTTAGAAGTAAAAAAACTGTTAAGAGTACAAAGAAGTATATATGTTGAGTATTTTTTAATGTCACTGAGTCAAACTGCACAGGTCACATTCTTTGAACAAAGAAGCAGACAGAGGTATTTGTGCTATTACCTGTGTGTGTATACTGAACTGAGGAGTGACTTGAAAATGACAGATTCTCATGTTGGGAAAAGTGAGAGTGTTTTCAGTGAACACACCCATCTGTGACCTGGAGCAGGACCTTGATCTTAGGAATGCATTGTAATGTGTTTGTACATTGGTGTGTTTGAATGTGTTTTCAGGGTGCATTCTGGGGCCTGATGGTTGGGCTGGTGGTGGGAGTTTGTAGGATGGTGCTGGAGTTCGCCTTCCCCCCACCCAGATGCGGCATTGTGGACTCTGCACCGACAGTGCTGCGAAGTGTCCACTACCTGCACTTCGCCATCCTGCTCTGTGGCCTCACTGCTATCGTTGTGGCCATTGTGTCACTGCTCACACCACCACCCAGCCATGAACAGGTGTGTCCACATAGATACAATAAATAACAATAGAGTGGACTGACTGTTAAGGCACCTGTAGTGTTATCAACTGAAAATAAAACACAAGATGGATTTGAGGGAACTGGCAGCTGTACAACTGTGAGCTGATTAACTGAGGTTTGACCCGACTATGTGATATCAAGAGGCTGTGTCTGTCTAAATCCAAAAGAACAACAATCCTCCACAGAGTTAAGTCTCACAGAACAGTACAAATAGTCTTATGCACCCATAAAAGGATAAAGTTGATGTTTATTTAAAGATCTGACGGCCTGTCACTGCAGACTTACGTCACACAGTCTATAAATGAACTAAAAAAAAAAGGCTTTCTGGTGAATCTCAAGTGTCAGACATTGTTCGTGTTGTGCCAGCAGTGAAGACATTCTAGAAATGGGGGAAAAAACTCAGGTTTTTGTTCCTGAAAATCATTCAAAGTCATCCTGGGTGGCACGAGGCCAAAGAAACAGCAACAGTGCCTTTGTTAAACGTGTCAAGGGGGAACTTGTTTTGGTGGAATATTTGAATGTAATGAATTGAGCCCTGGCTTTAAAAAGGCAAAACCAAACATTACAAAGAACCAAGCAAACCTGTCTTATTACAAGATCCACCTCTCAACCCTTTTAGCACCATACAGATATACAGTATTTATTAAAACACCTGGTCACTTTTGTCTATTTTTGTCAATAATTGTCAAAAATGCCCTGTGTGTGAATAATTTACAGCCTTTTTCCAGGAGAAGTAGAACTTTCAAAATCTGTCCAGTATTTCCCATTCTTATGTCATTAAATACCTAAAACTGTGTCTTATAAGGAGAAAAGGACAAAAAAATGCAATTGAATTTTCTTTGACTTTTATTTTTATTTCTGCAGCTTCCTGAGTCCATGTTCCAGGCTGTTCTATTTGTCAATAGTCAGATGTTTTTTTTATTTTAGCAGTGGTAGTTTCTGAAACACTTCCGGTCCAGCTTTCAGGGGCAGTTTGAATGATTAAAATTGCAAGGAGTTATGGTAATTTGAAAATACACAAGTGTCCCGAAGTTTTAAAAGGGTTATCCGCCATTTTCAGCTCATAACCATACTTGGAAGAAATAGTGGAAGAGGAGAATACAGATGAAATAGTCGACCAGTGGTTGGATTATCACAAAAGGCTCTTTCCTGTGAATCAGACTAATGTATCCCTTTGGAATTAGATGAGTGGAAGTCTTTCTCAGGATGATGATGCTCTGTTTACAGTGAATGAGGGGTCACTGAAGGGTCTGATGACTATGAAAATGATGTGAATCATATCCCATGGCTTCAACAGTTGCTTTTACCATGTGTTTCACTACAGATTGTTTATACTTGTCCTTAAAGCTTTTGTTGTTTTGGCGTCATTGAATTGCAGTTCCATAAATATGTTTCAGCATATTGTAATTCAAATGATCTGAGAGGAATTTTGACCTCTGCACTTTATCTTCACCTACACTTGATCTGTTTAAAGTCTGCAGAAAATCTATGATGAGGCAAAAGGTTTCAGTTTTTTCATAAACTTGTTCAGTTTAGATGACAGCTGTAACAGTCTGGACATGACTCCACTGTTTCTTTAACAGTGATATTTAGGCTTCATGGTTACATAGCAGTCTGAGTTGGCATTATGTTTTCTATGGTTATATTTAATGTTAGGACTGACAGGAGAGAGCTGCTGAGGGAAAGTGTGTAGTTTCATATTCTGGCATTTTTGTGTGACAAATGAATTAATATATAGTCCATACTGTTCAGTCAAGTTTTTTTCAACATAAGCTTAAATTCATGACTGACAAAATGAAAATATATCATATTTTTGCTGAAAGTAAACTGGTTCCTCAGGTGCATTTGGTGTTTTTGTCCCAGGTGTGTAATCTGACCTGGTGGACTCTGACTGAAGTCCCACAGAGAGAAATTCCTCTACAGAAAGTGTCCTCTGTCAGCCACCGTAGCTCCCAGGGTAAGAGCCTGAAAATTTGAGCCACATGGAATAAAAAAAAAACCAGCAGCCGTCATGTGACAGACAGTCATTTAGACCCACACATTTCCTGTGTGTCTTCTGTGTGTGTTGTTGCAGGCTCTGATCCAGGGAGGCGGATCACATGTGGTCAGGGGGCCGGCTTGTGTATGTCAGCAGCGAGACACTCAGAGGAGACTCCAGCTCCCAGGATTCCCAGTGTTAGGGAGAGCGTGTTCTGGTCTAGGTTCTGCTGTGTTAATGCACTCCTGCTGGTCAGCATTAACATTTTTCTCTATGCGTACTTTGCCTGAGTGGAGGGATCAGATTCAACATCCTGCCTCACCCGTCCTGCTGAACTCCAGCCAGTCACCATGAACTAGAAACTCTGCCAGCTGACTTATCTACATGTACGAGGGTGAGGAAACAAAGTGGAATTGTATTTGCTCAGATTTCACCTCAGATTACCTTCACGACGAAGACATAAATTTCTAAGATCCTTCACATGGACAGTAAAGATGGGGCTAATTTCTTGCCAAAACTCAGCAGTACATGTATTTAGATTTTTATCATCATAAACAAATAGAAAACACAATAAACAAACTATCACGTTTACTTTTGCAACTACAAACATATCTTCAACAAATGCACACAAGCTACAATATATTTCATACACTGAAAAATCTAATCTTTCAGAGACAAAAACAAAAGTCATGACTATTTGCAGAATTGTTGCACTACGTTTAAGCTCATTTATTGTGCCTCCCCAACAGCAGGTGGCGCCACGGGTCCATGTAAAAGTCAATTTGTGCCAAAATCTGCTTTGCCAAACAATACACCACCTTTTAATTGTATTTTCAGACATTATATAAGGATCAAATTATGTTAATTCCATGTATTTTGGGCTGTTTTTGTTTATTATGACTCATTACTGCATTTGATTCCTGTCGGAAAGCCTTATTCAACAGAGTGGGTTTTGTAACTGCGGATGTCATGAAGTGGGTAATAGAAATTAGTCTTGGTATTAAGGGCATTATTTGAGAGTTTAGATCTCGTCTTGGATGTCTACTTAATCTACTCTCAGTCAGGAACAAACTGGACTGAATTTTATTTCAAAATCAGTCAACACCACAACTTTCAGTGTAAAACGGAACTACCTCTGATTCCTTTAGGATCCATCATTACTCATTATTTCCCTGAGGTGTTAAGCTTCTCCTCTTGATTCACCTAGACCAGGGGTGTCAAACTCATGTTAGTTCATGGGCCACATTCAGCCAAATTTGATCTGCAGTGGGCCAAGCTAGTTCAATAATAAGATAATAATATATAAATGATGTCAAGTTGAACCTTTTTCTGTGTTTTACAGTGAAAAAAGTACATTTACATTATGAAAATGGTTAGATCTACAAACGATCATTTCAAACAATGTGAAAACATGAACAAACTTAACAAATAAGAGTAACTTTAGCAATATTATGCCTCAGTTTATCATTTATACACGAACATTACAACTTACAGACACAGTGGATCTACAAGTACACAAAACATTTAATAACAGACAGAATATTGGTAAAATTGTATTTACTTCTCTAAAGACATTTCAGGTTGATCATATTTGTTCAGGTTATTCACATTTTTTTTGCTAAATTATACTTTTTTTTGGTGTGTAAATACATGAAAATATTTACAAAGAGAAAAATATGGAGTTGTTGTTATGTTAATATTTCACTGGTCCTGCTCACTTGAGATCGAATTGGTCTGTATGTGGAACCTGAACTAAAATGATTGTTAATATCTTGGTGTAATTTTTGTTTTTCACAAATTCATTCCAAAGGTCGAACTGGACTCTTTGGCAGGTCGAATAGACCCTTTTCACGTGACGTCATACAACCGCCATTTTGAGCGTTGGAGGGTAAACAATCTTGGATAATACATTGAAATCAATACAATGGAATTCACACAGTCTCTAAAAAACTTACCCAAAGTGCATTTGACAGATATACGTAGGCTTGTAGAGTCCCTTTCGGTCACTCCAGCCTCTAAACTCAACAAGGGGTATACATTTTTCATTGAACACTACGTGTTTAATTATGAAGGTACGTGTTTTGTTGTAACTCTGACGTTAGCGAACATTCTAGGCTAATGCTAACTGAATGTAGTACTTAAGTGTTTTCGTTGTGTGTTTCACCATAGGACTATTAAAGGACAACTTGGGGTTAGACAACTTTGGTCGACATCAACACAAAGTTCAATTGTTCAAGCTATCTGATACCTGTTAATACCGAAGACGTGATATTTTTTTGGTGCTTGTGTAGCAAACTTTGAGCAGAAAGTTAGCGGCTAACAGTAAGCATATGGGGGAATATTTCTAAGCTGTGTTTTTAACAACTGAACATGCTCCAAATCTTACCCCAAAACGTAAACAACATCAGAAGACACCCTACAATACAACGCTGTGGTGTTTGTGACGCATATCAACTAAAAGCAATGTTAAAACAGTATGTTTGTTCAAGTAGCAGCCTACCAGTTTTTTTTACATCCTTCTGCTCCGCTAGCCCAAAAAAGTCAATCATCGAATATGCGTCTGCTCCCTCTTCATACAGTTGTAAACTTGAATTTTCTTGAAATAGATTATATTCCAGGATTATATCTTTAATTTACTAACTTTACGACCATATAACAGCCTTATAATGTAATGGAAGTTTAGGAACCCTCTGAGGCTTCTAAACCGGAAGTTGTCTGACGTAACCGTGAAAAGGGCCTATTTGGCCCCCGGGCCACATGTTTGACACCTGTGACCTAGACATCGGAAACCTAAACTCCTCTAAGAGTTTATCCACTCTAAAAATGATCACTATTCTTTTGAGATGATTTCTCTTTTGAGAAAATCTCTGCACACAAATTGAAGAAAATGGATGTGAACTGTGGATGCAACAGGGAAGACTCCTGAAAACTGTCCCGCTGAATAAGTGCTGTGGCCACATCATGCAATAACCTGTTCAATATGTGAAACACTGGTAGTACTGTACATTACAACTCAGTTATAACATGCTAATAGTGAGGTAATGGTTTGATAATACATAATAATAAAGAACTAATACCATGTCATTTTCCAAACTAATAATAATACTCCAGTACCGTCCATAATAAAGGACATTTTTGGAGGTAAAAAGGATGATTATTATATATAACATTGAAAATAATCTTCTCATATTCTCCAAACCTCCTTTTGTTTGACATGTTGATGTGGACCTGAATACACTTGTAGTAGTTTCTCCTTAATAAGAATGAATCAGACTGCAAAGTGCAAAACTATCTGTTTTTATTTAATCTCAGTGTACAAACACATTAAACCAAACATTAAGACTCAAGAACCAAACAGGACATTGAATGACAGGAGATATTATGTGGTTATGATTTAGTCATTACATATTATGACTTTATTAGCTATATATTACCAAATCATTACCATAACACTGAGTTGTAATATAAAGTTCTACCAAAAAGCTTCACACATTTGGTGTTTGATTTGGTCTTAGATCAGGTGGTCCTGACTACAGACGTTATATAAACATAGGTATTATTATCATAATTACCTCCGCCAAGGAGGTTATGTTTTACTGTGTGTTTGTTTGTTAGCAACATAACTCAAAAAGTTGTGGGTGGATTGTCATGAAATTTTCAGGAACTGTTAGAAATGGCACAAGGAAGA
>JAQQZY010000001.1:26056047-26069460 GCA_030068375.1 Ostorhinchus rueppellii
TCACATCCACAGCTGTCTAGGTTGCCTCCTCTGTATTGGTGGGTCAAGAATTTGTAGAAAGTAGTTAATTCTTGGTCTCTGTTCTGTACTACTCTCAATCAGGATTCTTATTGGTTGTTGAAAGGACTCTTGGATGTAAATTACAGCGGCTAGGGCAAGTTGAACCTCTGTCACAGGCTTCACATGTTGTTTATTTGTTTTTCTGGTCCCGTCTCATGCTTGTCATGTTATTTGTACGTGACGACATCCTTTGCACGGTGACGCGAGGGTGGAGCATTTTTAAGATTTCCACTCTGAAGGGTGGTTTCACTTTTTTGCGTTTTCAACCCCCCAAAATACGGTGACCATCTAAACGATATGGACATCCGATAAAATATTTTGCATTTTTCAGCCCTGAGCATTATTGTGTAAAGTGCCCCTAAGTGTAAAACTGTTATAGAAAAGCAGGTATTGTACGTTATAGAGTAATTCTGTTGATTGGATAATTAAATACAGCATCTGGTCATTCATCCCTGATAAGACTATGATCAGAGTTCCTACAGACTTCTACAAGTTCAATTTAAGATCATTTAAGACCTTTTTAAGACTACTTAGAATCAAATTTAATGCCCATTTCACAACCATTCTGGCAAAAATGTGTGACTTTTAGACTTTTATAAATATGTTTGACATTTCGGCAAACGTATTTATTTACTCCAATGCCTTGATTCCTACTGTTCTGAGTAATTTCTCGGAGTCATAGGCTGCAAAGTTAAAGATAATTGGTTCCTAATGGAGTAGACTAATGTTACTTTCTTTGCAGTTTGGAAAATTAACAGACACATATAAACAAAATCCAACATATTTATGACAACATAACTTAAGACCTACCTTATCAAATTTAATATCTTAAAGATTTTTTAAGGAACTAAATGCAGACTTGTAAATTCAAGACTATTAAGACTTTTTAAGATCCCACGGGAACTCTGCATGATGCGTGTATCAGGAATTCAGAACAAATGCATCTGTATCCGCACCAATGAAAGGATTAGAAATGAAAATGGAAGCAAAATGACTTAATAGTTTGCTGTACTACTTGTTGCTGATGATGATGTACAAACTGTGCTTGTGCCGAGTGTCTGGGAGTGTGAAGTGTGAACAGATGCTTACCGAGGGCCTCTTTGGAGAATAGCCGCTGCAGCCTGAATGAGCTCAGAAGGTTTACTCATCTCCAACATGGAAGACAGAAGATGCGTAACACTTTGTTCATCAGTGCCAGGGCTGCTGAGAAGAAGTGGAGAGGGATTTAAAAAAGGCATGCCACTGATTTTATACTTTAAGGATAAATAAGAGCCTCAATTATCTCAGTTGTGCCATGTCTGTGAAGGTTTTAGAACCGTTTCCACTTAGGGTGGGAAACTTGACAGGAGTCATTAGAGGTGTGATGTTTTGCTACAGCTACAGTCTGATCAAATATGTGAGTGGAGTGGAAGAAATTAACTACAATTTGGAATCTCAACAATCACATAGGTAGCAGATAATATTTTCAATAAGTATATGAGTTATTATACCTGTTTGCAGCCAGAACAGCGTCCATCAGAGGCAGGGTGAGCTGACTGTGTCCACTTTTCACCAGAGCTTCGAGAGAGTCTAAGACCGACCCCAGTAGCTCGTCCCTGAGCGGAGGTCTGGCCTGAGTCAGGAGCAGGACAAGCAGTTTAAGGGTCTGCACGCTCTGGTGGATCTGGGCTTTTTCTTTGGGAACTAGCGACTCTTTGAGGTACTGAGAGATCGTCATGACAACAGTAGTGTATTCAGAGGAGTTTTCCAGATGCTCTGTGTTTATATCAGTAGATGCTTTAAGGCAGGTGTGTGTCCTCTCGCCGTCTGCAGTTTTTTTATCATTGTCATTTCTTGTTTGAGATGAATTAGGTTGAAAGAACAGTAGGATATGTGCAAGGAGCTGATTGGCTGCTGACGCTACAAACAAACTTGGGTCTGTCTGGAGCTGCAGGAGTGGATCAATAAAATCTGGAGAGGAAAAGAGAAGCATTATGAAGTCAACATCTTAAAAGTTCAGTCTGTTTCTCCATTTAGCCTCCCTCTCTTCTACAAAATTATGGATGTTCAATGCAAAGTGAGATTCCTACATGATACATCACCTGATTGTACAAAGAAATGCAGAGCCTTAGGGTGCAGCAGCATGCACCGTATGCCCTGGATCCATCCAATACGTATGCAGGGATCATCCCAGAGCCCTGTTTCATGCCAGGGCTGAAGGTTGAAGACCAGGTCTAGAGCAGAGCACTCCTGCTGGGAATAATCATCACAAATGTTGGTTCTTTGCCGAGTTACATTCACAGTTTATTAAAGCACTGCTGAGTCGTACCTGCAATGTCCTGAAGCCATCTTCAGTGGCAGCCACTAAACCGGTGAGTTTGATGGTGAAGGAGAGGACAGCAGGATCTGAGGTGGAGTTGGAAATCACACTGGATATGAATTCCAGGAGGCATGGGCAGGTTGTGAGCAGAGAGCCACCTTTATTAGAAGAAAAAAAATGGAAATATAGTAAGAGAGGGTTACTGAGCACTGCTACAAATAGCTGTTGGGCCACCAATCTCATATGCTTTAAAAATCATCCCTTAATGCTTTATAAATCATGTAAAATGGCTCCATTTCCACAGTAAACATATACATATTTCTGTCTCATAAAACATGAGAACTTCTATCAAAGTCCTCTCATAATGTACAACATACTTAGTATCTAAACATGAACAGCAGTAAAATATAACATACACATGAATGCAGCAATAAAATCAAAAACACTGACAATGGCCTTTTACTACTTTTATATCTGGGGAAGCAGATGTAAACAGACAGGATTACAACTATCCACTTGAGGTTGGATATGTCAGGAAACATTTTAGCAACAGGTGTAAGCAGGGTCTGAGTAACATGAACAGTGATGAACAGCACTCGCCACCCATCCCTGCTTCCTATTACACAAACCAATTCACACCTGGCCAACGATCTCAACAAATGCTCTTGCAGACAATGAATAACTCCAGATGCCACCCCGTGACTCCATCCGCCATTCCTTCATTCCCCACCACAACAAGGGACTAAGCCTTTCCACATCTACCAACATCATAGCCCCCCTCTTCCCCTACCATGACAAGAAAAGAGATTAATTAGACTTTAGGAGGTAGAACACCTGCAAACAGCCTGGACTAAACCCTGTCTCTGCCTCCATCTTGCAGTACTTTAGCATGAGCTTAACAATAGTTCAATTATAAATTGCATTCAATGAAGAACAAACACTGAAACACAAATAAAATGACATTTCTATTTGCCTTTTGTTGTTTGTAAACAATTCCATAGGGAAAATTTGGCATAAATACCTGAAGTCTATACAAAGCCTACTGAAAAATAGACACAATAATATGACATGATTTTAAAAAAAGGGGAGGGGGGAATTATATGGAAATATTCATGGGAGTAAACATTATGGAGACCATCCAGAGCCTTAAATAGAAACTGAACATTTGCTCCTTCACTTAGGGCTGGATAGCAAAATTCATAACTTCTTTGGCATGGACCAAATTGCAAAACAAAATTACAAAACTGCAACACCATAGTACAGTATTTCATAAACATCAGTGCATGCTATTTGTATGCACTGCATTTATACATTTTTATCTATTAATATTATGTTAACAGACCAGTTTTTCTATTGTAATGTTGCTTTGAGTGGAAAATTGCTAGGGTGCTGAAATATAAAACCAGCGCTGAAGCAGAGAGCTGACACTGGTATCAAAAAGTACTGTTTAGTCTCACCACATGGAACACTGCTGCCAAAGCAAAGAGCAGTGTCATACCTGGACCTGTCAGCCTCCTGGACTGAGGCAGACACCAATTGTTTCAACCACTGTGCTCTGGAGGCATCAAAACACTTTCTTCCTAACTACATCTGTTTTGCTTAACAAGACCACCAACCCTTACCAACACAAACACACTCTTAACTGCATTCATATAGCCTCTTCTGCCAAATTTATCACTTTATGTCAATGTACGCTTTGGCAATTCATTATATTCAGTTGATTTACCCATAAAGACCCAAATGTCCAGTGGCAACCAAAAGCATCCACTGACCTAAAATATTTAATAATTATTGAGCCACTAATCCTACCAATACATGTAAATAATTGGTGTAAAATGCAGTTTGTCATCTTTTCATGGCCATCAAATACGACCCATTTGGATGTTCAGATGCTCTGTTACCAGAGGTGGCAATCCCAGCTCCATAGAGTAAAAGTCCTGCCATGTATTTATTCCAACCATTCACTGAACCAGCCCATTTTGATGAGCACAACTCCTCATCCAGGTAGATGGGATAACCAGTGGAATCACCTGTGTTAAGGGAACTGGTAGAACCAATACATGGCAGGGCTTTGACTTTATGGAGGTGGGATTGTCATCTCTGGTCGTTGCCATGGAAAAATTATGATCTTCTACAAAAGGGGTGTCAAACTTCAGTCCTTGAGGGCCAGTATCCTGCATGTTTTAGATAGTTCCCTCTTCCATCACACCTGGAAGCTATTACATCATTATCAGGCTTCTGCATCGCATGATGATGAGGTGATCATTAATTGAACCAGGTGTGCTGGAAGAGGGAAATATCTAAAACATGCAGGATACTGGCCCTCGAGGACTGGAGTTTGACACCTGTGTTCTACAACATGGATTCCCCAGTAAAAATCATGGAGTTTGGTCAATGACAGTGGCACTTGGTTTATATTCAATTATTGATATACATTACTGAAAAACTCAGGTTTTCTTTATTTTTTCTGGTTTAGATGTAATCTTTGAATTTACTCTGAATATTCATGAAGATCTATAACAAATAGAGGAAATTAAATAGAAGAAAATACATGATTTATAGTGAAAAATGCAAATTGCAGTGGATAATATAATAAATGAAGACAAAAGTTTAAATAGGGAGAAAAATTCATTTAGGAACTGACGCAAAAGTAGAACTGGGTCTTTATAATAAGTTAAAGAATGTTTTCTTCAGTAATTCGAGTTTTCCCACTAAAACGTCCAATTTCTACTTTTTATTGGTTTATCTGAAATTACTTCTATTCTTAAAAAATAAACCACAATGACACTCTCTAGTAGTGTTTATTGTCACTATTGCTGTTTAATTATACGACACGTATATGATGTATATTTTTTGCCACCAACTGTGTTTGCTTTGAATTCGTGTGGACGTAAAAAACATATTTATTTTAGATCTAACGCCCGAAAACTCAACCTTTACAACACAAGACAGAGGAACAATGACACAAGTGCAAACTATTCCACCCTGTTCCGTACTAACCAGCCTTGTTGAGCTCTGTGAACCAGTCCAGAAGCTTCTCCAGGCTGGTATCATCGGGCAGGGACCGTCCTGAGTCTGCCAGAACCTCACACACCCGGGGAAGCAGCGACACACACTCTGTGTCCATGGTGCTAACAGTGGTGTGTGTGAATGTCCCCTCTGTGTGCATAACTGAAGAGATAACCTGGATATTTCACAAATTACAGCAAACAGTCTAAGATAGGATCGCTACGACTGATTCACGTGTTGTGTTATAGCTACAACACATTTGGCATTATTTGTAGCCGGTTACCACCAAGCAGACATCCTGTTTGTTGATAATGAAATGTAAAAATAGTTGTACTTTTTTGCTAACTAACTGTCGCGGGAAGTCGTACAGTGAAGTGAACCGGCGCGTGCGTGGCTTCCCTCCTTTTCTTCTTCTTCGGTGTCACGTTTGAGACTCCGACCGATGATCTCAACAATCATGGATAAGGTGAAACTCTATTCGTGTAATACAATACAATTGACCTATATGCCTCATAGATCTGATGCAGCGCCTCCTGCTGCCTGAGAGCAAGTTCCGGTCTTGCGTTTCCGTCACATCGTCCATTTTCGCGTAATCGCACATGGTGCCGCACCGGCCGAGGACCACCAGCCTCTCTATTATTGGGGTTTTTACTCTATTATAGCGAGAAACCTGTATTGCACTCCTGTTAAATGCAAGACACAGTGGATATGGTGGACGACCCCGAGTATGAAGAGGAGGAGCCTTCCTTCAGCGACCCGGAGGACTTCGTGGATGACATCGAAGATGATGGTAAGAGGCGGCAGGAAAAACGCCGGCTTTCTGGCCTGTAGCTACAGATGCTACTAGCAAGCAAGTTAGCCTCACTATTTGCCTCCTGCACTTGATTAAATAGCTGTCAGTTATCATTGTCCATGTCTTACGCTATATGTACAAAAAAGTTAAAGATACATTGATATTTTCTGTAACTGTCTTGTGAGTGTTGGCGAACGCGGACAGATTTAATCGCAGTCATTTTTCACGCCCAGTGAAACCTCAGTCAGACACCAGACAGAATGGTATTATGGCCTTGTTGCCGTTACACGGCAAATTTTAATGGAATGGCCAAGGTGAAAAGGCTTGTATGGATCACTTCTTTGTCTCTAAATCGATACTTTTTTTGAACTAATAGTTGTAGTAGTAGTATATGCACTGGTAATTCTTGCATTTGTAGGAGTATTATTAACAATTTTGGACATTTGTTCTAGCTATTGGTAATAATACTAACACCAGCTGTTAGTTTTTAATAGTAGTTGTTCAGTTTGGCGTACATCCTTGTGTCCCCCACTATTTCCCCCTTCTCCCCAATATCTCCCTTTTTCTTCCTTTAACGCTCTCTAACCCCAACTGGTCAAAGCAGACGACCATCCTCCAGGAATCAGGGTCTGCTCCAGGTTTAAAGGAAGTTTTTCCTTCCACTGCTACTAAGGGTTTGCTCCTGGAGGATTCTGTTGGGTTTCTGTAAATTGGCATGAGTCTGGTTTCGATGAGCTCAATATGTAAAGTGTCATGAGATAACTTTAGTCATGATTTGGCACTATATAAATAAAATTTGATTGATTCTTTTGGGTTGAGACCACTGCTGTGACCAACAGTTTACATGTAAATCTGTTGAGCTGGTTTACACCTCAGTACAATGTTAGGGCTGGAAAAACACCCCTTCACTTCTTCCCTGGCAGTAAAATATAAACGAATCATCCAAGTAGTTTGGTCATTTGACTCCAAGTTAATGTTTTCTTTATTTATAGTAGTTATATCCAAAACAGTTCTAGACATAAAACCATCAGTAACATGAATCACACTTGTACTCAGTTGCCAGTTTGAGTACACTTTGTTATAATACAACAACTCCGCATTAAATCACATTTCCTAGAGATCTTAAGCATTAACTTTTGTTTCATGTTGTGGCCTGTAACCTTGCTGTGCTGAATTGCATGTCAGTATGCTGACAGTAGAAGTAGTACCTGTAAGAATTAACTAGATAATTTTTCAAAAGCATCTCTAGATATTTCATTCCAATGTAAGAGCACCTGAAGGGCAACACTAATGTTTAATCAGCTTCTCTAAAACCCCTGAAGAAAGACTAACAATATGCAGAAGGTTGTTGACAGACTTATTTTGGCTTTGTGAATTAGAAAAACTCATGGTTAATACTTTTAAACCAGAGTAATACCTGTGAGTTTTTGTTGCACTGTACAGATGGGATATCTGCACACTGAGGTGAAAGTGTTTATGAGAACTTGTTCAAATTAATGAATTGCATTAGAAATAGTTTGTGTTTCTTTGTCTATAAGTATTGGAAGTGAACATACAGAAGCACCAGGGAGTACGGAGCAAAGTGAAAGTGATGTTATGATTACACTTCCTGGTTAATTTATTTATTTTTGTGTTTTTGCAGAGCTCCTTGTGGACATCCTGAGGGAGAAGCCTCAGGAAGCTGATGGCATAGACTCGGTGGTGGTGGTGGACAATGTCCCCCAGGTCGGCCCAGAGCGCTTGGAGAAGCTTAAGAACGTCATACACAAGATTTTCTCCAAGTTTGGCAAGATCACCACTGAGTTCTACCCAGAGGCTGATGGCATGACCAAAGGGTGCGACCTTGTTGTGTTTATGCATGTGTTTTGTTTTGTTTTTGCTGCATGTGGTAGTCAGGCATGGCTAACACAAGTTTTATTACTCCTGTAGGTACATCTTCCTGGAGTATGCTGCTCCCACGCAGGCTCTGGAGGCAGTGAAGAATGCAGATGGGTACAAACTTGACAAGCAGCATACATTTAGAGTGAACCTCTTCACTGATTTTGACAAGTGAGTGTTTAACGTCTAATGATGAATGCAGCAAATGAGATTACAGAAAGGCTTTAGGCGTGTGGATTAATTTTGTTTTCTTTTCATCTTCCAGGTACATGACCATCAGCGATGAGTGGGAAACTCCAGAGAAGCAGCCTTTCAAAGACTTTGTGAGTGTCTTTACACAATAATAATCTCTTATTATTATTATTATTATTATTATTATTATTATTATAATAACTTAATAACACAAATTTTACACCATCAATTTTTGTAAATAGATGTTTTACAATTACACATCATCATAAAATTGTGTCTCACATTAAGAAAGACCCAATAAACGCACAAGTTTAAAATCCTTTTTGCTTATGTCTATTTGTTTAGGGTAATATGCGCCACTGGATTGAGGACCCAGACTGTCGTGATCAGTACAGTGTGATTTACGAGGCTGGAGAGAGGACGGCCATTTTCTCCAACGATGCTAAAGAGCCTATCACAGCTGAAGAGAGAGCAGTAAGTAGATGATTCTACTTAAAAACGAATGGGGTTTTTGTGTAGTGTAACTAATACCTTTTTGCTGTCTGGTTTGATTTAGCGCTGGACAGAGACATATGTGCGCTGGTCTCCTAAAGGCACCTACCTGGCTACCTTTCACCAGCGTGGCATTGCATTGTGGGGCGGTGAGAAGTTCAAACAGATTCAGAGGTTCAGCCATCAGGGGGTTTCTCTCATCGACTTTTCACCATGTGAGAGGTAAACAACACTGCTCGGTCAGTTGGTTATTATAGGGAGTTAAACCCCATGTAGGTGATGCAGGACCCTAAAACACAGCACCCTGACAACCATGAAGGGATTTATCACACAATAGTAACAAGTGTGCTATACTTAATCCTGTATCGAATGTCTCCCGAATTCATCATAAACACCTTATCCATAGCAATGCTGCCATTGACCAATTAGTCGAGTATACAGCATCTCATTCTTCATTGTTTACTAATAGAAATTTTTTAGTATACGATTGTCTGACTTGAACTGCAAACAAAGCAGACAGGTGTCCTATATGATAGTGAATGTATTTCCTGTCTGACACTGAATGTTGCTTGTGATGTCTTGCAGGTATGTTGTGACCTTCAGTCCACTGATGGACACAAAGGAGGACCCACAGGCCATCATCATCTGGGACATTCTTACAGGACAGAAGAAGAGAGGGTTCCACTGCGAGAGCTCAGCACATTGGCCCATTTTCAAGTCAGTGCATTACACACGTCTACTGCTATTAAAATCCCATTGTTAATATTGTCACGTTACAAAATTATACTTTTTTCCCACTCTTGTGGTGATTTTAAATACTTACTAATGTGTTTTCAGATGGAGCCATGATGGAAAGTTCTTTGCCAGAATGACCCAAGACACACTGAGCATCTATGAGACTCCAGTAAGTAGACCAGCCCAAGCACACATCTTTATAACTGGATGTAAACATTTGCTGGTAAATTAAATTTGTGCTTCTGCTGCTTTCAGTCAATGGGCCTGCTCGATAAGAAGAGTCTCAAGATCAGTGGGATTAAGTAAGAGTCTCTGATAAATATTTTACTGGGCATTTTGTCCAGTTTTTTGTGCTGTGGAAGTATTCTGCAGGGAGATTTTAACAGAAGTTTGTGTGTTTCCACAGGGACTTCTCATGGTCTCCTGGTGACAACATCATAGCATTCTGGGTACCTGAGGACAAAGACATCCCAGCCAGAGTGACTCTCATGCAGTTGCCTTCCCGTCAGGAGATTCGGGTCCGCAATCTTTTCAACGTTGTTGACTGCAAACTGCATTGGCAGAGAAACGGAGATTATCTGTGTGTGAAAGTGGACAGGACTCCTAAAGGGACACAGGTAAACACAAAAAGAGGCACAGAGGACATGACAGAGACTTGACAGATGAAAATCAAACTATAAAATACAGTTTTGTGTCTTTTTCAGGGTGTGGTCACCAACTTTGAAATTTTCCGCATGAGGGAGAAGCAGGTTCCTGTGGACGTGGTGGAGATGAAGGGTGAGCCAACTGCAAATGCACTGTATTCATTCATCTAATCAGTGAGGTCTGAATAAGCATTACAATGTCCCAAAGTACTGTACTTTCCGGACTATAATCCGTTACTTTTTTCTCACTTTGAACCCTGCGGCTAATACAACGATGCAGCTCGAGTTGTGATTTTTATGGGCTACTGGCCTCCAGAGGGTGCCCTAGCAGGAAGCACAAAAGCAAGACAGACAGGTGGAAGAGGCTAGTTTTAAGATTAACTCATTCACAAACCTTCATGAAAAACACAAGAAGAAGTGAAAATGCATATACACTGAAGAAGAGGACTTCAGTGGTTTCAGTGGCAGGAGGAAGTTGAAGATGACATCAATGACTTTTCTGGTTTACTTAACCAGCTGTGTTACTGCCATGTTGCTGTTGTGTTCCTGCCGTGTTACAGGCACTGTTTGGGGAAAAAAGCAGTGAAGGTATGTAAATAAATATTTGAATAATCTTTCTGTTTACCATCTTTCTGTGTAAATATCTTATGTCACAACATGGACACCTTTGGCTTAGTCAGCTGTGACTTTAAAGTCAGCTGCGGCTTATAGCCTGGAAAGTACAGTCATGTTTCCAGTCTTCAAAATACAAATTTGATTGAGCAAGAGGGGTCTTTATTTTTATTGAAAACATGGAAATTTCATGGAAACCTAATTTATTTAATCTAACTATAAGCTGTAACCCTGGATTTTTGTCCGTACAGATAGCATCATAGCATTTGCGTGGGAGCCCAATGGCAGCAAGTTTGCCGTTCTGCATGGAGAATCTCCCAGAATCAACGCCTCCTTCTATCATGTCAAAAACAACGGCAAGATTGAACTCATAAGTAAGTTTATCAGACTGACTTGTGTTAATTTTGACACATTCTCGTCACATTCCCTGTGAACCTTCACTGAACACACACACTGTCTCTTACAGAAATGTTTGACAAACAGCAGGCCAACAGCATCTTCTGGAGCCCACAGGGACAGTTTATGGTATTGGCTGGACTCAGGAGGTCAGTTTTATCTCTGTGTGTGTTCAACAGATACAAGAAGCCACTGATGACAAACAAATTTTTTTCTGACACCTCGTATGAGAGCTAAGCTCCTGATTCTAATGCTTATCTGAGGCTCCTGCTGTTTTAGTTTTTAAACTTTGAGTCTTGTGTGGGAGATAAATCTGTTTTGGGTTTTTTTCCTGCTTTTTCTAGTATGAACGGAGCTCTCGCTTTCGTGGACACGTCAGACTGCACCATGATGAACATAGCAGAGCACTACATGGCCTCTGACGTGGAGTGGGACCCGACTGGACGCTACGTCGTCACCTCTGTGTCATGGTGGAGCCACAAGGTACTTACTCCTTTGTGACATCAGCATCCATGACTTTTCCTTCCTTGTCAGGCCAGTTTACTGAACACGTGCTGTTCTGTCATTTCTATTTGTGTGCAGGTGGACAATGCATACTGGCTGTGGACGTTCCAGGGGCGTCTTCTTCAGAAGAACAACAAAGATCGCTTCTGCCAACTGCTCTGGAGACCCAGACCTCCCACCCTTCTCAGCACAGATCAGATCAAGGTAACGTGTTATTTACACTTAGATACTGTGTGTTTATGGAGCCAGTGAAGACAAACACAAGTTTTCTGACACCTCGTATGAGAGTTGTGTCACAGCTCATGATTCTAACTTTGATCTGAGGCTCACAATAACAACGTTCATGCACCAGGTAAAGGGTTAATGCAGAACTGTAAACATCTGAAATCTAATATTGTAATTTTAGGAACTCAAATGTGTTGTATACAGAAGTTAATTTAACAAGACTACAAAACCAACATGGAAACAATAACCACTAATACAAACTTTGCAGCAGAGTCACGATTTATCAGAAAACACCCACCATTATGTTGCAGTGTGGTGTGTGGGCTCATGTGGCATGTAAAACAAAAATAGCTGGTTGTAGAAGTAATGTGTAAACTTTTATTTTTTGCTTGCGTTGCACTGGTTTAGTGCCAGCTCACTGGAATGTGGCTCTAGAACGGGGTATTTAAGGTGCGTTCCGAAGTGCTGGAAGGTGGGAAGTTTCCAACATTTAATCCGGTAAATGCACTGGAACGCCTGTCCAATCCGGAGGTCCTAGTTGCAGAGTGGGGCCAGATCAAACTACCCCAAACTCAGCGAACTACAATGTGATGTCAGCACAACAATGATGGTGCACAGTGTACAGGTTCACAATGTATAATTAGTTTATCTGTCATTTCACGTCTTGCATCTCATTTGCGTATATGAGAACATTGTACTGTTGAGTCAAAATGCCTCTTCATTAACAAAGCAAATCAGATCTGTGGTCCTCTGTATTTGTTGCTTATGTTCAACATAGATTGTCTGGAATGCTTTGAGGTGAGATATAGTTACCTGCAGGTGGTATATATCCCACCTCCCAGCACTTTGGAATGCGCCATTAAGGACTTGGTTGAAAATGGGAATTTGATGCAGCTGCACATATCCAAAAAAATGCACAATGGTTACACAGCAAACCAGAAAAATTTAAAACCACAGTACAAAGTCTAAAGGAAACATCAGCCAACAATGTTCTGTATCCATATTGAGAGCAGTAGCAGCTCCTGCAGAACCTCAACACTTAAACCAGGTCTTAGCCCGCATTCACTATGTTTTTATAAAGTCTTGCTAAAACCTGCAGAGATCCTGAAGTAATATTGGAATACTTTCTTGAGATCAACCATCGGTGCTTTTTCTCTGTGTGACAGTAAATGTTTGTCTCTTGTAGATGATCAAGAAGGATCTTAAGAAATACTCCAAGATCTTTGAGCAGAAGGATCGTCTGAGCCAGTCCAAGGCATCCAAGGTTG
This sequence comes from Ostorhinchus rueppellii, assembly GCA_030068375.1. Taxonomy (NCBI): domain Eukaryota; kingdom Metazoa; phylum Chordata; class Actinopteri; order Kurtiformes; family Apogonidae; genus Ostorhinchus; species Ostorhinchus rueppellii. The sequence goes on from JAQQZY010000001.1 coordinate 26,069,155, forward strand.
GACCCATTTTCCTGTTTTTACCTCCGCCAGACTGTTCACATATGAATCAGAACCTGCTTGTAGTTCATTTTGATGATAAGAATGTCTAGTCAAATACTTTCTTAACTGTACATTAATGTATGAGAAGACACACCATCATTCTGGATGATCTTAGTTGTTTTAACAGAAGTGTCCATGTCAACACAAATATTTTGCAAATCATTTTCTGCCCAGTTTCAGTGCCTCATTCACACAGAACTTAAGAGTTCTTGAGAGCTATGTTTTTCAAAGCTCCAGGTTATTAAATTTTATTTATTTATATATATA
>JAQQZY010000001.1:26111460-26123331 GCA_030068375.1 Ostorhinchus rueppellii
TGCTTAGGTGTAAATCACCCTGTGATATTGTTCTAGGGTTAAATATTTGTTATTTGTGACTGTATATGTTATTAAATGCAGCTAATGTGGACATTTACACATTTTTGGTTCCTCTGATTTGTTCCCTTTGAAAAAAAACAAAGCAAAACTGTATATTATGAGGCTAAAATATCCCACAGCTCAGCTATTAAGAGCCCAATTACCTTCAAACCCATTGGACACTCTGTTATTAAAGGGATTATATTTCACATACAGTTCTTTCTATATTAATATAAACCTACTCAGATTAAAGCTGACTCTGTGTCTGGGTTGTATATTCATAGGTGTAATTTATTCTGAGGTCACTGGGGACAATGTTTCCCACCACTTACTGAAACAGCTTATTCTGTTGCCATTACAGGTTAAAGGTTCAATCTGTAAAATTCACCCATACTTATGTGAAATGTGTGTTGGTGTCTGCTTTGTACTGGGAACTGGTACGTTGATGATGTCAGCTAAAGCCATTTCTGAACTGATGTTTTTGACTGCATAACCCGTAGTCTGATGTCTGTGTAGAAAAATCTGATCAGATTTCTGTAAAAATTTGTGGCATTTGCTTCTGCATTCCTCAGTGCTTTGCTTCTGCTCCTCTACAGCAGCAACAATGCGCAACATTAGCAACTGGTAGTTAAGAAATGGAACTAAAACAACTGGCTCCCAGCACAAAACATACTCTAATACAAACTTCCCAAAAGCACCTAAGTATGCAGCACAAAGTATTTATTGAAAAATAGTTTTGTGAACAAACAGTAATGCCTTGAAAAAGTTTTATTTGTAAGAAACATAGTAAAAAGAAAAAAAAATAATTGCAATGGGAATATAGGGAAGAAAATGCACATTGTCCAAAAAGTATGCTGTTTCAAATTGTTCAAACTGTTTTTTGTATTTAATGTTTTATGTATTATGCAGAATATTTTTGTTTTGTTTTACAGCTATAAAACTATAAGACTGCATTTGTTGTAAATTATGTGATAAGAGAAAAAAGTTCGAAAATGTCACATAGTTTCATAAGATTAATTGGAGAACAAGAAACAAAATTGTTGGTGGGCGGATGGTTTCATGATGTACAACAGTGTCGTTATACAAAGGTTTATGCACAAATATATAATAGATCTATGAATCTTACACTAGAGTGAATCTGAAGATTGAATGTATACTAATGTGTAGAAAGTACTGAAGTAGAACTAGTAGCTCAGGGACAAACATTCATTTTGAGTAAAATACATTCTCTGATGAATTCACAGAATTTCACATTTTGGCCCAATACCGTCGTTGTAAATCTATAACCCATCAGCAGTTAATTTTTCTTTATTGATTAGATTTAGCAAACATTTACTTCTTTTATTAATATTTTTGATCTACCTATACTGATCCATTTTATCTCCCCAAATCACATATATTATAGACTTTTCAATTTTTCAAAATTTTTTTCAACTTCTATTTATTCAGGTTTTATGACAACTTTACAAACAATAAACAAATAAAAACAGTTGGTAAAATTTAAATTAGACTGCTTTATGTAATATATGCTTATGCAACATCACTAGCATACTGACATAGTACATTATATTTGTTCAATAACTCGTATTGTGTCATAAAATACAACACATATGTAAGTCAAGAAAATTATTTCTTTATAATCAAAATGAAACAGAAGACACACAGAAAAGACAAAACAAAATTTGACAGATATCCATCAGCTTATGTATAAAGTTCCAGTGGCTTCTTCCATTTCCACAGGAAAAGTCTTTTTCAATTTTAATTTGAAGTTTTAATCTTTTTAATCTCAGCCTAACATCACAATCCTTTTTTAAAACGTGAAACTGAGAGTCTTCTGTGTATTGACAAACTACTTGAAAATATGGAACCATGTGGATCTGTTTAAACAAATGAAAGACAGGCTGGAGCCTGCTGAAAAGGTTCAGAAGTTGAACACAGAGTGTTGGGTGACTTGTTTTTCACCTTTTTGCCAAAGAAATGAACAAGTAAGTGCTGTGTTAAACCCACGCCTGGTTGTGTGTTTCAGGTGTATCGTCTGTGCCATCCATGCCAGGTCAAGTACGACTTCATTGGACGGTTGGAAAGCCTAGAGACAGACGCAGAGCATCTGTTGAAGACCCTGAAGGTGGATCATCTAATCCACTTCCCTTCTGGCGCCCGAAACCAAACTGCTGTGAGCTGGGAAAGAGAATGGTTTTCACAGATCCCCTTAGCGATGAGGAGAAAACTGTACAAGCTGTATGAACCAGACTTTAAGCTGTTTGGATATCCCAAACCTGACAGTGTGCTTCACTAGCAGAGACCACCCAGACCCAGAGGAGACCTGGTCGTGTACCTCACCTACTGCACAAAGCCAGTACATGCCTTCAAAGACCAGTCCATGAAGTCGCAGTTTTTTTCCATTATTTGTTCATATCTCAAAGGTCAGAAGTGCCTGTATTATTTTATGGCCTTCATTTTTGTCACAGTTTGTCATCATTTTGTGTTAAAGCACAATCGCTCGAATGCTACTTTAATGTTTCCCCCATTTTAATGCACTTTGAATAGTATTTTGTTAAGTCATGGGGAGAGGGCTGGTGGTATTTATCTTTAGAATTTCTAAAAGGGAAAATGGTACAATAAAGTGTTTTTGTAAATGTGTAACTCTCTGTGTTTACTTTGGTGTGTAGGTCTGCTTTCAACTAGGGCTGAGCAAATATTAATATCCTCTAAGTCTGCAGCAGTACCACCTATTTAAAAGAATTTATATACGTATGTAAGCAAAAGAGTTGAAATGGTTAACACCAATTTTATTAAATATCAATTAGTTAGTCATGAGATGGACAATATGATGGACCCTGTCTGAGAATTGAGTGGAAAATAAATCCAAATTAACCAATAAAGACCCACGAAGCTGATGGTGAGCAAATGCATCAACTCACTTCTAATGTTTACTACCTGCTGATTCACTAATTCTATCAATCCATGTAAGTAATTGGTGTAAAAAAATGACTCATTTGGCTCCACAGTTAACGTGAAAACACTGTCATCTACAACACTGATTCACCAGTAAAACCCATGGAGTTGGATCACTGTCAAGGGATGGAGATGCTTAGTTAATGTTCAGTTAATGATATACTTTACTGGCAAATACACTTTTCTTCAGTTTTCTCTGTTTCTGATATAATAATCCTCAACTTTAATATGAGTTTTTATGAACATCTACATGATCAGCAAATTAAATTATAGAAAACACCTGATTTTATTTTTAATAAATGGTGATAAATCACTTAAGAATGTTTAAAGACTGAGAAAAATTCCTTTGGGAACTGCCACAGAAGTAGCACTGGGTCTTTATGGGTTAAACATGAAAAATATTACAAAGGAATATCATGGAATTAAGTTTTATATCCATCAAGTTCATTATGTCTACTTAGTAGATGTATTATTTTTTTGTTTCTTTTTTTCAGACAAGTTTAGAAGGAGAATTAAGTTTTGCTGGTACTCTTCTGTTGCTTATTGGCTTGAGAATATTATTGCTTTTTGGTAGAAATTGTGATATATGGGTTAAAGTTTCTCTGTGTATAGAATTTGGTGTTTAAAATAATACAAGCGATCAAGTATTCAAAGCATATTTTGGATTAGTATCTTAGAATCTAAACTGAATTAGTCTGACTTTCCAGTTTTTAAGGATAAGCGATATTCACATAAGGTAAGAAACATTTTATCAGTCAATGTCATGGTATATTTTATGTAGAATTTTCAAATCTACCTCTTTAGTTTTGTTTAAGATGCAGTGTTTCTGAGGTAAAAAAAACAAACAAACAAAAAAAAAAACAAGTCATTTGGCTTATGTTAATTTACCCCTCCAGAAAAGTATTTAATACAGATATTGTTGCACTTTCTGTCATTTAATTTTGATTTTATGAAATGGCTTCTAACAAGTTCGATCACCTGGGCACATCGGCAGTTAAACAGTTAAATTCTGTGCAACCCTCCACCACTTTCTATTGCACAAAGAGCAGCTCTTGTTGCGTTTACAAACTGTCCTGCTGTCTGTTTCCACGTGTTCCAGCTAGTTCCACAACTCCGCCCCTTCTCTGCGGCAACCGCCCTACCATTGGGTAATCTTTCTGTCAATCAGACTTGGAGCGCTGCTGGCCCCTCCTATCTGTTCTTGTCTGACGTCAATGGTTCCGTCCCAACACGGAAATACGGAATATTTATGGAATAGTGACAGGAACGGTCGGTTGTAATGGATTTAAAGCGGCACGGCTATCTTAAACTTCACCTTGTTTTGTAGAAGTTTTCGTTATGCTAACTTTCGGACGTTTACTTTGTGATAAATGGACGGCCGTGCTGGAAATGGACAGAGAGTTCGACCTCTGTTGTTAGTTCAATAGCTTTAGTCCTGCGTTTGTTCAGAGCCATGAAAGGAAGTGTTTTGGGGGTCATGGGGGCTCTGGGACACCTACTGCTGTCCCTGCTGCTGCTGTCCTGGGAAGGCAAACTATGTCAGGTAAACTTTGTGAGTTAAGCTGCTGCTGTTGTTAATACTGTTTGTGTATGGCTATGCACAGTTGACACCACAACTGGCATCTGAACGCGCTTGTGTGTCTTTCAGGCCCCAGTATAGTTGTCATGATATGATAGGACGTTTAAAGTGTTTAGTTAGCACACTGAGTGGTCCGAATTGCTTGAAGAAAGTTAATAATACTTGTGTGTGTGTGTGTGTGTGTGTGTGTGTGTGTGTGTGTGTGTGTGTGTACCAAAGAGTGGTTTTCTGTTCTTGGTAAATAAAGGAGTGCTGAACACATGCTGTCACACAGAATAAACCTGGTAATAATGAGTGGATGATAAGGATATCCTGTTGAAGTAGGAACAATGTATAATTAAAGTAGAAACTGCAGGGCTTGCACTATCAACCCCTGGAAGACCTGACACACCCACCCTCAAAAACACACTGACTCACGTACAGGCTGCTGTAGTCAAGCTGTGCTGAAGTCTCTTGATACATGACACGGTGTGTGAACTCCCAGTCAGACAGCTGTCCTAAAGTTTCTCTCTCTCTCCCTCGCTTTCTGGCTTCCCAACAGGTTGGAGGGGTCAGATCGGTCACGCTCCCAGAATCCCTCCTGTTTGTCTCAACGCTGGATGGTAGCCTGCACGCTGTCTCTAAACAGTCAGGAGACATCAAATGGACCTTAAGAGAAGGTTCATACCCACAAATTCTGTTCCCTAACTTGTATTTGTATTGTGATGTAATTCTAATTCTAATGAAATAATGTGTGGTTTCTTCCAGACCCTATTATTCAAGTACCAGTCTACTTAACAGAGTGAGTAACGTGCACACTGGCATAGACATAAGTTCAAAACATCAAAATCTTAAACCTGTCATAGTTTAAGTCAGGTGTCAATTTTTAGACTCTCTGGCAGAGAGTCTAAAAACTACTCAACCCCACAGTTCTTGTTATAAGCTATGAAATGTCACATTTACACAGTGAGATATTTCAAATAACTAGTCCTATGTGAAACATTATGTATACCTGTGTTATTAAACAAATATAATCAGCTCATTTAATTTGAGTGTCTTTATCATATCCCTTTTATTTATATTAACACAACATTTAGCAGTCCTGTCTTTTTTTTTCCTCAAACCTAGAATTTATCAAAGGTGTAGCATGTCAACACATATTTTATGTATATGGGTCACAGCAAAACCAGCAAGAAGTCGTCTAACATGACATAGTGTACAACAAAAGAAAATCAAAGGGTATTTCAGGCTGCAAAAATGTCACAGGAAAGCATCACCCATCCACCCTATTCACATTAAAACATTATCAATTTTGTTCCTCTTGTACTCTATAGATTTTCTCAATCTTAGCAAGAAAGTCTGTCTGTCTGTGTTCCATTATTTCAAATCAATTTTCCACTAAATGTGGGTCTGCCTGTAACCACTGACAAAAAAAAGTGGGGTTTTTTTTTGCTTCTGCATTGTACATTTTCAGAAGATATGGTTTCCTGTGATTTGTTCTGGCAGATCATACAAAACACATACCTGTCAAAGGGATCTGCACCCCACAATTTGTTGCCTGAGGTCCACAAAATGTAGCCATAAGTTGCATTTAATGTTTCTTGGAGCATTAAATATTTAGAGTGAAATGAGAACTGTGAATATATATGTCTAGATGCAATGTGAATAAAATTGTACAGGTACAATGTGGAACAATTACACATACTTGTTGGCTTGTAGGATGTTTGTGATGGAGTCTGTCTTGTGTTGTACTGGGAGCCATAAAAAATAATAATCACACAGTACCATTTATTTAATTAATAATCATGTAATTCACACTGTGGTCATGTACGACCATAAGTGACAGTGAAATGTGTGAAAAAACTCTCACAATTGCATTTTACCTTTTTCATCCGGTTTATGATGAAGAATGCAAGTGCTGCGTATAAGTGCTACAATGTGTGAAAGAACCCTCCACACAGACGGTGCAGTAGAGCATAGGTCAGATATCACCCTTTGAGCAATCATAGAAAGTTTTGCTCAAGGTCTTCAGTTAGAAAACAATCCAAAGACTGCTATAGGGATTTTCCTGTCTCAAAGTATATCAGAGATAGTACCATCCTGATGATGTGAACCTAAAACTACCTGATGAGTACATGCTTTAAAAGCAATGTATTTTCACTGTTTTACTATTTTTAAATGATCACTTTAAAACAGTATGATGACCAGTATTTTTGTTGTTGCTTTACCAAACACTTCATCCAGTGTGCGACATCAGAGAATATGTGATATAGTTACTGTGATCACAGACATGTCGGTATTTTCCTTCATGCAACCACATAGACAAAGACGTGTGGTAAACCATCTGTCTACAACCACATTTAAAAACTTCTTTTTTATGCCATAGATGAAGGCAGTTTTGTGGGGAATTTTAAGGTACCTTATAATCTATTCAGCCATAGGAAATAAATAAGTCATTAATACAAATACATTCTTTCACTTACATATTGTGCCTTTAATACATCATTGCATCTAAACTTGCTGCGTGAGTCATGTGACAGTTTCCTGTACTCCACAAAAATTTATTGATATCAGTAACTTTCTCAAACTATTGTATTATATATGTAGATATTACAATATGTGTTAGACAAAATTTTGCCAAATTGGCAAGTGTCTTTTGGTAAATCAAACATGTATTCAGAAAAATGTTTTATTGAGTTAAAATATGAAAGAAGATTAAAAAATAAATGACAATACTTTTTCAAAATCGAGTGGCAATTGGCCAGTTTGACTGATAACACAAAGTGATGTTTAATTTGTTTTTTCGTAGGCCGGGTTTCTTACCAGATCCCAACGATGGCAGTTTATATGTACTGGGTGGAAAGCACAAAGAAGGCCTGATGGTGAGGATGTAGTGGGTCTGTATGTGTGGTAGTGTGTTTATCAGGGTCAGTTTGCGTCTGTCATTTAACTTTATGAGCCACTTGTTTTGATGTATCTCCAGAAACTTCCTTTCACCATCCCAGAGCTGGTTCAATCAGCTCCGTGCAGGAGCTCTGACGGGATACTTTATACAGGTGAGTTATGTTTATGTGTTTATGGACACTTGAGACAGAGAGTGTGAGATACACAAAATATACAACCTGCTTTATTACTGCGTTTGACACAGGCGGTTGACAGTTAATACGATGGAGAATGATGGCTGAGAAACAAATATCTGACGCAGTGTAACTCATTGGTGTCAGTTTATTTAAATAAGCTGTGAGTGCGTTTTCACGGTGCAGGTAAAAAGCAGGATGTGTGGTTTGTGGTGGATCCTGAAACTGGCGAGAAGCAAACCAGTTTAACCACCTCCTCCTCTGAGTCCATCTGCCCCAACACTCCTCTGCTGTACATAGGACGCACAGGTATGAAGCACAGATGCACATGCACACCTCTGATTCTCACAAATCTTTACTGTGGATTTATGAGCGTCTCAATCTGATTTTTTTTTTTTTTTACAGAATACATGGTTACAATGTTTGACACAAAGACACAAGAGCTGCGATGGAATGCGACGTATAATGACTACTCTGCTCCACCCTACGATGAAAAGCAAGACTATAGTGCGTCTCACACACATGTTAGGATACACAGACCAGCAGAAAATTAATTAGTGAAATTCTTGCAGATTCACGAGAGCTTTAACGTCTAATAAAAAATAATATTGAGTGCTTAGAAACAAAGGACATCAGGGACATTTCACCAATTGCACAGAAAAGTAAAACAAAACACTCATAGTTTGATGTGACGTTTTGTACAACACTAATAAATAGATTTCATTCACACATGGATGCTTAATGAAGATGGATAATTAATGAAGAATATTCCACCATTTGGTGCCAAATGTTCAGTAGTTTAATTTGAAGTCCTTACAATTCATTTTAATAACTCTGAATTAATTAAGGATTCATTTGTATCTTTTTGGCTGCAGAATTAGCTCATCAAGAGGTTTCATATGACACACAGTATATATTTCCATTTCAGCCAAAATGTCATTTATGGCCATCTGGTTCTCACCCCTCATTATCAATATACTTCTGTTCTCTTGTGTATTTATTTATAGCCATCCATCATGTGCTTATGCAGACTTTGTTTTGTCAAAGTCGTTTTTCTAACAGTAGTGGAACCAGTTAATGAGCGAACAGTTGTTTACAGTCTGTTCAGACATCAAAAATAAAGGGCAATTAATGTAAATTAATCTCAAAGGAAATAACGTCTTCCTATACTCAAAGTTTTAGTTGCCTTTGACTGTTTCCTACTGCCAGTGGTGATTAAAAAATGTACACTGTTGCCCATAAAGTTGGAATAATTTTGTTTGCTGACACATTCCTCATTTTTTTTATTATTTATACACATCAGTAATGACCTTCGACCATGAACAATGCTCGTATCCTGAGTCCCAGTTACACTTGATCTGTCTTTGCCAATCATTTCACTGATTGGTCTAACTTGTCCAAATCTAACCCAGTCTATTTGCACTTCCTCTAGAGATGGCTCATCTTGTGTCCAGTGGTGATGGTCTTGTTGTGACAGTTGACAGAGAGACAGGTAGGGGGAGGTGTGTGGCTAATATTATTTTAAATATTTTATTGAACAGGTATCTTTATTTTTTCTTTGAATAAATTAAATAAGTAGTGTGCGTTTCTGTCTTCCAGGTGACGTCCTGTGGAGTCAGAACTATGGGTCACCAGTTGTGGGGGTTTACCTCTACTCTGGTGACACGTTAAGACACGCCCCCCACCTGTCGCTTGCCAGGGAAACGCTTCGCTTCCTCACCTTTTCTTCTGCTAATGACCAGGCGGACGCATACTCAACTCTGAAGTGGAGCTATCAATTTGTTAAGGAGCAAGCCAGCGCACAAACACAACTTGTGTAAGAAAAGATTCATACACACATTCACACACACTCCGACAGGCAGCATATGACTAGAATTTTGATGTTTATTCCTCTGTCATAGTGTTGCTGTGGTTCATGAAAATACAAGTAATAATGGTGGTAGAAGTGTTCAGATCCAGCAATGTAAACATGCCTCATCATTATGTATGACCAAATTAATTATAAGAAGTGAAGCATCACAATTGTTTTAGTATGTTGCTGTATTTACACTGGAGGTGGAGCTGGTTTGAACTACTCAGTATTAAATATATATATGTATGTATGTGTGTATGTATGTCTGTATGTAGGTAGGTAGGTATTCATCATAAATATGCTTGTGTCAGCTGTTGTCATTAACTTGCATGATAAATGTCAATTTTAACATTTAATTTAGTGATTTTTCTTCTTAGAATGATTAGTATGGACAGAACATGACATATTTTAAAAAATATAGGGGTAGTTACATTTAAAATACATAATGAAAAAACATAAAATGAAGTATTAACAAACATTTGAAACAACAAATGTAACTATAAAGACAAAATAAAAAATCTTCTTCTTATGATATTTAATGCAGTATAAAATTAGATTAGATGTATGTGATCTGAATTCAGTGTTTTGTACTTTTGTCCATTTAGTTTATAAAGTAGCATGAAATGGACGTTGGTAATTACAGGACTTGAGTAAATGTACTTCCTTTCTACCACAGTTTCTCATTAGTAATTAAAAGCTTAAAGAAGGCTTGGCCACTGTACTTGTTTGCTAAAATATCTGTTTTTGAGACATTCTGCAAACGAAGAAATCATGAAGACACAACGTCTCTGGCTGAGAGATTAACCTGACTTTTGTATTTTCAGACCTACCCTTTATGTGGGAAAGTTGGACTCCCACCTCTATGCCTCTACTTCTCTTGTACACCAAGGAGTCTCATTAGTGGTGAGTTCAGGTCCAGTCCCTATACGTACAGTAATTGTGCTTATAATCATTCTATAAGAACCCTCTTTCCTCTAATATCAAAGTGATTCATGGACTATATCAAGTTATTGCCATTAATAGAATGCAAACTTAGACCGTAACAAAACAGTATGTCCTTACATGTGGCTGGTTTTTTTCTGCTTATTGTCATGGCAGCCTCAGGGGTTAACTCTAGCACGAATTGAGGGTCCATTGACGGACGGGGTGACGGTCAGAGAGAGAGGGAAGTGTGAGATGACGCCATTCACTGACGTGCGCTATCCACCGGGTAGCACAAACAGCCGCAAAAACCAGTGGCTGCTAATAGGTAAGTACTAACTCCTCTGGGTTATGGAAACTGGGAGTAGTTAAGATAAGATAAAAACTTCATTTTTACTGTTTGGTTTTATATCAGTACATGGAGTTTTCCTCTCCAGATGCTTAAAAAATAGCCAACACATAACTACTCCTATTGCTGAGTCCACATAATTACACATTACATATTTGTAATTAAGAGTTTACTAAGGAATTTATCTCGTGCTTTTAGGCTGTATGGTTGAAAAATGAAACATGTTTAAACACTTTTGCGTAATGACTCTTGTTAAACTCATTCTTTTGGATACAAATCAAACAGTTTACTTTTTTTTTCCCCACTTTTACACAATAGTTGATCAGTTTGCTACAGTACATCATTGATGACGATTTGTGCATAAAAATGAGATAAGATCAAAAACATCATTTGCATTTGTTTGTGTCTGTCTAATGTGGCCACACCTTTTGAAACACCAAAAATATTTTTCCAACAATATTTCATGATAATATTTGAGATTGTGCAAAATTTTACAGTTGTTTGAAATCTTTTTTTCCACTACTGTATGTGTTTTGTCTTCCAGGTCATCATGAGCTCCCTCCTGTTGCCCACACAACTATGTTGCGGGATTTCCCAGTCAGCCTGCAGCGTTCTGGTGAGGCCGTCATCCCTCCGCGAACCCCTGCCTCCCCAGTGACCCCCGCCTCCTACTACCATCAGCGCTATGTAAGAGTGCTCAACAGTCAGAGTACAGAATTGTTACATGTCCCTTTAACACTCCCTTTAATTGTGTATTACTTTGGTATTTTCATTGCGTCCTTCAGTTCCAGACAGCAGCTGGCAGCCATGGCCACGCTCGTGTTAATACAGGGGGTGTTGATGGGAAAACGTCTGGAGAGGCTCCGAGGGCGGCCGCCATCCTGCCTGTTTACATGACCCAGGACGATGTGACCGTGGCTGTTCTGACCTTGCTGTTGGGAGGATGGGTGGCCCTCGCACTCACTTACTCCTTGGTGAGTAACTTTATCTGTAGACCGTATTCTTAAATTCAAGAAGGATATCTATTAACTACATTGACTTAGATGAGATTGTTGCCACTGTTATAATAATAATAATAATAATAATAATAATAATAATAATAATAATAATAATAATAATA
>JAQQZY010000001.1:26166590-26177981 GCA_030068375.1 Ostorhinchus rueppellii
TCTATATATATATACACACACACAATATATATATATATATATATATATATATATATATATATATATATAAATTTGGTATATAAAATACCAAATTTGTCATTTTTCCTTTATATTTCACTCTTGTGGTTTTTTCTACCCGTCTTTCTCTTGCACTGTTGTGTTGTCAACTGTGAAATTTCCTCATGGTGGGATCAATAAAGTCTTACCTTATCCTATCTTATCTAATCTTATTTGTGTATTTGGACCCTAATAGTTCATACAGTTTGAATATGAACCCTTCAGGTGCTGCAAAGCTATCTTTATATTCATTTTGGCAAAAATCAAGGGGATTTCTACAACTTATTTTAATTCCTACTTAATTTGTTACATTTTATAACTAGTTATGTTATGACTTTTGCACATATAAGGTCAAGACTTCCAACCCAAAATTCAGACCCAAGTATAGCATTTATAGTTTATGTAGACCACAGAGAAATGTTTGAAAATGCATAATTCCACTTTTTAAAAAAGCTAAATATCACTCCTTTGAAGGCAGTGTACATAAAGGTGTGCTCGTTGCTTATGAAGCTGACTTTTTTTTTTTTAATCTAATGCATGTCACTGTTGTCTACACCTTTGACAACATGTATGTAGAAGAGCCAAGTCAGGTTTTTCTGCAGAAATTCTTATGCTGGCTCTTAAATTCTTGTTCTTCTATTTGCTAACACTGGCTAATACACGCAACACTAGCAGTAATGGAGTTAGCTAATGTTACCAAATGACCAGCTCCAAACACAAGTCCAACATGCAGAAATCTTACATTCAGCCTTTAAATATGACAAAAAAATGATATTTGGCAAGTTAAAAACTACAACTGCAAATCAATCCCATCAAATGCCCATTTACTAACTACATTGTTTATTTATTTATTTATTTTATTCTTTACTTCATTCATTGTAAAATTAAAAAAAAAAGGTAATAGAAACACAAACGTTCTCTGTACTAGAATGAAAGGGAGCAGAAAGAAGACTAGTCTTATTTTATCTGCCCCTTTACCTCCAGAAATCAATTTACAAAGAACGTGAAAAGCAAAAACCTAAATGATAACACACACATAAACACATATACATACATACATACATACATACATACATAGATACTTATACATATATTAACCATCAAGTCTGCAACTACTGCTAATGAAAACTCTGTGGTTGTTATTCATTGAAATAATGAAAACACGCCTTTTTGTTGAAGAAATAGCCAGCTCAAACCATTGTTTTCATCTCTGTACATTCATCTCATATCTAAGTCAAATATTTACACTGAATCCATCTTCCAACTTTTTTGCGGTGCCAGTTTTACACCAATCCACTACCAATCCGACCACTGGCATCGTGGCAGTGAAAGTTTGGAGAAAGTGCTGGAGTCTCATTTGGGATTACTTTGAATATGACTGTATCTTAGATAAGAGTGAGTGCCGTATGGTGGAAGGTGATAAAATATGTGGAACATTTCTCAAGATGAAAAATCCCACACATCTAAAAGTCTATTTGAAAAGCTCCAAGGCACAACAGGGTTAACCTAGCTTACTTTGCCCAGCCTCTATGCCCTAAAATACAAGTGAACTCCTGGCCAGATGCATGATGTAGCAATGAAAATACTCAATATTACCCAAAAATGCACTACAAGTAATAAATAGTCAAGTAATAAAAAAAACTGCAAAGTCATTAAATCTAAATTGACACTGAAAACAAGAAGTCAAAATGAAACACCAATGAAACAGAATTATGGATGAAAACCTACTCTCTCCAGTGGTTTCTGTCACTGCTGCATTATTACAGAGTGGTAATGTGGTTTAAGAGCAAAATGCAATTGATTACACAAGGCAGGGAAGGCCTCTAAGGGATGACTAATTGAATTTCATACATGGAGAAATACATGGAAAACCAGTAGTTGAAGGGAAAAGTAGAAAAAGCTTGTTTTCTTCACAGCAAGATAGTGTATAAAGTGTGCATTTGCGTTAACTTTATGTGATTTCTAAGACAAACAAACGCGTCTGACTGGTGTGGTCTTTGGTCTGTGCATACATTTCGCAATGATGAAGAGTCACTGTAATCAAAAACAAGTTTTATGATCGCTAAATTAAGCTGTAGCGTTTTCCCTTCACTGTGAACAGTTAAAATGAAACAATAAAATAAAACTGAATGTCTCACTTCCTCCCTCTTTTCTTTTAAACATACACATCCAACAGGAAACAGCTGTGTGTGTGAAAATAGTGAGGAGAAGCATGTGGGAGGGAAGGATCAGTGAGTCGCACAAAAGCCAGTCACTAAGTCATTTTGGCAGAAAAATAAAACCCTCACTCACTTGGATGTCAAATCAAACAATGTGGTAAAATCCAACTTTAAGCTTTTGTTGGTATCGACTTTTTCTAACATTTATCATTTCTTTGGGTTTTGCAACTGGGATTGCCTCAGGGCTGTTAAATACATTTCTGTCCTGCTCTGACATGTCGCGAAACTACCGGGAAATGCGACCCCAGTGCGGCTGAGACATGACCCTGTGACCCCGCCGCTGATCTGCAATGTCACAGCAAGAGGAAACACAAAGACGGATGCTCTGATTGGTTCAGCGGGACGCGGACAGAAAGAGGCGCTGGTGGGAGGGAAAAGCAGGGAGAGGGGAATTCCCAGCAATGAAGGGATACGCAAACACAGACAGACACAGACAGACACACACGTGAGCGCACACAAAGACACACACAGCCAGATCATTTCCACAGACTTTAACCACCATCAGCAGAAATGAAACAGTCTGATTATTCACACAGTGGAAGCACCAAACTACTATCAAAGTCAATTCATTTTATTAGGTCAAGCAAAGGTTTTGTGTAATGAAGAACCACAGGTAGTAAAACTAAAAAAATATATTGGTGTGTACGTGTATGTGTGTGTATTTGTTGTGTGAGTGTGTGGCTGAGTAAGGCAGGAGGAATGTCTCCATTCATGTTGTGTATGGGGCAGATTAGGGGCTTTATTACGGCAAAGACCTGAATAGGTTCACATTCTGCACAATGTGTGAGTCTGTGTGTTCAGGTATCTGTGTCTGACCGGGTGAGCCATCATTATTTGACCAATTTAGACTTTTTCCTGCAAATTACACAGTTATATAAACCCTAGTGGTTAATGAGAATGTACTGTTGTAGGACGGCAGCAAATGACACATTTCATTATTAGTTAAATTATGTTTAATGGAGCGTTCACTGAGCCTCTCCCAAGAACAACCCCTGGTCCACGTTACAGAGTATTACGAGGCACAAGAGGCCTGTCAAGACTTCCAGAAAAAGTCAAAACTCTGTGCGTATGGAACATGTACGTCTGAGCGCAGTTAGAATAGAATAGAATAGAATAGAATAGAATAGAACTTTATTGTCATTGCACATATTTCAGAGCAATGAAATTACATTCCAGATTACGACCAACCGACATCACATAAACACATGACATACATGGGGATGCAGGTACAGTTGTAACTGACGAGTCGCAGTTGAATGTGCAGATAGGAAAAGGAAAAACATCAGGATTCAACGTGAGAAAAAAAGACAAATTCCAACCTGTAGTCTTACTCTACGTGTTGGAATTTGAGGGGAAAAAAAAAAAAGCCTCTAGCAGAAGCCCAAAAAAGACAACAGTTACACACAGGACTAGCACATGGTGATCGGGGTGAAGGCAAAAGGGAACGACCTTCGGTTTTAGGAGGAGTTATCTACCATGTTTACAACTGAGCACTGTATTGTTCGCATTTGATTTCTGTTGATTTACCAAACCTTAAATGTCATTTTTCTCCAAATATCCTCATATATCACCATCTCTTTTTCATGCTTTTTTTTTTTTTTTTTAATGCAAAAACATAATGGATATTGGATATGTATTATGTGCACATTCCCAAGTGAATCATCATATGATTCATTACATAGCCACAGATTTAGAGAATTGTTGAGGTTCATTGATGCCCCAAATATTCAACAAGGTCCTATATGGATGATGGAGTTGGACCGCTGTGTAGGGTCTTCTCCATCACATCACACAGACTCTCATTGTGGTTCAGTTTTGGACTCTGTGGTGCCCAATCCATGTGTTAAATGATGTCTTATGGTCCTTGAACCACTCTAACAATCTGAGCCTCATTGTGTCCTCATGCCAAAGGCTGGTAATTCAGTACATTCAGGTTCAGCTGATCCCATTTTTCAGACACATGATAGCTACATCTGACCGACTGAATCGACCCCAGATCAGAGCACTGCCCCCACAGGCTGGTACTACAGGCAGTAGGCATGATGGGTAATCACTTCATCCACCTCTCATCATTTTGAAACAGGGTCAGGCTGGACTCATCACACCACATGACCTCTTTCCACTCAAAGACTGTCCAGTCTTTATACTTTATACAAACTGGTGGTTGTTTAAGAGCGGACAAGCCTTTCACTGCATCGGTTAGAGTTAGGTCATGTACACACATAGATGGGTATGTATTAGGGATGCTCCGATCTATGTTTCATCAATTTCAATCCCATATATTAATTTGGCTATTTTCCGATACTTTCCTGATACCCCATACTTAATTAGACGACATAGCAAAAAATGGAAGTATAAAAAAAAAAAGCATTACCTTTCAGTTCAAGTCATTTACTAATTGCAGGATAGGCTTAAGTTCAAATAAGTGCAGTGCAAAAAGCAGCTCTGTCTCTCACTACTGCTCTGCTTGAGGGTCTTTATAGTTGTCTTTTGTAGTGTCTCTTTTTAGTTTTGTGACCTGAAGAAGAAATTAATTGAGTTGAAACGTCATCATCGAACACTTTTTTCGTGTCTTCCTTTTTACTGTGCATCTTTGTCTTATATTTTTCATTTTCTTTTCATTTACTTTGGACGCCTTCCTTGAGTTTTTTGTATATAAATGGGGTTTTTTTTAAAAAAAAGAACAAAAATTTTAAAATAGAAACAAAAAAAAAAGAATTATAAATATAAACCCCTTAATACAAGGAGTATAGGAGTTGCTATATTGGAGGAGCAGGGTTTGTGGACGGTAGTTAAACAGGGGAGGGGGTCCCGTGGGTTGCCTATAAGCCGGGTGGGTCGGCCACCAGCCCCTAGTATGGGGGTCTACCCTGGTGATGTCACTTATGCCTATCTCAAAGAAGAAGAAGTCACTTTGGCCTAGTTGCTACAAATGTGTAGAACTCACTGCTACTGTGCAGCTTTTATTTTACATGACTGTATCAGAAGGTGGATCAGCGACGTCATGTCAGATTGGATTGTTTTTATCTACGCCGCAGAGCACCATCATGGGGTTAGGGTTAGAATAAACAAAAGTCACACATGTAACATTGATGCATTTTTGTGTTGCATACAGTGACATTCTAAAACTGAAACTCTGTTACCCCTTGTACACATGCAAACACAAAAACAGAGTTTTCCAAAACCTCCACTTTGGCTGGAGTTTTCAGAAATAGCAGCTTTAAATGAGCTAAAACTAAATTTTCCTGTGGATGAAGAGCAAGAACGCAAGACAAAATATATATTGTTCCAGATACTTTTACACATTACAGAGATGGTTGAAACACGTTAATCACTGCACTATCCAGTGGCTCTTACAAACTGTATTTGCTTAGTTGAATACAGATAAAGATTTCTCTTAATGTTGAGTGTATTTTAACCTGAGGATGTCTTGTAATAGAATTTTTCCATTATGTCATGACATTGTAAAAATATATAGTATTAGTGTGTATATAGTATGTTTAGTGAATATCTATAATAGTTGAAATATCATACAGATATAGATATAAAGGACTGCAAAAACGCCTTTCAAATATTATTTGCTCAGTGAAAACTCAAATGTTTTCCCCAAGAATGAGATTATGTAGGTGAGCTCACTGTTGTTCGCAAACAAAAAAATATGTTTTGCTTCTAATTTTACTGGCATTTCTTTTTGGCTTTGTAGTATTCGTTACTTGTGTCTGACACTCAGAGGGAAATGGCCACAGGCAGGAATGACCTCCTGTGACATTCTGTGGTGGAATGAGTGAAAAAATAACCAAAACTGTAACATTACAGATGATGTAATGAGGTAAAAATGTGAATATTTTGCTTTTTAATGTAGCAGTTCAGACACCGTGCCATGTTTGACATGTGATTTACACTTTATCGTGCAATTGTTGCATCAGATAAAGATTATTACAGAGCAGAGAACAACTAATCACAGCAGTCCATGCCCTACAGACAGACAGACAGACAGACACAAGTGATCACATAACCTCTTCAGTGTAAGTATTCATTACCCAAATGATATGTTGCAAACATTCATCAAAGTTTACAAGTCAACTTTCTGGTTCATCTTTAACACACTGACCTTAGTTTTCTGTGAAATGAGGGATAATTACTGACATTTCAGAGCGCTGATTTAATTTTACTCCCATGCGCTAATGTGATCTAATCTGTCAGCTTTACTTCTGATCAGTCTGATCATCTGAACATTCATGTGTCCTACTCTGATCCAAGAAAACGGAGACTACTTTAGTGAGAGCATTTTTATCTAAACCAACAGAAATGAAGGTTGAGTTGTAATAAAAATGCAGATCCACCACACACAAGCTGTTTTTGTGTCTTTTTCAATATCTTTGGCGTCTTTACATTCTTGTTGGCCTCTCACACTATACCATCTCATACCTTCTTTACTCAAACAGCCTGTGCTCCTGAAGATGAGAGTTTGTCATCGCAACATGATATACAACCTTGTTTATGCCAGGCACAGGAGGCTTTGGTGTTTATATCCTACATCAAACTGCGTGTTATCTGGGTGTGGTGGGAACACAGCGAAGCCTACGAGTAAACAAAGTCCCTGCATGTGCTGCTTTTGGGTTTGTTTTTCTCTCACTATCTCTTTCCTTCAGTCAGTTTTCTCTCTCAGGCTCGGCCTCCCCATCCCCCTGCTCTTCTCTACTTTCCACTCCCTGCCTCTCCTCGTCCCATGGCCTCCTCCCTCGCTGTCTGCCTGTGGCCCAGCTCCAGCCGTCCCTGGGAAAAGCTGACTGTGGTATCCCCGGAAAACCTCTCCGAGAGCAGAGAGAGAGGCAGATAGAGAGAGACGGGGGGTGGAGAGGACCTAACTCAGCACATTTACTCCAAACTAGACATTTTGGTTTTTCTTTCTGTGAAAGGATAAGACTGATGATATTTTGTATTTTTCTTACTGTCAACAAATCCTATGAAGAGGCCAAAACCAATGGTTCTTAATGTTTATCAACTTCCCTACTGACGCCATTGATTCTTCTGTAGAAAACTCTGACAACAGATCACAAGTGTCAGCTGTGTAGCTTCTTTAACAGCTGGAGGTTGTACATCTTATTCATAAGTGAAGATATACGTACGTGTGTGTTTGTGTGTGTGTGTGTGTGTGTAAGGAGTAAGTAGTGTAGTAGTGGAGTAAAACTCTTGGGGGCTTTTCAGCTGTGAATTAATACACGTGGTGCTCTGGTGAACTATTTCCCCAGAGAACCCCCCCCCCTTTTAGACGTGTCCATTACAGCTGTAGTACTTAAGTCCACTCAGCTTGGTCTTAAGTGCATTTTTATCTGTTCTTGTCTCAGTTTCAGACAAAGAGGATTATATTTAAAGAGCAGCCCCAACCACTGCTGTAGAGATAACACTAAAGGTATTCTCACCAGCACTGTTCCATCTGTTGGTGTTGATATTTTGTTCTGTTTTATTTATTTGATTTAATTTGATTTTAATTTTTGATGCTTTTATTAATTTATATTGTGTTTCTAGTGTTCTGCACAGCACTTTGGTCCACTATGGTTGTTTTAACCCTTTTAGCACCGTATTTATTAAAACGCCTGGTCTTTTTTTTTTTTGGTCTATTTTTGTCAATAACTGTGTCAAAAAATGCCATATGTGTGAATAATTCACACTCTTTTTTCCAGGAGAAGTAGAACTTTCCAAATCTGTGAAGTATTTACCATTCTTATCTCATTAAATACCTAAAACTGTGTGTTAGAAGAAGAAAAGGACAAAAAAATGGATTTTTTAATAAATTCTTGAAAAATAGAGATTTAACATTTGTGAGATTGCAAAAATCTAATTCAAACTATTTTACAACAACTCAGACAGGTTGACATTTCTGGAGCTTTCTGAGTCCATGTTACAGGCTGTTCTATTTGTCAGTATCTCGCAATATCTAGGTGTTATTTTTCTTTTAGCAGTAGTAGTATCTGAAACAATTCCTGTCCAGGTTTCAGGGGCAGTTTGAAGGATTGAAATTGCATGAAGTAGTGAGGAGTTATGGTAATTTGAAAATACACAAGCGCTGGGATCAGCGGTGATCCCTGTGGTAATAAAAAGGGTTAAAGTGCTTTATAAATAAAGTTGGATTGGATTGGATCTGTTAGCTCACACAGTGGAGGTATGACTGCACAATCGAACTCTGATGTGATTCAAAGCAGCCAACCCTGGTTCACCTAAAAATGTAGGTCTTGGTCGGCTTCAAGTGAACCAAATGCAGGAAGTGGACTACAACACAGGGCATTGTGGGTAAACACAACCTACATTGTTGTTTTCATGTTGTGGAAATAGAAGTTTCCCTGCAAGATTTTTTGTTCATTGCTCGTCTCGTCTTCTCCTTTGGTTATTGTAGATATATTTGACGTAGTGCAGCGTGAAAGCAAACTCCATCTGAGTCCATCGCACTATTAGGTGTGAAAACAATCTACATTTCCAAAGCATTTTCTGACTTATCTGTGAACATCATTATTCTGATCTTTAAAACTTTTCTTTTAGGTGTACAACATGCTGCTAATTCTAGATTCTTCTGTCCATGGAGCTCCTCATTCTGTTCAGTGGTGATGGGATCATGTCACCCCTTGTACCATATTAATGTGTAATATATAAAAACCTTGGTGTGTGAAGGATGAGGACAAACACCAGCTTCATTAGCTCTGATGTTCTGGAACAGCCCAAACACAAAAATATTAGAACCCTGTCAAAGGTTTTACAAAAATTTAACCCAGATCCTGTTTAAGCTTTATTTTGTACTAAAGTGGCTAAATCTGAATTATCTAACAGTACACTCTGATACTCTGAGGTGTTTTGTGATCCTCTTAGTAGTAAAGTTTATTTTGTTAAAGTGAAAACAGGAACACTCACCATCCCACTCAAATGTACGGAACGATGTGATGACGCATTCAGAGTTGGAAAACATTTAGTTCTCCCTGAGACGAAATGTTCAACATGACATGGAAACCGTTCATTATTTATTTATTTATTTATTTTTTAAACAATTCTGACTCATGAATAATGTATAAGGTTGGTATTAACAGTGGTAGTGAGGACAAGTTTTATGGATTATTTATGTATTAAAAACTCCCACAAAGGGAGTCTGGTCTAGTCTAGTCAATCTTGACCCCTGATGGTCTAGGTCTCGATAGACTCTGGTCTTGGTTTTAGGTTGTTTTGGGTACAACAGTAACATCCAGATTGCTTTTTTTAAAATAAGAAGTTGTCCACTGGTCAGTCCATAATTTCTCAGGAGTTTGAGAGAATGTAACAAAGTTTGGCACAAATGTAAAGTTGGACACAAAGACAAACTAAAAAGATTTTGGTGGCATGAGGTCAAAAGTCAAAGGTCAAAGTCACAATCTCTCATCCTTCCATTCTCATGAGTCTGAGGTCTCCGAACAACTTGAGGATTTTTTTTTCTCCCTAATTTGGCACAAACTTTTAGTTGAACTATAGGATATAGTGATTATGTTTAGGTGGCCAAAAGTCAGAGGACAAGGTACAATCTCAAACTTGTCAATTTTTATGAATCCGATGCCTCAGGTCCATCTGATTTTTGTTTTTCCTGATTTGTCACAAATACTCACTTGAACTAAAGAATGTCTTGACTGTAATTTGGGGCCTAAAGGTCAACAGTTGTTTTTTGGTCCTAACAACTAATAACTGATGAAAAGGCATGAACATACTATGATGCAATAATAGTGGAAGAATGTAACTGAACTTTGGCTAAATGCTGACAATAAGAAAGAACAATATCAATGTTTTTGATGAGCTTGTAAAGTACAATTAGAACAAACATACAGTTGTGGAATGTGATGAACGTGCATTTACACTCAGTAAATAAGAATTGGAAAAGATTTTGTAGGAGTTTATATCACCGGTAGTTCATCTACATTCATGATTCAAGCACTTAAACTCCCTTTTTGCCATTTTTTGTTAAATACTGTAACAACACACACTTCCATAAAAGGAAAGAAATGTTTAATTTTCATTGACCCATTGCTTATCTACTGTAATTAAATCCCTCTGACCACTAATAAACTCAAATGGGCTGAATTATATTTTTCGTATCACATGCACATTGCCAACTGGAAGCAGTTTGATGTAAACTCCACCACTTTTTCCAAGAAGTTTCCTCTCAGCGTATCTTTGCAGTAGTTTATCTTTTTCCAGTGTCAACTAATTGGTTGCCGGCAAAGCCACACTTCCAAAGAAGCTTCCTCAACGCTGTAAACATACACACAGCCGAGCAGTAACAGCATCCATATGGTGTTAAATATACAGCCTATAAATACACAGTTACGATCAGCATGACTGAACAGGAAAAACTCATCTGTAAATATGTGAGTATGTGTCTGATTACAAAGTCCACCACAAGCTGTGAACATGACACTGACATATGAAAAAAACTTGCATATATTTACACACCCACAACTGCCATTTTATATCAATTATCCACTCCAAATTGTCGATAATGAATGTCAAGTTAATGGTCATCCGTTATATAAAGATTCACTGCTCTTTTGAGGGAAATAACCAGAACTTTAGTTGTGCAACTCTAGTGGATATTAAGTAATCTATAAACGTAATGATTTGGTGTTAAACTGGAAATCCACAGTTGAGTTTTATTGTTTTATTTTTTACCAAATGAACAGTTACATGACCATTGTGTGTACAACTGTGGTCAAAAAGTTTCAGTTTGTGACCCCTCCCACACACACACGTTTCTGAGGTACACTGGAGACCAATTATAAGAACTGTACAAGACTTGACTTTTATTGGCAAATACATCACATTCTAGCAAAGTCAGTTTTTTAATTGTTAAAACTTTTGTCCCCACGTTAGATGTTGATGTGAAGTGGAATAATGGTCCTGACCATTACCAATGAAAACATAGCTTGAACTTATGTTTACAGATGTTGTAATGTATTTAAATTTTATTCAGATTGTATTAGGGCTGCTCAATTATGGAAAAAAATCATAATCATAATTATTTTCATTCATATTGAAATCACGATTATTTACATGATTATGTCTTGAATTTAGAACTGCATTTATTGAACATTAAAAAAACACTCTC
>JAQQZY010000001.1:26244165-26255157 GCA_030068375.1 Ostorhinchus rueppellii
CTATCAGTGCATGTCTTTGGATTGTGGGAGGAAACCGGAGTACCCGGAGAGACACGGGGAGAACATGCAAACTCCACACAGAAAGGTCCCAATCGAACCCGGGTCCTTCTTGCTGTGAGGCACGAGTGCTAACCACTGCACCACCGTGTCGCCCAAGAACACTAGTCTATCTATAATTGAACAGCTGTGTACTGGTGAACTTTCCTCCCAGTCTGCTGTATTTACACCATTTGCTTCCAAATGTATTTCCTTCAAATCACCACAGTGTCACTCGATTTGATTTTAATACATATGTACTAGTATATACATGCCATTTATACATTTTGTATACTTTTCAAAACTGTAATAAATTTCATTGGTTCAGTCGGGGACAGCCGCCCAGGTCCAGGTTGAGCCGGCAGCCTGACTCCCAGCCGTGCCTGTGGGCTTACTATCGCCTGGCTTCCACCTGAAGCGACATTAAACGGTTGATCAAATGATTCAGTTTTTGATGAATAAAGTACTAACATTTGTGTGTTTCTTTCATCTGCATCACTGCTGCACGTTTAGGCTGAGTTTACTTCCGTCTTGCCAATGATCCAAACAATGTGGATCATGGTGTGGTCCTGGAAAATCTCTGTTTGGAGGGGTATACAGCCTTCGTCTTAGCCCTACCCCTCCGTCTAATGGAGAATTGGAACAACACTACCCCTTCACGAGAACACGCAAGCCTGAGGGGTAGGGCCAAGGGGTGAATTGGGATTGGGCCATAGAGACAAACAATCACTCTCACAGTCAAACCTACAGGCAATTTAGATTAACCGATTACCCAATTAATGCATGTCTTTGTTTTGTTTTTTTTCCCCTAAGTTCTCTTGTCCAGCATCCTGGACAGCAGAATGGTAGTCTGGCTGCCTTTTGGTGCTAAAGAAATTTGCTTTGTCAAGGGAAACTTCATAAAATATATGATGTTCCCCTTGATATTCTACTGTCTTTGTTATGAGTTTTGTTGAACCATATTTCGACCTGACATGAAGAGACAGGGTGGAGGAGAGAAGGGGTAAGGAGGTGGCGAAGACCCTCACAAGAGAATATGAACAATACTAACAATAACAACCATGGAGATAATTATAATAGGAACAATAACTAGAACCAGAACTGAGGAAACTGGACAAATAAGGAAATTACAATGAAGCTAAATAATTAAGACCTGTTAAATGAGAGATAGAAGAGCAGAAAACATGGACAAAACATCATAAATAACAACAACACAAATAACAAATAATACCAGTATGCATGTCTTTGGATGGTGGGAGGAAGCTGGAGTACCTGCAGACAACCAACGCAGACATGGAGAGAACATGCAAACTCCACACAGAAAGGTCCTACCAGTGCCTGGTGTTGGCATCGAACCCAGGACCTTCTTGCTGTGAGCTGTGAGTGCTATAGATCAGTATTCTAATATCAAAATGATGCAATAAGAGCGGGTTAATACGAAGCTGTAAACAGATGTCATACATTGTTGGTTCCTTCCAAACTTCTGTCAGTTTAAAGAAGGTGGTAGAACAGTAACTATACTCTCTGAATCATCATGTGTGTAGAAGTGCACTGCAGAAAGTAGCACATTGCAGTTAGAATAGTGAGGGGGGAAAAAAACAATTAACCAAGGGAGACAAATACATCATATCCTTGAAAAGTATAGTTCTGTCCTTTAGAGAAAATAGAGACGTGTGGAAACTTATGACTCTCTTTCAGTGCATATTTCAGACACAATAGTTTGGAAACGGCTTTGTCTGTGCAAACAGCATCAGCCAGGTGAGGCAAATTTACCTTCAAATATTATACCACTAAAGTATTTCTTTAAATAAAAGATTTTTTTTTATTTTTTTTTACTACAGTCATTTATAGTCATCTCACAAACCTTAGCTCATGGAGAATAAAAGAAATAATATAGCTGCTGGCAGATTGTGTGTGTGTGTGTGTGTGTGTGTGTGTGTGTGTGTGTGTGTGTGTGTGTGTGTGTGTCAGTGTGTCTAAATACTGTGTGTAATATGGCAGTATGTGCATTGATATTTGTTTTCATTAGCGGCTCTGACATTTTCATTTTTTTCCAGAGCCGAATACACCAGTTTTCCTATTCTTATATGGCTTGACAGTCTAATATCCAGTGCGATAAGGCTGCAGAGCATTCCCTCTGTGCATTGTTTACTTTTTTCTTTTTTATTTATTTAACATGTTTTTGTCAAACTGCAGACCACGGTTAAACACATGTGACCTCTTTCTCCTGTCGGCTCGGCGAAGGCTTTCGCTTTCCTGCATGGATGGACAGGCACAATGCAGCTGTCCGAGTAACCCGGAGCTACCAAAACACATCCACCCCTGACCCACACGTCTGTTATTGGAGTCTGTCGCCTACCGGACTGTCTAAACACACACATACGTCCATGTATGAAGGTGACGGGGATGAAACCCACATGTGAGAGCTAGTTTGTTAGACATGCGCAGAATGTCAATGATAATTGAATGTATGGAAAAGCAAAGTAATATGAGTTTTATGTCCTTACTGGAAGCAAAGTAACTAAAATCTGTTGCTTCATTGAGCTCCAAAGACAAGCTGATCAATCATCTGGTTCATCTAAAACCCTGTTTTGCTCCTAACACTGCCAAAAAAAACAAAAATTATCTTACTTTAATGCTGGACAAAAATGCTTGTCTCCTCAGGTCATGAAAACCCTGAATGTAAATTACACTTCTTACAGATATGTATAATATGAAACTGTCAGTTCTGTCTCACATGCAATGCAGTCATATGTCAAGATAAGACGCTTCAAAAATCTGCAGAGACACTATTAAAATGAGTAAATAGTTATATATTATGAGCAAGTTATGTCATCCTAATAGTATAAGTTAAGAAAGGCCAAACACAGCAGCTGAAAAAGTGGTGTGACAAACATGCTGAGATGGTAATGAAAGAGCACAAAGGCAAACAAAAGCAAACAGTTAAAGTGAAGATGCGATTAAGACAAAAATGCAAAAATATTAAATGGTAAAAGACAAAGATGCAAGATAAAAACCTAAATAAGAGAATGAAAGGAATTAAAACATCAGAGTATAAATGCAAAACCAAGCTGTAAAATGATCACAAAGATAAAGGATTGTGTTCAGTAGAGGTATTAGAGACTTATGGGAAACATGTTTTCAGACAATAGCATCGTTACAACGCAGCTTCGCTGGGGGACGAACAAGTAAAGGAAGTGACAAAGAAAAAAACAAAAAATGGAAAAATGGCAGCTTGTGTGAAGTACAATTTTATTGTAGCTCTCTGTAAGAGTAATTACAAAACAATACAAATTACAGAACTAAAGGACGGCTGAACAGATACTGCCAACAAAAAGGGTAAAAGCTAACAGAGTAGCCCTAAACAAAGTCAGAATAAAAGAAAAGAACCACTTCTAGCTATCAAAACACAGAAAGAAGAGGCTCAAAACTAAATAGCTACTTCTACTGTAGAAGGCTACTCCAATCAAAGTTACAATTAGTGTTTTAAAGTTTGAACAAGAGAGCAAAAAGGATAAACAAAAAGCATTAACTTACACTGGCGGGAAAAAGAGTAACAGAAAAGACAGTGGGTTAGCAAGTGGTGGGTTCCCGAAGACCACAAACAAACAGTGCTAATTAACTGAAATTCACAGCAGCTGGTGGATACATGAAGGTATAGGACACACGCTGCAGTCAGCTGGAGCTGATTAAATATGATCAGCTGGTGGGCGGGGCTCTGGTAATTAGCAGCAGCATCCAATTGGAGGGCCACGCATCCACATGTAGAGGAAGGAAGTCTGGAAGAGCATTCCTGGCCTTTCACAGTACAAGCTCACATTATCAACAAAGAGGAGGAGAGCAGTACAGCCCACAGGCATTATGGGTATTATAGCATCACGTTTTCTTTTACAAACTAAACCCTATAGAAGCTCATTTTAACAGTCGGTCACAATAACGCTGTGTCTGATCTTCATGTGCTGTGCCAGCTGATACAGTAGTTTACATTATAGCTCTGTTAGCTTAGCTCTGTTTTTAGACAGAAAACAGTCACAGTAAAACCACAAACCACTTCTGTTTTCTGTACGGTTTGTGTCGTCAGTAGCTGAACAAAAGATCTGTTTGGAATTGGACTAACAAGGTCAGAACTGTCACCGTTTAGTCTGAACCGTGGATCAACAAATGGCAACTTAGTAAAGATAAAAGCATCCCATAATAACTTGATACCTTCATAAGCCTCAAACTCACTTGTGAAGAAGAAACACTGACACTTCATCAAACTCCATTCTTTATATTTACAGCTGTGTTCAGTGGAGGAAACAATGCCTCTATAATTCTTACTCCTTTTCTCTGACTCTGAAAGTTGTTTCTTAATGGTTCTCATCTCATCTGGTCACTTTTTGATGCTTTAATCAAAGGCCATCAGAGTGACTCACTACTCCCTCTAGTGGACACATAACTCACTGTAAATTCCTTGCATATCTCTACGATCTATTGCCGCGTTTTCACTATGTGGAACCGGCTCGACTCGGCTCAACTCGGTATTCCGATGTGTTTATTTCCATGTTGTCTGCTCAGAGTTGCTGAAAACTTGCTCACTGGGTGTTGTCTCATCTGAATTTTTATGTCGGCCACCAAGGACTGATTCTCTTTGACCGACCGTGGTGTAGTTTTGGGCCGTCAGGATGCGGATTAATGTACCACTATATTTACCGTCTACTTCCACATCTGTGTTTTGTAAGATCAGTGGTCTGCAGTGTTTATACATCATGATTTAGTATCGCTTGGAACCTCGGTGGAGGCCATACCAAAAAACAAGTACCGGGTGCCAGATTCCAGGTCCTTTTTCATAATAGAAATACAAGAAGGCTGAGCTGAGTCGAGTGACATCGAGCCGGTACCACATAGTGGAAACATGGCATGATACTTAGCTATCTTTGACAGAACTTAAGAACTCTATATCCTAAATACCGATGCTGATTTAAGTCAGTTTTTTTATAATTTAGAAACAGAAATACTATATGTAACCCCTTTGCCAATTAAACTAGACAGTGTGTGTTCATGGTAGCCGTGGTCTTGAACTGTTTGAAAATAAAGTCCTGTTTGTCCCAGAGACAGGAGGGCAGGTGACCATCTGAAATAGAACAACATTATTTGTTAGAGTGAGTCAGGGGATTCAGTCGGAGTCAGGGTATCTCAGACATAAAAACAAGCAGGGACTTACATCTTCAGATCAAAGCAAAAACGGGGTTACTAGAGGGAAAAAAAGCAAAGTTCGATGTAAAGGTATCATTTCTCTTGGTATGGAAGTCAATGATTCCACGAACCTCATCTCCACAGGTCGTTCCGAAGCCGAGGGTCTTTATTGTAAACAAACACGACCTTTGAAATCTTAGTCAGGAAGTGATTTTACATTATGAACTTGGAAATAAGTGAGAAAGTCTTATTAGGTAAAGGTAACACCTTACCTCCCCCTCACATTTTGACAGTGGGCCTCCTTCTCCCAGTCTGACAGGAGAAATAAGAGTGATACTTTGTTCAAACTGCGAGATTAAAGACTAAACCTTAAGACTGAACTTTCTTATACCACGACTGCCGACTCATTTTCATTTCACTCCTTTTATGTGAAGACAATTTTGGTTTCTGACCTCCTCCTGGGGCTTTATTTATTCGTGTAATACATCCTCACTGTATATTTGACATTATCTTTACTCGCATTTCATGCACCAATTGCTATATATAATTTCAATTCCATGGATGCTCAAGAACAGACAGGTGTTTGGGCATAAAAGAAATCTTGGTCTGCCAGTTTCTATCTGGAAACTCTGATAAACAAAGTGAAAGTCCTCTGACATGATATCATTAAATGGACCCCCTGCTGCTGCTATGATCAGAGGTGGAAAAAGTACTGAAAAAATGTAATTGAGTCAAAGTATCTTTACTTTGTTTAAATTCTACTCAGAGTAAAAGTGAAAGTACCCATCTAAAAATTTACTTGAGTAAAAGTACAAAAGTACTTCATTTAAAATGTCATTTGAGTACAAGTTACTTCGTTACTTTTAGTTATTTAATGCAAAAAAGAATGAGTCATGAATAAAGTTCAGCACAAGTTGTTTTAATCAACTTTGAGGCGTATTAAAGTGCACATCCACACTTAAAGTTCAGCTGAGCTCAGTAACATGATCCTCAACACAAGCACAGTCACAACCTGTACTGTATAGTGCAAACTATTATCAGTCCCATAGTCCAACCAACAACATTATGGTAAGAATAAAGAAATTTAAACAATAGTCAAAGATTTCAAAAACACAAAATGCACACAATGTTAAGTGCTCCCAGGATCCAGGATGATGCCACATTGTGCTTACGTGTCAAGGTTGTAATATGTGATTTTTAAAACAAGCAACAAAATAAACCATTTGGAATGTAAGGGAAGGTGGTAGAACTTGAGCCAACTTACCACCACATGCTTTCGCAAATTAGACGTTGATGTTTTATATGCTGAAAGCACCGTTTTGCAGGGCAGCCACATTTTACACTGCATTCTAACGTTGTTGCCTTTTGTGTGTTTGAAGGTGAATAAGTCTTCTAAGTTTGGCCAAGGGTTTTTGTGGCTTTCATCTACGGAATTTGTATCTTTTGTATCTCCTTCGGACCCTTCTTCCTCCATAATCTCAAGATTAAGAGATGGAAAGGGCGCGCGCAAGGCAAGGTCATGCAATTGACGTTCAGTTCCGGGGACACAGTGGTTTTCCGCCCGCATTTCATTTTATTTACTGTCAAAATTGTACTCAGTAACATGAGCGGTTTCAAATGTAGCAAAGTAAAATACTTGGGTCAAAATGTAATTGAGTAAAAGTAAAAATTACACATTTCAAAATTACAAATTATTCATAAAAAGTACTCAATTACAGTAACGTGAGTAAATGTAATTTGTTACTTTCCACCCCTGGCTATGATACTCCACTGAAGGCAGCTGTAGAACTCTGGAAGCTCTGAAAAGATAACTGTGGAAAACAAGAGAATGTGATTTTCAGTTTTACTTTATATTTAGGTACGCACTCACCATTAACTAGTTAAATATTAATGTACAGATGAACATGCTGGTGCTTATTGGTTCTATTTGTCATTAGGACGTACTTTTTCTACATGACCACAGAAAACCAGGAGTTTTCTGTCAAACTAATTTCTGCTTTTTGAACTTTGAGGTTTCTTTCAAACATAAGTAGAAACAAAATACAGAGGGGAACAAAGGCCAAAAGAAACTACAAATTTAAACAAAATGTTCCAGAATATCATATGCAATAAACTAACAAAAAAAAAAAAGAACACAATGTTCAACTACCTCATTGTGGCTCCTCAACAAAGCTTGATGTCTGAAATGGAGTAGGAAGAAGCCGAGCTTATATTGTCCTACGCCAAGTTACATAACTAATATATACAGTCCATGAAAAAAAAGAACAGGGCAGCACTAAGTTACCGGAAAAGAGCACAAAACAATACAGCACTACTATCAGCTATACAACGCCACAGGTCCACCTCCAACCCTATTTCTGAGTAATGACACCACAAAAGTTGTTTTGAGCACTGACCCTTTAAATGCAAATGAGAGTTTCATGCCCCGCCCCCTCCAGGTTATTGACTGTGCTGCTCTGTCCCATTAAACCAGCAGAAAATGTTAGGTGATTGGCTCGAAATTTGGACATCTTTTCAGTGTGGACTACAACCACTGCTGCTGATAAACAATTATGGTGCACTCTGTGAAATGTTCGTTGGAAGTCTTCACCTTATATGTGCAAATGTAGTGACAAAACTAGCTGTAGATGTAACAAATTAAGCAGGAATTAAAGTAAAAATCCACTCTAAGTCCTCCCAAACACCTGAACTAGATCAAATGGATTGCATAGACCACTACTAAAGAAAAAAAAAAAACACTTAGAAAAATGTACTGACAGTAAAGACTGAATCATTTCTCTCATGTTTTATTAAAAAATACATTCATTAAATGGCTTGGGAAGTCTTCCACATGTTGGACCATGACAAGAACCTGTCTGTGACTCCCTCCCATGACATCCAGCCTCCTTGCTGACTCTGAGACACTGCCTTGACGCTACGTCTCTCCTGTTCTGCCCTTGTCACTTCTGCCTCCACCATGGCTCTCCATTGTTTAGTGGAGGCCTTCGACCAGAACATGGGGGTTTTGCTCCTGCCAAGCCCGGCTTGGCCCTCCTGGACTCTGCCAACTACCTCGCGGTGTTTCAGCCATGTCAACTTCTTGCTGGGCTTTCCATTTCCTACCTGTTAGTATCTGGGCACCAGCTGCTCTCACCAGTTGGTCAGTGGATTTCCTGAGGTCCATCTGAGCCTTCTCCTGCTTATGGATCACAGTGGCAGTTGTAGCGTGTTCCTGCTGAATAAGCCTACTTCTGACAGGCAATTCAGCTGTCCGAGCCACTTCCTGATCAATGAGCTTGCCATCTTGTCCATCTTGTCTGCCACCTAGGAGGGGACTTTGCCCATCTTCAGAGGCCACATCACCCTTGGGCACAGTATAAACTGGTAGCTCCACAACTTATACTTGCCAGGGAGTTGGTTCTGATTGATCCTAGCCAAGCCATCTGCAAGCTGCTTCCTCACCATTTCCCCTCACTACTTGTTGGAGCTCTGCTGTGTAAATTCAGCCTCAGCTACAGACCGGCCAGCAGTGGGAACTCTTCACCTCTTGCAACAAAGATGGTATGGTTGCTGCGGACTCCTTTCCTGAGGTATAAGCTGCATGATTTGTTGGGTTTGATCTTCATCTTTGCCCACCCCACCGGCTCATCAGTTCTCTTCGGCAGTCTTGTTGTTAGTGCTGCTGTCTGCAGAATGGTGGTGATGTCATCCATATAACCTCTCACTGGTGGAAGCCTCTGGCCTGAAGGAAGCCTCTGGCCTGAATAGATGGCATTACATTTTGGGAAAAGTAGGTCATAGAATGGGCAAAAATGTACATGTCTGTAACAGCAAAACTATTGGTTGAATTCATACCAAACTGACTTAATGGATTACCAGTGACTCAGAATAGATTCGATTACATTTTGTGATTAATAGGTCAAAGTCCCAATTTTTTTATGGATTTTTAAAATCATCGTATTTTCTTATAATGGACTAAATACGTGCGAGGAGCAGGGTTTGTTGTGCCTGGCACCACTTGTTTCACTTTGTATTTTATTACTAGTTTCTTTAATTCATGAGGAATAAGGCTATGATAAGTGCTTTAGAAAGGTAACATGATCAGCTACTTAAAGAAGCAGTGCTTGACCGTTTTTCGGCATCACTGGGCACAAATTCTATAATTACCTTTCAGTATACTGTTATTCAGGCGGTCTGACAGGAAATAAAAACTCTATTTAGACTGAATCAAATCTACTCCATGATGCAAACTATAGCCAAAGCTGTGTTTTCAGAGAGGTAGGAGTTAAATACATGGTTTAGTGATGCCGACCAGATGTGTACATGGAAGCTTAGAAAAGTGGCTTCACTTTTGCACAACATCAGTTCCTTTATATCCATATTTGGGTAACCTTAAAAGGAGAGACCTGCACAAAGAAAGCATGTACTGTCAACTTTCAGCATTTCTCCCCCTGATTTTAGCTCTTGGTAACTTTAAAGAAGTGGATCTTTTCATGTACTCTTACAGAAAAATCCATATTGCTGCATCTTCTTTACAAATACCATCATGTTTCAAAGCTTTGAGCCTTCACAGCTCCTTTCATTACATATCTGTAGCAGCAGGGGTCCTCCTCGTAGAGTAATGTCAGAGGACTTTCATTTGTTTGTCTCTGTGTTTCCCCTGATAGGGACTGTGAGATGTGCAAGCGCTTTTCTTTTATCTAACACACTCTATGAGCTTCTTGTCATGTATCGTACAGCAGCTTCCTCTGTTTGGGACTCTGGAGCTTTGTCAACTCAAAGGTCAGAATTGTGAAGGCAGCTTGCTATGTACCAGAAGCGTCAATTTGTATGTCATAGATCCTGGAAATTCTGGTGCATATACTAGCTTTTTATGGAAACTAGTGCCTAAAATGCACGAGTTACAGGTTGATTTCACTTTGACGTTCAGTCCATCTGTTCATCTCCTTCAGTTTACCCTGCGTACATTCATCTGGCTGACATCCCTTCACCGCACTCATATTTCCCTCTGTTTCTGTTTTAATGAGTTAATTAGTGCTGGAGCATCATGAGGACTGTTGTCGAGCAGCTTCAGGCTTTTTTTTTCTCTTTTTTTTGAAAACACGGCTCGAGGACTCTACAAAAGCACACAAACATAAGCATCAAATTAACATTTAGAAAGAAAAATATCAACAAATCCAGGACAAGAGAGCATAATGCTGAGCCAAAGTCTTCAAAGACAACTTCTGACAGAATTGTTGATGAGTCAGAATAAAACGAGGAGAAAATGAGAGCTTGAAAAGTGAAAAACATGGATTCTGTGAATGTGTGTGTGTGCGCTTTCATGTTCACAAATGTCAACAATAAATAGAGAGATTATTTGTTCAATTTTCTGTGATCAGTCCCTTAATTATTGAAGCTGCATATCTGCGCATGTGTCGGCGTATGTGCTCTTTTCACAGCTGAAGAAGCAGCACTTAGGATTGCAGCTTTTTGGAGTGAACCGCTGTGCTTTTACTCTTAATTACGTCTGCTATTATGTCTGTTTCCCTACTGGTTTATTGTTACGAAATCACTAGTAATTTGATTTGTGAAAGCCTTAAAAAGACACTTTAAAGCTGAAAATGGTCCAGAATCAACTGTAATTGTTTTTTTAGAAGAGAGTTTTTAAAAGCCTGTTGTATTGCAATGAAACAGAATTTTAAATACATAATTCATACAACGGTTTAACACCCAAGGAGGAGTAAAACGAGTAAAGTGATATTCATTGTTAAATATTTAACATGGATTCACAATATGCACACACACACACACACATATATA
>JAQQZY010000001.1:26263530-26275162 GCA_030068375.1 Ostorhinchus rueppellii
TAAACCGATATGACAACGACTACTGCATTACTGCCAACTGTGTGCGCAAGTTGGCTTCTCATGTGTTTGTAAATCCGCGCTCTGAGACAAGTGCAAGCCCCCCAACCCCGAAAAGCTCGGCATTGTTCGAACAGTGGTCAATCATGATACTTTTTCAATGCAAGACCTTCCCAGAATTACTGTAACTGATGTGAATTGGATCATTCAAGCTACATCGAAGACACCAACTTTAAAAAAAACAAAAAAAAAAGACAAGGTTTAAATTGTATATCTCCAGCTACATAAACAACTACAAAGGTAAGTTCAAGGGGTCATATTGTGTGAAGCTCACTTAAATTAGTCTTTGGTTCATTTATTTATGTATTTGGACCCTAATATTTCATAAAGACATAAAGCCTTTTTCAATTCCTCCTTAATTTGCTACATTTTATAACTAGTTCTGTCACAACATTTGCACATATAAGGTCAAGACTTCTGGTGAACATTTCTCAGAGCACAACATAACTGTTGATCAGCAGCAGTAGTCGTAGTAAAAACTGAAACTATGTCCAAACTGTGAGCTGATTGCCTAAAATGTTCAGTTTTTCGTTGTTTTAACAAACACAAGTAGCTGAACAGGACAGAGCAGGACAATCAACAACCTGGAGGGGGCAGGGTGTGAAGTGGCTCATTTGTATTTAAAGGGCCAGCGCTCAAAACCACCGTTTTGGTGTCATTACTCAGAAATAGGGTTGAGGATGGACCTGTCGAGTTGAATTAATGAAGGATTCAGACCTAAGTAGAGCATTTACAGTTTATGTAGACCACAGGGAAATGTTTGAAAATGTAGAATTGTGTAAAAAAATAAAAAAAAAAGCAAAATATCACTCCCTTAACAAATCACTGTTTTGATTTCACGCAGCCGTCTCTGGTACGCGCTCGCGCCTTACTGGCCAATGTTAGCACAACTATAAGTCTATCTGTGTCTTACTATAAATAGCTAATGTTAGCATATGATAGGTAGGTAGGCTAACGTAATGATTATTTTTTGTACTTACTTACCTATGCCTGTAGCCCAATTTTGGGCATAGGCCACGAACAAG
The DNA here is from genome assembly GCA_030068375.1 of Ostorhinchus rueppellii. Taxonomy (NCBI): domain Eukaryota; kingdom Metazoa; phylum Chordata; class Actinopteri; order Kurtiformes; family Apogonidae; genus Ostorhinchus; species Ostorhinchus rueppellii. The sequence continues at coordinate 26,264,613 of JAQQZY010000001.1, forward strand.
AGCTCTCCAGGCATCTCGGTCCTAAGTTAGTCTCTCCAGCTGTCCCCATGTGTGGCCAGATCTCTTCACATCCTTTTCCAGATCGCGCCGCCAGGTGTTTCTTGGTCTGCCCCTCTTCCTCTTCCCCTGGGAGTTCCAGAACAGGGCGTACCTTGTGAAGTTGGAATTGGGTTTGCGGAGAGTGTGGCCAATCCATCACCATCGTCTTTGGAGGATTTCTTCCTGTACAGGTTGTTTGCTGCCACAGTTCCAAGTTGCTGATTGTGTTTGGCCAGCGAATTTGGAGGATTCATCTTAGGCAGGTGTTCTTAAATGTCTGAATTCTTTTCATGGTCTCAACCGTTGTTCTCCAGGTTTCTGCTCCACATAGCAGAACAGACTTCACCATTGAATTAAAGATCCTGAGCTTGGTGTTTAATGGCAGATCTGAGGATCCCCAGACATTTCTAAGCTGACAGAAAGCTGCCCTTGCCTTGCCAATCCACACCTTTACGTCAGCATCTGTTCCGCCTAGATAAGTGAAACTCCCCACCTCCTTGAGAGCGTCACCTTCTAGCGTTATGGGGGTAATGCTCTCTGTGTTGATTTTATGGACCTTGCTCTTTCTTGAATGGATGTTGAGGCCAAGGCGTTTTGAGTTTTCCAAGGCTATGGTGGTTTTATCTTGCATTTGTTGTTGAGTATGTGAAAGAAGGGCCAGGTCATCTGCAAAATCAAGGTCATCTAGCTGTGTCCATGGTGTCCACTGGACGCCATTTCTTTTCTGCGCTGTTGATGTCTTCATAACCCAATCAATGGCCAAAAGGAACAGAAAAGGTGACAGTAAGCAGCCTTGCCTCACTCCTGTTTTTATGTGGAAGGCATTGGTGAGTTCATGCCCGAGGACAACCCTACAGGTCAGTTCCTAATGATATTGGTGATATTCTGGGGAACACCATAGTGTCTCAGCAGTTGGCAGATGGTCCGTCTATCCACACTGTCAAATGCCTTTTCATAGTCAATAAAATTCACATAGAGAGGAGAGTTCCACTCCACAGCCTGCTCCAGAATGATCCACAATGTTACGATCTGGTCCATGCAGGATCTATTCTTGCGAAAACCAGCTTGATGGTCTCGGAGGTGTGGGTCGACAGCATCTTTTATTCTGTTTAGGAGCACTCGGTTGAAGGTCTTCCCTATTATAGACAGTTGTGTTATTCCCCTGTAGTTGGAACAGGAAGATAGATCGCCTTTCTTTGGGAGCTTGATGAGGTAGCCTTCCTTCCACTCTGGTGATATATCCTCCTTCTCCCTTATTTTGTGTACGTGCACAGTAATAACGCAACCCCAACTTTAATCTCAGTTTCAAACTAGCATTCAGGAGAGGTGACTATCAGGCCTGAGTGCTTTAGATCTATGAGGAAAAGCCAGAAGCTTCACTGTCTGAGTGTTAGGGAAAGTCATCCTGCAGGTTCAGTGCAGGTTCACAAGAAACAGGTTCCTATTTGTCAAATTAAGTGTCTGTGAATCATATTATTGCTGTAAAAATATTAGGATAAAAATGACTATTAATGTCACCTGTTACCTGAGGTATGTGAATGCAGGATGTGTCAGAAAGAATGGAATTAATGTGTCACAGAAACAAGATTGTGTTTTGAGTTCCCACTTATTCTGCATGGTTATGAAGTTTACTAACAGATATTTGCTTTCAGAACATCACTAACAAAAGTTCATTTATTGTGTCTCTTTCATTGCATTTGCAAGAGGTGCATTTTGTTCTAACAAACATTTGGTATTGTAACAGATTGTGCCATGGGATTCAAAATCAGTGGCGGTACAGTCATGCCAGTGTACCTGTGTGGCAGGTCCAGCCTTGTGTAGCTGTGGCAGTGCTCCTGTACCAGGTGGCACACTATGTTTGTCAACTGAGGCTTACATCAGCTCCTCCAGAGTCAGCCGCACAGAAACTGAACAGAAGTGGCACAAACCCAAAAGAAGATGACTATTTGGATACAGGGTATTAAACCTGGTCCAGTTAATGACATGGTCATAGGCCCAATCCCAATTCACCCCTTAGCCCTAACCCTTGGAACTACCCCTTGAAACAGAGCTGTAAGGGGTAGGGGTTCACACATTCCCCTATGAAATGGGACAACACTTCGTGACCTGTTTAATATCGTCAACAGTCATCACGACGCTATAAACAGATGCGAAAACTTAGTTTCTGTAAATATTCTTCATGCTCTCTGTTCCATGGGCTTTGTTCATCTTTTTACGGCTATCAACTATAAACTACAGAACTGCGATCAATAACCTGTGTTGGGCACGTTGCTTTGAAAAAGTAATTAGTTATAGTTACTAGTTACTTCTCCCAAAAAGTAACTGAGTTAGTAACTGAGTTACTCTACTATGAAGGTAACTAGTTACCAGAGAAAGTAACTATTGCGTTACTTTTTTTTTTTTTTTTTTAAAGTTTAAAAATGTCAACGAATTTGGATTTTTTTCGGAGCGGGTTTCACAGGCAGGTGTACAGAGTAAAAGAGCACAGTCAGGTTTAAGTCACTGCACCTCAACAGACCACAACTGGTACAACTGTACTTTAAGTATTTTGTTCTTCATTAAAGTAAACAGTTTGATAACACGAAGTGCTTTTAACTCTCTGTGGTGTAAATTAAATGAATCAAATATTCCCATATTCATTTTTATTATGTACAGTCCATATGTCTGCAGTAGTACAGATGGATTCTAACTGTTCAAAAAATTTTTTATTTTTTTTTTTAGCTTGAAGTTCATTTTAACATACTCTGCATCAATGTATTTAGAAAATGTCTTTCTCCACAGCGGACCAGCTCCTGCTCTCCTACAGTAGGTATTTAGCCTATGAGGGCTCTGAAGGAGTCTGAACCAACTGTTGACAACGGTAGCATGTTTTCAACACACACCTGCCTAGAATTCATTCAGTTCAACACTGATATGGCAGTAGACAGTAAATACAGCGGGACATGAATCCACATGATGACGGAACAAAACCACAACATGATCGGTCTGGGACATTCAGTCTTAGGTGGTCGATATAAAAATTCAGACGAGACAACAGGCAACGAGTGAGTTTTCAGCAACTCTAAGCAGACGACAGGAAATAAATGTGCCGAATTGGAATACCGACTAGCGCCGAACCGAGTTGGTTTACGTAGTGGATACGCGGCCGAGTCCAGTCAAACCGATGCTACGATGTGGAAACACGACAATATTTTTTGTGTGTGTGTGTGTGTGTGTGTGTGTGTGTGTGTGTGTGCTGCTATGTGCTGGGTGTGTGTGTAAACACCCGCTCACCTGATGTCTCTGGTCTGTGTGAGCCAAGTCGGATGACAGCTCCAATGAGTAGCTTCAGTAACGCGCAGTAATGGCGTGTTGGTGATGGTAACGGCATTATAACGATAGATAAAGTAATTAGTTAAATTACCAGTTACTGAAAAAGTAACGCCATTAGTAGCAGCGTTTATTTTAATGCCATTATTCCCATCACTGTCTATAACACACTGAAACAGCATTAAACGGTCGATCAAATGATTACATTGTTTACAAGGAATGTACTTAGATTTGTATGTTTCTTTCATCACTGCTGCTTGTTTTGGCTGTGTTTGCCTCCATCTTTCCAATGATCCGAACAGAATTATGTGAAACTCCTCCTACCCCTTCGTTTGTAGTGTGGTCCTGGAAAATCTCTGTTTCAAGGGCTATACAACCCTTCATCTTAGCCCTTCCCCTCTGTCTAATTGAGAATCGGGACAACACTAGCCCTTCACATGAATGTGCAAAAAGGAGGGGTAAGGGTGCGGGGTGAATTGGCATTCAGCCCATCGTGTCAGCCAGACCAAGAGAGAAGAGACTGGTAGAAACAATCAGGCATGTGTTCTTATCAACGCTACACACTCATACACATCTCTTTACACACATACTTACGCACACAGAGAAGCACATAACTGCTAAAAATGATATGATAAATGCGTACGTATCTACACATGCATATAAACATACTTCCACTTTCCCACACACACTACTTACCTTACCTAATTTACTTATGCATACGTCTGTGGATGTACAGCAGTGGCGCCTGTTGGTCTTTAAAAGAGGGACAGCTCAACTTATGGTTACATCATAAAACTGGTCACATTAGAGCAAAGCAATTGAAAATAACAGGAATGCTTAAGTGAGGCTGTTATGTTTCATGTAAAGCATAAAACCACAGTGACACACACTCGCAGCTGTATGACTTGACCCTTTTTCTCTTCAGCTGATGTCGTCACGGCACTTTGTCAAACCACCTCTGTTCCACTGATATCCACGTGGGACTGAGCTCCATCGTGCTCCGATGCCAGTACGCTTCAACATCGCTGTCAGTCAAAACAAGTTCAGCCTTTCAGACCAATACCTACTTTTTCAAACCGTTCATCCCATCCAATATCCAAAGTCCAGTGTCCTGGCCTACTGACCCATTCACCAGCAGACATGCCGAATGTCGTTTTTTTTTTTTACTTGTCCAGCATCCTGACAGCAGAACGGTAGACTGGCTCCTTTTGGTGCTAAACAAATTTGCTTTGCCAAAGGAAGCTTCATAAAGTATACGAGGTTTCCATTCATCTTCTACTGTCTTTATTCTGAGTTTTGTTGAATCCCATTTCAATGCTGGACCTGGCACGAGGCGACAGGGGGGAGGAGAGAAGGAAGGAGTGAAGGGGAAAGGAAGGAGGAGGTGGTTGAGATCCTCACAAGAAAATATGACTAATACTAACAATAACAACCATGGAGAGAATTATAATGGGAACAATAACTAGAACTAGAACTGAGCAAACTGGACAAACGCTGAACATCTGTGGGAGGGCTTTGGGTGGGATGATGTTATGTATTTAGCCAATGACCACCATGCTTCCCTGTACTGAACAAAACAGCTCAGTGCTCCCTCATAGAAAACCTATTGACACGCAACATCAATGGGGAATTCAACAGTGACTGATATGAGAATGTTTTGGGGAATTTGTGTTGGAAAGCCAACAATAAACAGCTGACCAGAGCGACATAACCATAACATGAAGTGCATGTTTGTCCAGTTTTAATGTCCATGTAATTTGTATCTTTATTTTAAATTCAACAGTGTAATTCTGCTGATTCATTTCCTGAAATGTTAGGGGAAGTTCAGCTTCCGTTACTGTCTCAAAGCAATCACCTCTGATGTGTACACACACACACACACACACACACACACACACACACACACACACACACACACACACACACACACACACACACACTCCTTCATATAAGCAACCCACAAGTGCACATGCACAAAACTCATTCAGTTGTATACATACACGTATGCCTACACACATATTTCTTATCTATAACAAACTCGTTTGGCTTTTTTTTTCCCACAGGGGCAACTTGTATGAAGCAGTTAGCTTCCCTCTGCCAGATATCTCCACTCTGAATGTTCAGGATGTATACTGTGGACTTGCTGCTGATGAAGCTCCCATGATCACAACAATGGCTGTCTCCAGTGATATACCTCTGGTTGAGTCCATGTTTGGTTAGGTGCAAGAGGGAAGTGTTCCGTCCTATCAGCTACCAATACGGACAGTCCCAAGGACCTGTCCACACACAGATGGCCCTTCTCCACAGCTGCCACTCTGATTACAGGCTGGAACCCTCTACCAGTGCATTTGTCTACTTTGAACATTAACACAGTCATATGGCATCCCTTGAGATGTCTTTGGAGACAGCACCTAAGATTGAAAACAGCACATGAGAGCAGAGTCCCTGCATTGAGTGGCATCACCTAAAGTAGTGCCACACCACCTCTGCTAAATTCAGAGAAGTTTATCACACCAGGGGGGAGAGCTCAGCTGACAACTTCACCAAAAGGTTTCTGACACCAAGACATCAGACAGCTGTGACAGGGGCTTGACTCAGAGCCTATAGCAGTAGAGGAGTACTGCAGGGTAAGGGGAGGTTTAAACCATCATTCATGTGGGTTCCTGATCCACCCTGAGGCACCATGGATGGGGTCATTCTGATGGGATTGTGTATAATTCTGAGGGGCAGGCGTTGTTTGGCCTGCTGTGGGTGGGTTCAAGATTTAGCGATCTACAAGTCCAATGACTGTGAAAACACTGTGGTGCTGTCAAAGGTAAGCCTGTGGATAGTGCATTGTTTATGTGTGTATGGGAATTGTAAATGCATTAAACTACTTGGAAATGCAAATTAACGTATCTCCGGGTCTCTACATTCTCGGTGTCAATCATGGGGGCAAGTGGAAAGGTCAGAGAAATGCGACCTGACCGTTCAGACTGAAGTCGCATTGTAAAATATTGGAGACGTATCAGATTTGGGACCACATATAAAAGTCACCTGGGTCAGATTAGAAAAAAGTCGGATACGTGCTGTTCAAACTGTCTTTAACAGATCGGATACAGGTCTCATATGGGCCGAAAATCAGATTTGCCTGCGGTCTGAACACAGCCTTTGTCATTTACACACAAGATGACATGCTCATTCAAAGGATTCCTCATGACATCCGAAGAATTTTTTAAAAAGATGATTGTTTTCTTTTTTTTTTTTATTTCAACCTCAGTGCCTTCTTGGGCAATTAATATATTTATGGCACTGTAAATGCATTCAAAATGACAGTGTTGGATAAAAAAAAAAAATCATAATCGTAATGTAGCTGCATTTTGTATTTCTTAGGCTAAATTAGTAATAAATTACTTGGATCTAAGCATTTTGGTGTTTTGTACAGATTAAGTAATTAAGTTTTCAAAGGTAAGAGACAGGAACTGAACAATGAGAAACCAAACAAAAGTGGTGTATTGACTGAATTGACCAAACAAGTATTTTAACAAGGTAGTAATCAAAGGCCACCACTGTATGCAAACAGATTTCATACAAAAATAATCTCTAATAAGATTAAGAGAAAAAGAGGTTATGAAAGTGTACTCAGATGAATGGAGAGGACTGGTCCAATTTAACAAAGTATTTTAAATGGGATTCATGAACACGCTTGTTCAGATTTCTTTATAGTGCATCTGCTACGCCCCAGTCTCGGGGGGGCTGGGATACAGCATAAAAGAGTAAGAAAACCAAACTTTGTCTCCAAATCAAATGTTCCAAATTTATTATTACAACAGAAAGAGGCCTGACTTGCAGGTAAAAATGACCATAATCAAAACAGTGCAATATATACTATACAGTGTTCCTAAATATAATCAACTGAAAACACACACTCAGAAAAACCACCACCAAAACTAAAAAGAGCACTAGTATCAAAAAACTACAACACGATCTGAAGCCAAAGTTCAACCACCAAAATCAGAAAATGCACGGAGAGCTGCTGTCAAGCTGAGGTTCCCACTGGACACAAACTCCCTGGTTTTGAGCACTCTGATGAAGCAGCAGGAACCAATAGCATAGTGGCACCGGTTACTGGTCGGTTGGGGAGGATCACCACAGCTGCTACAAAAAAGAACACTCACACGAACACAAAACAGGAACCAAACCAACAGGACCACACAGGGACAACAACACACAACAGAACAAAATGACTGGAGCCGTAACGGCACATAACAGCTGGTTTTATGCACACTCAGATCCATGCCATTCTATTCAATATTTACAAAGCTAGTCGTCAGACCACCTTTTTCAGGGCATTGCATGTAACATACATACTCGGCATGTTATATGCAATGCGCTGATGAAGGTCATCTGACTGAAAGCTTGGTATACTGTGTTTATAAAAATGTAGGCCTATGATTTCCTTTTACATATGCTGGAAGTAGGTCCTTAAAAATGGGGGCTTTTTGTTGGGGTTACTCAGACTTCAGGATTATTTGCCTAGGCCTTTACCAGTGGCCCATTTTCATAATTTTTAAGGAGATAAACCACTGCATACAGTTGGTTGATGCTCCCAAAAAGTCGTAAGGGAATTTCAGAATCGAAAAATTTGTGTTCCTTGACCCAGCAAATGAGTTGCTCCATCCTGAAACATGCTATGGCCTTGGTCTCCCTAATTTCACATGCAGACATTTGAGACCAGCCAGGGAGGAATGCTGGTCTGTAAACCTTGCAGGGTACAATGTCATCAAAACCTCTGTCTACCATGACAGCCATGCCAGGTTTTAGGAGGGTGAGGAAACCAGATTCATGTGTGAAGTGTTTTCGCTAATAGACCTGGCATACAATGCGAATGACGAGACGAATGTCCCTGCCCCTTGTGGTGCAATTCCTATGAGCCCTTTTCGAGTGCAGTGGGATGTGCACGAAGAAAACATCTCATTGTGAAGGAGAGGAGAAGATGGACTTTGACACCTCATGTCAGGGTAGTCCTTGAAGTCTGCAGGCAGAGTTTTGCATATTCCTCAGGTATCCAGATTCTCACTGAGCCGAGTACTTTGCATAGGAAGTTGCTCCACGATGTAATGATTCAACCAACTGTGAATTGATGGACACTGTACCGGCCAGCAAGGTCCTGTTGCTTGGACCCAAGGGCAAGGTAGTTCGAAAACAGGAACAACTCAGTGTGCTGCAGGGAATGGGTTGCGGCGTGAGTCAGTGAGAGTTCCTCTCTGTGCCTGTTGACCACCGACCATGGATGGCAGAGTGGACTCAATCAAGCCCCAGAAGTACATGACCAGATCATATGATGCAAACCTAAAAGCATAGAATACGGATACTCAAATAACAATTGTTCATAATTAACTACACAACACAATACTCTGGCCAGGACTTGCACTTGGACCTTCGACCCAATGGGTAGTTACTTTTACATCACAAGAGTTTGACTGACAGAAGGAATCACTGCTCTTTATGCTGCTTGCCTTACAACAACCCCCTTGGCTGTACATATATTGCACACACACCCCTTCCCTTAAAATTAGACCCTGCAGTTAGTGACAGTCCACTTACACCTTATCTCCTTAGTGGTAGGAAAGGTAAAAAAACAAACAAAACCTAAGTGCATTATTACACTTGCTCAGCTCTTGTACCAGATGCTCTCTACTGTATTTTTCCACTGTTGACCAGGTAGTGAAACATTTCCTAGCTAGCACAGGCTGAAACGTTCTGAAGCGTGGCTGACATTTCAAGAGAATTACATCACTACTAACTACCTTTGACATTTAGGGAATTATCAAGTGCTTTGAGTTTTGGTTCATAAGTCCTGAATGTTCTTGTTTTTGTTTTCGTAAGTGTGTACCATGGTAATCTCAGCAAATTTTAGTCTGAGAAAATATTGCACAGTTTTATTGGCCACTAAACTGGCACAAATGAAACAAAATATAGCACGTAATTCACAAACCACCTGCAAAGGCTTGAACTGACTGACAAGAAAATATTCTGTTGGTATGCCTGCTCTGTTTGCTCCGATTGTAACTTCAGGAATATTTATACATTTGGCACATAATCAGCCTGTTACTATGCAAATAAGCCACATTGCAACAAACATCTAATTCAGATGGGACCAGCACAAATTAACACATGTAATTAGGCCAGTGCATATTAATTGTCATTTTTTTCTAACATGGCCCCACTGGTGGAAACTAGGCTAAGCTAAGGGGTCAAAGATGGTTTCTTAACTTTGGGGCCACACCAGATATATCCTCTGAGCCCCAATCTACACTGATGTCCCAACTGTTTTCTTCTAAGTTACCCAAACAAAACAAAACCTTTCTATATTCAGAAATGTTTGAGGAACTTTATAACAAATGTATGTTTGTAGTCTCTATGTCTTTGGGTGAATAGGCTTTCTCTGATGAATCCAGAGGACGATCAAAAATAACTGGCCCAAGTTGATTCATCATCTGCTTTCTCCACCGGTGATGTCGTGACCCAAAAGTGGGTCCCAGACTTGTTCTGGTGTTTGGTGATTATTTTGAGTCAAACATGAACAGACATGTCAAAAATCGGTAGGTTTGTGGGGACGATGTAGCAAAAAATATGACAAAATGTTGTGGTGTCATAAGAATATTCAACAGATTCTTTTTTTAAACTAATCTCAGGGGTGTTGATCAAGTTGACAAATTAGAACTAAAAAGTTGCCTTTCCTGAATGATTTATTTCATTAGTTTATTAAACTTTCTTTATCCAGGGAAACAGTGACTCACTGAGAAGTAAAATGTCATTTGCATAAGTGTCTTGACCAAAACAGCTGCATGTGAAGTTACAGAAAGTAGCAATTCCAGTCATACATCCACACTGAAAACATGCCTAAAACACATAGTAAAACTAAAACCACACATAAAACATACTAAAAACAAACATACAGAACACCACCAATAATTTAAGAGGCACTAAAAGTATACAACAGTGTTCCTTAAAAGCATCTCAAAAGCAAAACCTGATTCAATTACATAGACAAGCATCTACAACCAGATTGACTTGTTTCTCCAACTAAGTAAAGGACACAACACTCAATTACAGACTACATCTGCATCTTATGGAGGAACACCTGCTGTGAGGTCCAGCTGGCTTGGCTTTACTAATGATGTTCAAAGGGTGAATGTGTATGTGGACAGGGGTCTGGA
>JAQQZY010000001.1:26354559-26364614 GCA_030068375.1 Ostorhinchus rueppellii
TGCCATGTATTTGTTCCAACCATTCACTGAACCAGTCCATTTTGATGAGCACAACTCCTCATCCAGGTAGATGAAGGGATAATCAGCGGAATCACCTGTGTTAAGTGAACAGGTAGAACCAATACATGGCAGGACTTTTACTTTCAGGAGCCGGGATTGTCACCTCTGATGGCCAACGGTGTATTAGTGAATATATTCTGTCATAGTCGCACAGGTGATGGGTTGAAAGCAGCAAAATGGTCAAACATAAGGCTCTAAGCGACTCTGACCCAATGACATCACATCCCCAAAAATTCCAGGTCTGTATCTAAGTAAGTCGCCTACGGACATACTGCTGCTTCCCACTTCTCTCCCTACACTAGTATGGCTTTTTCCCCAACATATTTTCTTCCTCAGCTAGAAAAAAAACAAAAAACTGTCCACATGATCTTCCTATCTGATGCTGTATGGTTCCATTATGGACCTCCTCACCTCACAACCATTACTGTATTGCACTACTGCTGCCCCTGTAAATAGATCGACATCCATCCATTTCCTGAACTGCTTTATCCTGGACAGGGTTGCAGAGGTGGTCTGACCTATACCAGCAACCCATAACTGAAGGTGGGGTTGACCCTGGATGTGGCACCAGTTCAGCGTAGGGCCGACGTATAGACACAAATAACCAATCACTCTCCCATTTACACAATTTAGAGCAATTTAGGCTACGTTCAGACTGCAGCCAAATGTGGCCCAAATCTGATTTCTTGCCGCTGTTTGACCTGTATCTGACCTTTTAAAGACAGTCTGAACAGCACAAATCTGATCCAGGCCACATCCAATACATATCGGATATTTTGCAGTGTGATGTCAGTCTGAGTGCCCAGGTCGCATTTATCCGACCTTTACTGTACGTCATTGAAATTGCCAGAGATGAGTGTCTTATCGTGAGAGTGTTACGGAGGGGCCGCCACAGATATATTTAAATGTTTTCCTTGTTACTCGAAAATTTTGAAAAAAAGTCTGTGTCCATGAAGCCGCTAACTTCACTGTCCGACCACTCCTGACTCCACATTCAGACGTAGCAGCCATAGCAAAAAACCTGTCTCTCCTCTTTTTGACTGGTCCTGACGTTGGTTTTAGAGAAACTTGATCAGTGCCACACACACGCCAGTACGAGATGCCTCCATATTTACTTCCTTAAACACAGTGTGTTCTGCGTGATCCCGCATTACGTCAGGACCTATTTTCACTTCAGGGTCACATTCAGTCCATACTGAGAACTGATGGAAGTTGTATTTAATTTGTAATATGAATGAGCACAGAAAAAAAATCAGATTTCACAAAAAAAATCTGAATTGTGCATTAAGACCTGCTGTCTGAACACAGCCTTAGATTAACCAATTAACCTACTAGTACATGTCTTTGGATGGTGGGAGGAAGCCAGAGAGAACTCACGCAAACACGGGGAGAACATGCACAGAAAGGTCTTGGTGCTGGAATCGAACCAAGACCCTCCCACCCCCACATATCAACACTTGATTTTCTGCTATAGTTTAATCTTTTGCTTGTTTATTCTCACTCATTCTATTTATACGTCTTTTTTTTTTTTTCGAAATGCATGACATTTAACAAGGTATAAATGAAACTATCCAGATTCTCTATATGTCTTGTGCATCTGCTGAATCCGCAATAAAACATATTTGAATCTTTGAGTTCTGAATCTTCCTTTTAGATGTTAATTCTATGATGGCCCCGCACCTCCTGGGCTCTAAGGGGCACTGTCTAGGTTATTTTTCAGATGGAGAAGTGAGCTGATAACACCTGGGCCATCAAAGTCGCCGACTTAAGGAACTCCACCTGGACATTCTCGCGCTCTCTCTGATCTGCTCACTGGCGTGGTCTTCCTGATCTGGACCATCCTGCCCTGGTCCACCTCTCAGCTGGGCTGTCTTTTGTTGTTTTTGCATTTAGTTATTATTTTTCACTTAATAAATCACTGTTTAATTATTACGACCTCGTACGTCTCCCTGTTTTGTCACCACCTCAGAGCCAGGTCGTGACACTTCATTATGTCCATAGGAAAATTTGGTTTGTACATTTTACTCATCCTTGTATGCCTAGTGCCTAACATTAGCATTAGTGATTAGTAATAGCTTTAGCACTGCCGTTGAAGGCACTGAGGAACCATCTCCAAATCTTCAAGAGAGCTGATATATGGGACCTCGCAGTGCAGGTGCACCATAAAACGAGAAATTCACTTTACGAGCCACAGCTCCTGAGAATTTTTGTCTTGAAATGAGTAAAAGCAGGTGCTCCTTCAAACAGGTGTAGCCTCCACATGCTCATTGTACATTCAGGAGAAGCGGCATTCAGATGGAGGAGGAAATTAGGAAATTCCCAAATGAGGACTCTATAGCAGAGGAGGCTTGCTCTACCAGGAAATTTAAAAAAAAATCAAAAAGTGTTGGCAAAGTGGACAGAGGTTTCTGATTTTGTTGAAAACTAAAAAAAATCATTCAGATTGTGCAGCTGCTCTAGCTAATGACAATGATTCAGCACATTTTTGGAATATTTGAAAAAGCTGAACAAGCAGATTTCTCTGGATAGGTTTTCAATGAAACAACCTGCAAGTGTGGACAGTGATGAAAGCCAAGCCAGAAAAAACAAAGAGAAGACAGAGAGAAAACACCGGAAATTCTTCTACCTGATGTTTTACTGCTCCGTCGTCTTCCTTCCTTCATAGATTGCCTCATCGTAAACCTGAATAGCTTAATTTAAAAAAGTTTGTTTCTTTTCATAGTTGTTATTTTCTGCTCTGTTTCTGTTTCAGACACCCTTAAAAAGGATCTGTGGGTGGTTTTGGGGGAGGCTGGAACAGATTAATTACATTTTAATTCATTTTAATCAGGAAAATTGATTTGGAAAATGAGTAAATAGCAAAATGAGCACAGTCATGGAGCGGATGAAATTGGTACTTTACCTTTTTTGATGGCCCACACAACACAGAGAGAAAGGTGAACTCAAACCAGAGCTGCCAAACTTTTACCTTGCACATTATAAAACACTCCATCTTAAGTATCCACATGACACGCTGACCATCTATGGCAGGTCGTACACTGACTTAGACATCTGTACGACCTGTATTTGATATTTCAGGTGTAATTTCTTTATGAAAGCATCCATAAACATGTGGATATTGGTTGGTTTTTAATTTCTTTGTTTTCTCTTTCCACGCTGACAAAGTTTTTCAAAAACATGTTTGTGACCGACAATTCTATTTACATATAAATGAGAAGCACAAACGCAGAGACATAGGTTTTGCAAAATATGCATCAGTGTGGATGGGGCTAAATTTTGCCTTGTTGCCTTATGCATGCCACCCTGTAAGAGGTGTCATTGTGACTAAATAATCAACCGTATTACCTCTTCACCTGTCAGGGTTACTTTAAATCTGGCTCCATTCAAAAACATCACATAATTTCTCTATTGTATCCGATGCTATTTTCGGATCATAAGACCCATTCTTTATTTTTGGGGGGCCAATCAGCATCTATTATGCCACTATTACAAGTGTGTATCACACAGGCTATCATTACTCATACACTGAAAATGGGAAATATATTCTGTTCAGCAGTCAATCTATTGAAATGAACTAAATTTACATATAGAGAATTCCTATGGGAGATGTTCTTTTAAGAACTTTTTTGGCTGAAAACCATTATATTGAGTACATTTTAAGGGTTTTATAATATGTCTGAAGGGGATGTTATGGGATAATATAAAATCTGTGTGAGCTGCGTGGCTGGGGTGGATCGAAAACACGAGAAACTGGAATTTACATCCCACCTCCAGTTAGTTAGGCTAAAAGGGCTATACAAAGGATTTATCACGTCGGAACACAGAACCAGAACCCAATGAGCAGAGTACAACAGATGGGATAGAGTAAAAGAGTCACGGTTTATTTATACAATGAAATGTGCAAATGAACACAGTGTCCTTTGTCAAACAGGGATGATCCAACTCGGTGGTCAGGGCCAGGCAAAGGGTCAAAACCAGGAAGGGCAGGAAGCAACGGTACTAAGGGTTAAGGCAATCTCTAGTGTGGACAGAAGGAGAGGTCCGTAATAGGCAGTCAGAGATGGCAGAGGTACAAAAAGGGACAGGCATAAACAGTACCGTATTTCAGTGCTGCGGTCAGAGTCCAGATAAGCACTTCGTTCAGCCAGAAGACTACAAAACACTTAGGCAGAATCGGAGTCCAAAAACATAGGCAGCAGGTCACAAGGCACAGGCAGATCAGGTTCAGAGGCAAAAAGGGTCGGTACACAAGAATCAAACAGGTAACAGAATCGCTGGTAAGTTTTGTACTTCTCAGGACAACGAACAAGACAAACTGGCACTGGAATCCACAGAACACAGGACTTAAATACACACACAACAGGGAGGGGAGACACTGATGATTAACGAGACACAGGTGGGAATAATCTCAGGAGCGGGAAAACACGAGGAACAGGAAGTAAAGACGACAGACATGACACAGGAGGAGGGTTACCAAAATAAAACAGGAAATGACAGGACAACAACATAAAAACATGAACTAACGTCTGTTTCCAGACGTGACAGGACTAAAGAAAAGAAAGTAAGAAATGTATTGATAAATACACATTTTTATTTTTATTTTTTTAATTCTAACCAAACCTAATCTAATACATTTCATACAAACCATAACAAATGGTTCCAGCCACAATAGAACCCTGCCCCTCGCATGTATTCTAGCCTATTTTGGCATCAATCCAGTTGATCTCATCATGTCTATGCGTGTGCCGATGTCAGCATATCTATTACCTCTATATATGTACTAAGTTTGAAGTAAACTGAAACAAAACTGATGTTTTGAAAGACATTTAAAATTTCACCCATTATGAGTAAATGGGAGGAAAAAAATATTCCAAAAATTCATTAAAAAATGTTTACTTTGACCTATTTTTCCCAAAATGTGATCAGATCTATTCTGGGTCACTGGCAATCGATAAACCTAATTTGGTATAAATTCAAAAATAGTTTTGGTGCTGCAGACATGTGAAACTTCACCCTTTATTAGTAAATACGAGAAGAAAAAATATTTTTAGAAAAAAAATCATATTTTGTTTTTTTTTTTACTTTGACCTACTTTTCCCAAAATGTGGTCAGATCTATTTTGGGTCACTAGCAATCTATAAATCCAATTTAGTACCAATTCAAGCAATAGTTTTTCTGCTAGAGTGTTAACAAACAAACAAACGGAACCAAAAACAACACCCTTTGCCTCACCTTTGGGGGTCGGCTAATAAATATCTGTCATGACCAGTTAAAATACTAAAACTTGGCATGAAGAAATTCTGACAGAAAATTCCTCTTAAAAATTTTGATTTCATGCATCTGTGACTGACAACTGTAGATTGGTGACATTTTCTTCTGGCGACTGGGCTGGTTTTCCAACTCTACTGGGCAAAGGAAACACGGTGTAAAGATGAAATTGGTTGAAAGTAAGAAAAGAAGTAAGATTGTAAGGGACAAGTAAAGGGCAGCGTGGTGGCAGGTGGGGAATTAAAGCTCATGGTGTGTTCCCCTCAGGGCATGGAATCACTTTTCCATGAGATCTGTAATACTGTTCACGCCGTGTAGACTGGATGGGTCAGAGGTGCCTTCGGGTTTCTCCTTGTGCAGGCATGTGCAGACTGACACGCTCCGACATGCCTTTGTATTGGAGAACAGGCACGAATACAAATAAAACTGTACAAGTGTTTGTTTATGCTTTGTGATACCAGCTTTTGAGTCGTCATTGTGTATATTGTAAGTACGCCTCAAGCACCGGCAGTGTTAGAAGGCTGTTGTTTTCCCTCTATATTATGATCACATTATCAAGTAAAACTGGTTGTGAAGTTTGAATTGCACACAGCGCTAAGGTAAAATTTCAATACGATAATAAAATGCTTACACTGGTGTTAGAATGAATGGGAATGTGTTTTGTTGAGTAACTCACAAAACCATAGATGTCACATTCAAATGCTTTATATGCACACAGTACATTCTTTACACAGAGTTGCATTTGCTCATATTTGCCGTGTTCATTTCAGATTATATTATTTATTTCAGATTTTCAGCTTATTTCTTTCTGTAAAATCACAAAAATGCAAAACCAACTTTTTCAAACTTGTCTGGCAACTTATGGGCAAAGCACTGAGTAAACTTGGTGTCAAATGATTTTTTTTGAACTTCACATCGAAAAGCAATCGGTCCTTTTTATCCCACCCTCTGAAAGGGAGGCAGGGGGTGTTGTTTTTGGTGGCTCAGTTTGTAGAGCGGGTCGTTCAGTGACTGAAGGATCGGCGTCCAACTGTCCACATGTTGAAGTGTACTAGGGCAAGACACTGAACCCTAAATTGCTCCTACTAGGGTCTGGTGGCAGCCACCCATGAGTGTATGAGTGTGTGTGTGAATGGGGGAACGTGAGGCTTTGTAAAGCACTTTGAGCCCCATGAAAGCGTGGAAAAGTGCTGACCATTTACCACTTTGTTTGTTTCTTTGTTAACATTCTAGCAGTAAATCTATTGGCTGAATTCATAGCAAATTGGGTTTATAGATTACCAGTGACCCAGAATTTATGTGGTTACATATAGGGAAAAGTAGGTCAAAATTAAAAAATGTTATGAATTTCTTAAATCTTGTTTTTCTCCCATTTACTTATAATGGGCGACATTTCAAATGTCTATAAAAACATAATTTTTTTTGTTTACTTAAACTTGCCACATATGTCGAGGCAATTGATATGGTGACATCAGCACGGACATGCATTGACATGATGACATCAGCTGGATCTATGCCACAGTAAGCTGCAATACGTGTGAGGGGCGGGGTTTGTTGTGCTTTACATTACAACACGTAGACAACAACTACGGGGTTGAAATTTGTCTTTTTTTTCTCACCTCGAACCCTTGATGTCCTTCCCTTTTCCTATCTGCAATGTTACAACTGTACCTGTATCCTCATGTTGAGATTTGAGATCCAAATCTGTAATTGAAGCTCAGACCCTGAGAGTTTTACAGTTGCGTTCAGTCTCACCTGTACCTGGATATGAACATGAAACATGTCTTGTGTCTATGATCATGGTTGGTTGTAACACAAACTCAAATTTCATTGCTCTGAAATATTGTGCAATGACAATAAAGGCTTCTAGCTAACTAACTTGGTACCACTTGCTCATTCTGTGCTTTGTGTGAGTTCCGTGACTCTGATGTTTGATAGCTTGGTTTTGGATCAAACTCTGTAATTTTGCCAGAGGGCTCTTACTGTAAATGATGTGAGACACATGAAAGTTTACACACTTGTCAAATATGAGTTGTTGATTCAATGCACAGAATTAGGTGTGAATACAGTTGGTGATGTGAATACAACAAGTAAAATGGGCAAGAAAAATGTAACGGTGTGCTAAATCTGTAAATAATTAATTAAATGTATATTTTCTTCCAGAGTTGACAAATTGGTTTAAGTGCACTACCTAGCTTCCTCCTTGTCTCTGTTGAGAGTTGCACATGCTCAGAACTGATCAGATGATCTTGATGTGACGTACAAGAGAACATTTTGGTGGGAAAAAGGGAGTCGCTGGGTAGCATTGGTTCAGTTTCCCACAAAACAAGGTCATGTTTCAAAGGCATGTCAGATTCCCAGAAAACATGGCCTGAGTGCCACAATAAGAGCTGAGGGGAGCTCTCTTGCATTGCAGCCAGGAGGGTTGCCAACAACAGTTCCGAAACATGACTATTAACATTGATACGTGTTGTTATTTGATAACCGCTAAAAATAAATGATTTGTATTGGAGCAAGTACAAACTGACTTTGGGCGGGGGAAATAAAGCTTTGACTAATTACATACTTTTGCAGATTTTATATATGCAGGAAATGACACTGATAGCCACAATATCAATTTTGATCAGCTACAAATCAGCAACTTTTGGGCCCTAAAATATTTTTCAAGTATAATAATTAGTGGTGAGACTCAATCCAAAAAAAAAAGGAATTAATTAGTGATTTTGTAATTAATCAATCGTATTTTAATTGCATATTTGACACCAGAGGCAACATTTTCCAATTCCAACAGAAGACGACTAAACCAATGAACAGACCCATACACAAGTTTAAACAACCAAATCCTGTTTATTACTTTATATTATTAATTAAACAAGTTTGTTTTGTAAATAAACAGTAGTTCAAGTACATTTCAGAAGAGTTGTAAAGCGATAAATATATATCCTTGGCCAAAACTAAATGGACCAAAAGTTAAAGTGCCATACAACATTAAGAGCTATACCGTCAAAAATGATAAAGAAAAAAAACACAAAACAAAATGGTCCCTTAACCCTATCACGCCAAATGTATCATATTTGATACATGAGTTTTGAGGCCCTCCACATGATCAGTGTAATATTTTGTTTCTTGATAAACCTGATGTATACAATTAGATACATGCAATAGTATGAATGGATAATCCACCGGGAGGGGGGATTTGTTCACAAGAGGCTTTTCCAGTGAAACTACTAAAATTGTCATTAATGAGGCAGGTGGTAGAACTTTGACAATTTTGAAAAGGAATTACCAATTTGTTAGACGTGTGTGTTCTATTAGGTTTTTGTTTGTTCAAAAATAATATTTGAGCATGGAGACCTGATGTATCAAATATAATACAAAATAGAAACTCATACATGGAAATTGGTGTTTGAAAAACTTTTTTTTGGTTGTTCAGAAGGACCAATAAAGGCTCCAGTTTCAGAGAACTGGAATTTTCTGTCAGTGATTTAATGGTTCAGGCTTTACAGGGTTAACTGACCTACAATTCTATAATTCCATTTAGCAGACGCTTTTGTGCAAAGCAACTTACTGTCAACCTCAGTCCCTCTTTCCCTTTTACTTGCATTTTAGTGTCAGAAAGCTGCTGGATTTTGTTTAAAATTGTCTTTCTACGTAGCACTTCATGAGTGGGGTCAATTGATGCCATCTGTAGCATCTTTTCTAACCCCTGATTTTCTCCAGTGGTCTCCAGTCCACTGGAATCCATGTCACCAATGAGTTTTTCTTCATTTATCAGACATTAACTCATTCATCTGAGCTCTAAAGCCATTATCTGGTGAAGTGTCAGTTGGTGACTCTGCTTGGTGGTCATAGGAAAATCAGCGTTAGCTCTGGTGTTTGTACGAACTGCAACTAACTGCAATCCATTTGTTGCCATTTTCTCAGTGAAATGACTTGTTCATTTGTTACACTGTAAATAAAACACACTCATCATATTTCCCTGTTTCAGTTTAACATAATTTCAATAATTCCTTGTTTGAGTTTAATATCGTTTCATTAGATAGTTCAATCAGTCATACTGTTGGCTAGGTGGGAGTGAACTAACTAGCTAGCGTCACAGGGTCACAGAGCATTTTCTTGAAAAGGAACAGAGGCAGAATTTACATATAAAACAACAGACAAATTTTATGATGCAACCTGAAATGAGCTTCCCCTCTTTGAAAGACCAACAGCTGCCACTTGGTGGTCATGTAGGCGTGAATAACTGGTGGTATCCAAGCTCTTTGTGGCATAGTTTGCACAAAACAGTGCTCCTACGTAGGCTTCCATCCATCTGTTTTTTAAATCTAAATCTCTGTCCACTGGGCCAAGCAACGCCATCTCCTCCTTGTCATCTTCTGTTATTTACTGGCCTAACATTTCTGCTTCCACTTGCTCAGTGTACCGGTATGATCGGAGTACTAGAAACCCACGCACTGAGAAATGTTCCTTGTCGTCTGGAGTGTAAAAACAAAATGTGATTAAATGCTTTATTTTTTTTTTTTTTTATCCCGTTGTTTTTCCTGTAATGAATTAATCAAAATGAATGTGTTTAAGTCCCAGCCCTAATATACAGTCACCTCCAAAAGTATTGGAACAGGCAGTTCAATTCCTTTGTTTTTGGGTTTCAGGTAAAACGATGAATATGACACAAAAGTTCAGAATTCCAGCTTTTATTTGGTGGTTTTTAAATCAAAATGTGTTAAACA
>JAQQZY010000001.1:26417011-26428081 GCA_030068375.1 Ostorhinchus rueppellii
TCTATCTATCTATCTATCTATCTATCTATCTATCTATCTATCTATCTATCTATCTATCTATCTATCTCTATATATATTTTTTTAAACTAGCCTATCAGCTCTGTTTGCTCCCAGTACAGGGCTCGTCTTAAGCTTTTTGTGTCTGAATTCATGGACAGCCACCCACCTGCTGAGGATTCTGAGAGCCAATTTGTCCCAATCTATGGTAAATATGTCACTTGTGGGCAAAACAAGGTCTGACTCGTACAGTGAAACCACAGATTCTCTGGCCAGCCAGGATAACACTGGCATTGTAACAGCAATCTCTAATAGTTTTCTTTAATAATATGATAGTGCAGTCTGAAAAGCAGTGTGTTGGTTTTATACCAATAATCCAGCGTTCTAAATGTCAGTCTATGACTCTAGGCAAACATTATGCTGATTACTGCGACCATCATTTCTTAACAGTTCCTTGTGCCCAGCAAACCTTTAATGGTGTTTGTGTGTGCAGTTCCATCTGAGTGCTGAATTTACTGGTAAGTACATTTCTTGGCAAAAAAATCTACTTGATTATGTCCTTCTGCAGTCACTTTGTGTGACGTAGTGGCTTATTAGCCTGTCACTTACTCATCAGTGTGTATGTATGCGTGGGCTGTTCAAATGCAGTGTGTGTAAGTAGACATTTCTGTGCATCAGGTGTGTGGATAATTGCACTGTGGTTGTGTGTTTGTGCATGTGAATCAGCTTTGTAACCCTCTGTTTTCAACACGCTGAACATAATCACAGCTGAAAGAATTTCTCAATCTGTCCTCGATCTCCTACCCCACCTTCCCTTTCTCTGGGAGTCTATTCTCACCTCGCGCTCTTCCTGTCCGTCGCTAGTATAAATATAATTAGCTTGTATCATGCATGCATTAGGTTTACACAATGACTCTGCTGGGCCTTTCTTTCCCTGCCGCAAACACACATTCACACTCAGACAGAAGATGTATGCAGAGCAAGGAGATGGAGGCAGGGGGTGGGTGTGGGTGTTTTTGTTTGTGCGTGTTGTTGCTGATGGAACAACATGTAATACAAGATCAATTTATTTGTCATTATCCCTATATTTTCCCACAACAATCGATTCTCCAGCGCATGAAAAAAACATACTGAGCCAACACGTGCCAAAATTAAGATCATTTATGAGTACGCTCCATCTGTGAGCACAAGCTGAAGTATTAAAGTGAGACACACAAAGACAAGTGCACTTAAGTGTATACCACAGCCTACACCCAGAGTGCATGACAACCAAGTGCATAGAGGAAGAATTTTATTTTACTGTTTTCCGCTGTTGTTCAGAACAGTTTTATGGAAGCTGGAAAGGGCTGTATTGCAAACACTTACAAATACAGTATTTATTTAGATCTCCAGATGCCATATGACTCATTTTGGTTGGAAACAAATGAAACTGAAAGGGAAAAAAAAAAAGAAAAACTAAAGAAATCATTATATACGTTTCACTATATTGCACATTTAAAAAAAACAAACAAAAAAAGTGTCTAAATGGTACAGAAGAAGATTAGGGCCACTGGAAAAAAATAAATAAAATGAAGATCCAATATATTTCAGTGTATATTATATATTTCATTATGTAAATGTCAGAATTTTGAGATTAAAGTCAGAACTCTGACATTGAAGTCAGAATTTTGACTTTTTCCTCAAATGAGCAAAGGGTGAGTCAATGTTATGTATTGAAACTTGTGTACATACATTTGAAGAAAAAGCCACTGATGCCTGTCTCCCTTCCTTTTGCTCATCTATTAGTGTAATGGCTTCCTTCAGAACCCCTTGGATGTGTGAAAAGTCATCGAAATCCATCATTTTATTAAACTGCTGTACTCCTCCTGCATGCTATAAAGCAAAAGTGACACTGTCCCTGATTGTCAGGAAAAAAAAGTCAAAATTCAGATTTTTTTTTCCTCAGAATTTTGACTTCAGATTCTCATAAGGATTGTCAAAGGTTGAGCAGATGAAAAATTCCCTGGAGCCCAATTCCAACCATTACAATTTGGAAATAGTTTTATTGAAAATGTATCGTATGTTGAAGCTGAAATGGCTTGGATGCTGTGCCTAAACCACATAATGGTACAGAAAATCATGTGCTATAGCAGCTAAACATATCTGTCATCACTGCTAATGGAAATGTGTCACTTTTTGTGTAAATATGTTTTATTTTTCTGCGGTACGTCATAAACTATAAACTGCATTAGTTCTGGGGTTTAGCAAAGGGGAAGACGGAGGAAAACCAAACTAAAACCAAAACGAACAGCAGTCCAAAGTGGAACAAATACAAATAAAACATGATGAGTAAATGGACTTAAATATTAGTACCATGTCTTCACCCTGTTGTGACTCATTTGTACTGATCATCAGTCTGTTACTGCTGTGTACAGCCAAATTAACCTGGAACCTTTTAATGCAAAGTGCTTTTCCCTCTTGGATGACATCACTTAGATCTCTGCTCAAGTAATTTATCAGAGGCCTCCATGTATCCATAAAGCTGTTGTCATTTCCCTTTAACTTGGCACTGAGCCCTTCCATTGGCAAAGCCCTGAAAATTTTCATGTTTCAGATTAAAAAAGACAATTTTTTTTTTTCTTTTAACCAATAGGTTAACAGCTTGGATCTTATGTGTATGATATGATCTTCATGGCACCTCCAACAGAAACTGGAACAGATTCTGTACAAATTCAGTTTATCTTTTTAGTTATACATACACACCTTGGATATCTGATGTAGATTTGGCGGAATGTAAGTGATCTACTATGATCTGTTTTATTCATATCGTGCCACTCGAAGTTAGTTGGATTCATTGAAAACATTTTATATAGCTTTCTTGGGACAAGGCCACCAAAGTCTATTCGTCTTTTTGAGAAATTTAGAAATTTTTGAATTTTTGGAAATGGTTAGAGATATCAAGATAGTTACGATTGAGCACTGACAAGAACTCACATATGGACTTGGATTTAATGAGTTGAGTTCTCTTCCAGTGAAAGGACCACCCACTTCTATTGGGAGATTGATCTCCTGCATCAGGACCACAGGACTCTTAACATAGAAAACATCCTGACAACCTTGCAAATTCAACTTATGATTGATTGTTGATAGAACATGAGCTTCAGGGCCATTGGTTCTATTTTTATACTGCTTTAACAATCTACAAAATCTGAGCTCAGTATTTTATTTCCTCCGCCAAGGAGGTTATGTTTTACTGTGCGTTTGTTTGTTTGTTACCATCCGACTTTGTTTGTTAGCAACATAACTCAAAAAGTTATGGACGGATTTTGATGAAATGTTCAGGGTATGTCCACTCTGGGTCAAGGAAGAGATGATTAAATTTTGGCGGCGTTTTGAATCACCGTCTGGATCCAGGAACTTTTTAAACGATTCTTTATCATTGTGAGAAAGGGCATGGTTGCACAGAGCTACATGAGTTCATTCACTGCCATCTAGTGGAGGAAAGTACAAACACTGCCTTAAAAAAATACAAACACTACCTAACAAAAAACCAACAACAAACGTAATACGTAATTGATAAAACCAATGTTTGAAATGTTAAATTATGACATAAGATTATGGAGATAAAAAACAAACATTCCCATGCTTTAATATTGGACTGGACTGCCTTAAGTTGTGACTTCAGCAGAGTTTTACTGTCGCATCATTTTGATAAGCTTATGCAATGTTCCAACATTTATTTCATCATTTTATTTTAACCCAGACCTGACCAACTGAATCAACCCCCGATCTTAACACTGCCCCCACAGGATTGTACTGTACACACTAGGCATGATGGATAATCACTTTATCCTCCTCTATTCTCACCCTGATGCATCCAACACTCTGGAACAAGGTCGAGCTGGACTCAGACTCAGCTTTATTGTCGTTCAATCATTAGACATGCCTTTCTGGCATCAGGGTCACAGGGGTTAACCTTCTAGTGGACCTTAAACATTGTTTATGAGGGAACTTTACAAGTATTTGTGGTTCTCTAAACAATGCACAACTCAAATTTAGGGAAGTTGCTCTGTGTGTGGCCAAGAAGTGCATTGTGGTGTCATGGAAATCTGATTCGCCTCCTGTTATTGACAGGTGGTCTTTTGAGATGTATAGTTGCATCCCCCTGGAATAAAAATCACTTGTCTCAAAAAACAATTTAACACCTTTTGGAAAATTTTGCAGCCATATTTAGACTGTATTGGTACATCTGTACTTAATGTAGTTGTTTGTAGTCTATTTTTTAGGGCTACAACTAAGTACTTAATGTAGTCGTTTGTAGTCTATTTTTTAGGGCTACGACTAATGCTAATTTTAATAATTGATTAATACAGTGTAGATTATTTTAATAACTAATCGATTCGTCAGATAAACACAAAAGACTCAATTCTCAAAGAACACTTTTTACCCATAGCAACATAGGCCGCAGACAAGTCTCTAATAGCTAAGGCTACCTTAAGCTATGTTTACATTCTGTTCCCAGTGGCCACCCGGTTTTGTTACATAAATGGTGCAGTACGTTTGGGCCAAACGGGGCTGCTGTGGCCACCATGAACATAATGTAAACGTGGCTTTAAAAATCTGGCGTGGCATCTGAAGCCTCAGCCATGCTGCTCTGTGTTTTCCTCTGTTACACT
This sequence comes from Ostorhinchus rueppellii, assembly GCA_030068375.1. Classification (NCBI taxonomy): domain Eukaryota; kingdom Metazoa; phylum Chordata; class Actinopteri; order Kurtiformes; family Apogonidae; genus Ostorhinchus; species Ostorhinchus rueppellii. The sequence goes on from JAQQZY010000001.1 coordinate 26,421,664, forward strand.
ACGCTGCATGCGGGCACGCTTCAATACTAACGTGCTGAAGACCCAATGAATTGACTGGCAAATTCGTTGGTCTTTTAAGAATAGAATTGGACTGATTTGATTTGTTGCAGCACTACAGTTTTTCCTTGGTGTGTTGGTATACACTGCATATATAAAACTGCGAAAAGAAAAGTAAAGGAAAAAAATATAGCAGAGAGAGAGAGAGCAGCAGCCTAAGCTGGTTGTGCATGCGAGCACCATGAGCTGCAGCAACAGTTTACCAGTGAAAATAAAGTGACAATGACTGTAGTGTTACAGCATTGTGACCTGTTGTTAAGGTCCAAGGTGGTCAGTCTATGGGGGATGGAGCAGGTCAGACCACATGACCTTTTTTCATTCAAACAGTCCAATCATTACGAAACTTATGACTGTTGAAGAAATGACAAACGCCTCACTGCATCACTTAAAGGGTTAAAGAATGTGTTGGTGTTGCTGCTCAATCATATTAATCCCTGCAGTAATTATCTGAACTGTTTGCTTTGTTAAATCCAGCAAAGGGCTGTTTTTGACCAGGTTGTGTGTAGTTAATATAAGAAGAGTTGAGCCTTTATTTCCAAAGACCTGTTGTCAAATTAGTCCCATTTTGTTCTTCATATGTATCAGCACACATTTAAATAGTTTCGTTCAATTCACCAGTGCTCATAGACTGAGAAGGTTATTTAATATGACTTCCTGCTTTTCTGATGGTATTTCCAGTGATCCTCAAAGACACCTCCACGCTCTGAGTCCTAGTAAAATCAATGCATTGCTCTGTGATATGTATGGGTAAGAGGAACATACTGGGGCGACACCTCAGGCATCGAGCACAACATCTGTCCATCATGTTCACTTTGTAGACCTGCAGCAGGTGAAAGACAAGCTGCCAGCGGCGGTGTACCAGGTATCAGATCTGTTTGGTGACCTGGATTTACAGATCTGTTAAGCTGAGCACATGTGGTCCCTAAAGCAGCTCCACGGGCACATCCTCCTAATACAGACAACACAGTATCAGCCTCTGGAATTGGAATCGGAACTAAATTTCTTGTTTGACTTTTTTTTTTTTTTTTAAATTCTTATTTAGTCTTTTAGTTTGCATTTAACTTTATGTACTTTTGTGAGTGTACAGTATAAGCAGTTTTTGCCCTTTTATCTTTTTTTTTTAATTTAAAGAACTGACTTCTCTTCGGTGCATTTTGCCTTAGTTTTTTATCGTTGACGTTTTCAAGTATTATGGAGAAAACTGTGTTTTATGTAGAAGCTGGAGAAGAAAAATAAATGCATGTGGTATCATTTACAGAGGCACCATATTGTGCAAAATCATTTTATTCTTGAGAATGACATTGATTTTACCTATAATTTTGATGATTTTATTTTTTCCTGTTTTCATTTTACTGGTAGTTTTATTATTATGTTTAGTTCTTTCTTAAGTAAAAAAAAACAAACTTTGGTGGTGTCTGTTTTTCTACAGTTAGTCCAATTATAACAGCATTTATTTTTAATTTCTCCTCCAAAATATTGTTGAGGGCTAGGGTGTTGTGATGGTTGTTTTTTGTTTTCGCTGGACTAAAAATTTGGATTTTTTTGGGAAAAATTTTATCAAATTAGAGTAGATTTTATTGATCCTACAAATTCAATGGTCAAGGCAGCAACAAAATAAATAGCAAGAAAAATATGTGGATGTATAAAGATGGAGCAAAAGATAAACAATGTAAAATAATAAATAATACAGCTCTCCAGAGTATAGACATATTTACACCAGAGTGGAACTGCAATCTGTAGGAAGTAATTTAAAGAAATGCAACATACATTTGTTCATGAAATGGCTGATTTCCAGTTGAAAACACTATTGTGTTAGGCTCCTATGGGATCCTTTCTCGTCAGAGTGGTGCAAAAACAACAGGGTTTTCCTGTTTCTTAGCTGAGGTGCTGGTCCTAAATCTTTTAATGGTAGGGTAAAAACCAGAGGCACACACATCCATGAATGCTGGAATGCAGGCTCACTGTCTCGGTATACTGTATGAGGTTTACACTTCTAGCACTTTCCAAATTTTCAATTTCAAGTAGGTTTGCAAAATTCCCTTTCATTTTCCATCACTCTCTCGTTCTCTCTCCTCTCAACTGACTGTGTCTTTCCATGCTGTCACCGGCCCCGCTCTCTGTGGTATCACATTACATTCAGTGTGCAGAAACTTTCCCTTTTCATTTCTTCCACTCGTCTCTCGCGCTGTCTGTCCCTGTCACCTCCTCTATGCTCCTGTCCTTTTCCCCCCCTTTTCTTTAATCTCACTTCTCGCTGTCTCACTTTCCCCTCTGGCTCCTTATAAGGGGAAGGGGGTGGTAACCCATCCCAGAGGGGGGATCCACTAACTACACCCTTTGGCACCAGCTGTCTGGCTGAGGCCCAATGTATGTGTACTTTTGCTCTGTTCTGGTTGATGGTTTTTTTCTAGTGTGTGATCGAGTGTGTGAGTCAGAGAAGAGGCTGTTTGGTGGATGTGGCTGGTAACTCTATCTTGGACGACATGCAGCTAAAAGCATTAGGTTATAACAACTGCCAGGCCTGGCAGCATTTGACAGGGCTTTGGGCAAGGATAGAAGGACAAATGGGGTGTGGTGCCTTACAGCTGTGAGTTCAGTGGTCGTGTGTGTGTGTGTGTGTGTGTGTGTGTGTGTGTGTGTGTGTGTGTGTATGTTTGTAGGCTATTTCATCAATGCCAGGCCCTGTGTGAGCACTTAGTGATTATGGTGGCCCAGAGTTGTTAATTTGTGTAATCAGTGTTTAATTGGCATTGAGGAAAACACATTAATCAGACCAGAATAAGTCTCCGGCTTCTTTATGCAGTCATTCATTAGTTTACCTGAGTCAGCCAATCACAGGCAGCCAGTGTAGCCTGACATACTGAGCTGCAATCACTGATGCAGAAGGACAGTGTGGAACTCGTCACACCATGTCACCTTAATGGCTCATTTCAACAGGAACTTCTGAGCTCCTACCACAGGTGGAAAATAGTACAAAAAGTACAACTTTACATTACAGGGTTTGAAGTGTTATTGTGCACCGTGAGTTTTTTTGGCATCATTAGACAAAAATTCCATGACCTTTTGGCAAATTGTAATTTATGAATTGTGAGAGGAAATGAGACTCGTACGGCGTCTCTGGATTGTGTTTTGGGCCTGTTTTGGTTAAAAACGACAAGAGGTTATATAGAAACGGCTCTGAGAACAGACGGCTGTTAAGATTCTGTCAGACGTCACTTTAATGCTCTGTTATGAGGCTCAACAGGATTCACTTTTCCAGTATAGTGCAATGAAAAGGCCATCTATATTCATCTACTGATTGGACTGAGAGGAGGAGAAGAGAAAGGTGTGTGTTTGGCCCCTGATTTCAACCCCTGCAGCTTTACAGTACGTAGATTTTCAGGAGTTTTACTTTTACCCTCCAACCTTTGACACAAATATGGGATTTATACAGCTTATATTTTCCAAACAGGCTCATTTAGCTTTTGTTATTTTTAATTTTAGATTATTGTGAGCCCCCCCATCATTAAGATTGATTTTCTAAATAGGCAGCACAACACAAAGAAAAGATGGTTCCTTTCCTTTTCTTTCTACACAAACAAAATACAATAAATAAATTATGTAAAACATGAAACGAGACATAATAAGATGAAAACAAACCTGTACTCTGATTTTGTGATGAAGTTCTTATTTTGTTCATTTTATTTAAAGGCGCGTCTGACTTTCATGACTAATTTATCTTCGAATTTGTTAAACCCGAGGGATTAATTATCACAAAGCTATTAGTCTTTGATAAGCCTACACTATGACCTTCTGAAAATGCCATGAAACTGATGTCTAGGTATTGTTTTCACGATCACACACCTCGTATTATAATTGACTTTCAGTGATTCCTTCCATTTCTTCATTGTTGTCTCCGTGCTTGTAGGTGCCGCATCTGCGTGGAATTCCCATTCCCACTATGCAGTTCGCGACAAAATTCCTGAAAAGGCCTAGCAGTAGAGCCCCTCTGTTTTGTCCCCTCTCCTCACACACACACACACACACACACACACACACACACACACACACACATATACACACACACACACACCAATGTATTATGATGAATAGGCTTGTCCCACTGTTTTGTCCAATGTCTGTTTTGTCCCACTGTCATGACTCCTCCCTCTATTTATTTGTATACAAGCAAGGAATGGACGAATGTGTGAATATAAAGTTTGAGATTACCTAAACACAAGCTGTAATTAAAAATAAAGTTGTCCTCCAAAGAGAATTGGTGGTTATTGGTAAAAAAAAAAAAACTTCCAAAAAGGCCCAAGTGTTGTATCAGTTTGATATTTAAACAGACTGCTTTTTGATAGTCATCTCTGAAGTTGTTCACCATGATGGAAGTGATTCAGAAATATATTCGGGCTGCACGATTCTGGCAAAAATGTGGATCACAATTTTTTTTTTTTTTTTTTTTACTTGGAATGGAGATCACGATTACCTGGCATGATTTTTTTTTTTCTTCCCACAAAATGTTCATTGCATCACTGTCAAGGAAAATGGATTCTTTTACCTCTGATTCATCTTTCATATCACTCTGCAAGTAGTCCAGTTACTTGTTAAGCGACATCAGCTGATCAGTGAAAATTTGCAGTGCAAAGAAACTTCATAATGGAATTTCTTAAATATAAATTTCAGTATTTCCTGTGAAATTCTGTCTGTGTGTGTTGGGTGGGGGCTGGGTGGCTGGGAGGTTGCACGCGCGTGCATTTCAGGTGAGACTTTTGATTCTTGGTTGAAGTCCGAGTTATCCTCACTGGCTAAGAAAAGAAAAAGAACAGAACAGAAGTCAGAAGTGAAAAGACACTCAGATCTGGACGACAGAAAAGAAGACCGACATGAGATTAACGCCGCCGAATGCAAACCTGTATTGGACACGAGTTCAGCAAGGGAACTCTGGCCACTGAGGTTTTTATCCATTTCACTCTTAAACGTAGATGTTCCTCTGCTGTAGTTCACTCTTTCCTCATTAAGTTTCAGCTGACAGCAGCAGGCTCACATGGTGTAAAGACGCTTTAACATTAGTTGAAGGAGGAAATGACGGCGGTTCTGCGTTTTTAAGCTTTTGTTTGTAATGCAGCCCATGAAATAAAATAATTCAGAATTGTCCGTGCTTAGAAATGACATGGCATTACATGTGTGAATCGAGATTGTGATCTTTTTACGATTAATCACGCAGTCCTAATATGTAAACATGGAAAGACTAATGGATTAATGATAAATTGTCTGTCACTGGGGTTTTATAAATCTGAAGAAAAATTTGTGATGGAATTCATACTCTGCTTTAATTTAAATCCAGTGCTATCTTTGGGAAAATTAAATCATCATAAATAAGAAGGGTGCAATCTGAGCATCTGTGCAATCTGTGTTTCTAGTTCTGGCGTTAAATGCTGATTTGCACATTGGAACAAAGTTGATGTTTATTTTTTTCCAGTATGTTGTATTTATTTGATGTTCGAATGGTTTAATGGCCAGGGTTTAAGTTCAGCTGGCTTAGCACAGAAATAGAAACAGCTGGTGAAATGTCCTTCCAAAGGATACATTTTACTTTGGGTAGATTTCAGAGCCTGTATGCTTTCACTTGAACTGCAGTTGAATCAGTACTTCTCTCTTTTTTTGACATGTATCTATACTTCTATTGGAATGAAGAATGTGTGGACGTCTGTCACCTCTGGCCTCTACCCACTGTATATTTCTGAAAAATGCTAATAAGTGGACACAGGGCTGGGTGGGATGGAGGTGAGGGTGTGCGAGGCAGGATTTGCTCAGTGCCGTCCTCAGGCCAGAGAAAAATGGAGCGTGACACAGAATAGCAAGGCACCTCTGCCACAGAGGTCCCTTTTGAGGTGAGGGACTTCACCAGTCTAAAAATCTCCTGAAGCGGACATTAGTGCGATGGAGGACCATGGTGGTCCCGAGGTGTATCAGAGGTCTCACTGCCCTGGGAATGCAAGTGTAAGATGGAACACAGTGTGTGAGTGATAATATAATGTCAATTAGACGGCTTATACCATCCAGCAGGTGCTTCTACCCAGATTTAGAAAATGCACATACACTTGAGCAGTGTGATATTTTCTGATACACTTTTGATTTCTCATAATACTGAATAAATTTTAACATGCAGAATATTGTGGCACACAGTGGGTCACTTTGTGTTGTATTTAGATACTTTTTAATAAATATAGTGGAACGTTGCAGTAATAATATTGCGATATTTCTCGTTCACCTAAAGAAATACCAAGTTCACCTCAGAGAAGTGTTCCTTAATGTTCAAATGAGCCTATTGTTTGTATGTGACTCAATTATTTAGAATTTAAGACAAAATACTGAA
>JAQQZY010000001.1:26442038-26463026 GCA_030068375.1 Ostorhinchus rueppellii
TGCCGGCCCCCCCCCCCCCCCCCCCCGACATATGGCAGTGTGATATCCACAGCCGCAAGGCTCTAATTTATTTAGCTAACGATCTACACCACCTCCCTGAATACAGAATGAAGGTCTACTCCGTCCCTGTTTGCCTCTCCCTCCTCTCTCCGTCTGTCCCCCTCTCTTCTTGCTTTATACTGTCTTTATGCACCGTCTCACCTGTTGTTTCACACATGTTAACGACCACACAAACACACACACACTTTTTTAAATCTAATTAAGTTGAAGCATGGTTTCTCTAGAAGGTTGTAAATACTCTGACTGTTAATGGAATGAAATCTGCTCTGACGCATGTGTTTCTATATCATACACATTTAAAAAAAAACAACACTATTTTCGATAAGCTGTGTGTCAGATGTTAATTACTACAGGGCTTAGCTAATGAATCCAATATAGGATCAGCACGCCCTGTCTGCAGTAGTGTCTCCATAATAGCCGTGTGTCTGCCTTAGTCATGTGTGTGTTTAATGAGCAAAGATCCTGTGAAGTATTGCAGCATTTCAGGCTAATATCAGAGGATCAGACCAGATTTGGATTTCGCCTCTGTGCTTGACTGCTCTCTCATGGCAATCAGGCTCTCTCTCTCTTCTCTTGCCATCACTGTCTGTAATATTCACACCTTCACACACCCAAATTACAGTCTCTGTCGCACACACCCCTCCTCTTTTCTTCATCTTGGTTTAATCTCTTATATTTACATATGGGTGAGTAGCAGACATGCACACCTTGCCTTCATTACACACGGCTAATTTCTAACTTCACTGCTCTTTCCTACAGCTTCTCTCCCTGGTGGGGATCCTTAAGTTTGGTTGAAAAAAAATGAAATAAGAGGTCAGGGAAAAGTTTACGGCCTGTCATGATAGAGTTGGCCAGTTCCTCTGGTAGCTATAGCAACAGAGTCACCCTTAGACCAGCTGGTTTATGTGTGTTGGGATGGGGATTGGTTGTTAGTGTCAGTTTGGATCACATCACATTATTATAGAGTAAAGTTTCTATTAATTGCCATATTCAGCACATTACCGATGATGCTCTTCTGGGACGTCTTTTGGGCATTATTGTGGGTCCGTATGTGTATAAATGTGTAAATCAGTGCGAACGTAAGGGAGCTGTGTCTCTTTTTCTTTGTGTGTATATGTGTGTCTAAGTAGGCCAGTGTAGCAGTGTAGTTTGAGTCCAGCTCCTAAGAGGCAGCTTAATAAATTGCTTTTTCTCCGCATCAAATCAGCAGAGAGAGCTGTGATTGGGAACTATTTCTTGACTGTGTGTGATGGAGTCTGTGTGGTATGCGGTGTGTGTGTGTAAGTTGTTCCTGTCAGGTGTTGAATTGAATTGTATTCAGTCTGTTTTTATTCCCTCGACCAAAAAAATAAGAGCTTCAGAAGAAAGTCAGGTGTATATAAAGCTTTACTGTAAAGGCGAGCTAAAGTAGAGCTTGTCTTTTTTTTTTCTTTCTCTTTGTCACTTGCTCTCTATGTTTGCAGTCATATGTATTCTCGCATCATTTGTTTTACTTAAGTTTCACAGCTCTAAGGAACATTACCTAACTCCTTTTTGTTGCCGAAATGAATGAAAGCATGTGTTTGTTTACATGCATTTGTGTGCTTTTCTTTTACTGAAGGCTTAGCTAAAGTATTATTAGAGAGAATAATTAGCTAAGTGCAGCGTGCAATCATTTTAATTTGTTTATTCAAACTGGACTGCATTTGTTTATTCTCTTCTTTGTAGCCCTTTACATTTTTGCTATGCAAGACAGTGTGCTTTGTTCTTGTATCCTGTTGGACGGGGGAGCACATATCAACCTTTTTTTTATGAAGGAGTGTTCATCCAGAGGGAGGGGAGTAATTTGCCCTTGAAAAATACTAATTAATTAACATCCTGCCATTCTACAGGTCACTAAATGTAATAGTATGTAAATGAGGCCAGGCTTTAATGTACATTGTTGATTTCCATGAGCATCTACTCTTAAGAAGTGGCTTCAGTGTTTTTCTGTGACAGCTGAGCATTGTTTCATATTCTCTAGAACAACAAAGCGTAAATTAACTGGACTAAAATGTGCTGTGTTGGGTGAAGAATTATTTTTCTTACCTTCGGAAAAAGAAGTGTTTGAGCAAAAAAACGTGGGTGTTTACGGAATCCCCTCCGGTCGTAAAACCCATGATGGGATTTTTAATGCACGCTGACCCAGTGTGGAGACAAAATTGAGGGCCACACAGGCAGTGGACACTTTCAGAGAAGGTAAAACATAAACGTAAGCTGAGGGCAAGGGTTTCGAAATGCATTGTCAATGGGGATCCTCACAGGGACAGTGAAACAAACGCTTATTTGTGTATGTGCACACACTGTGATATTGAATTTGTTTACATCTGTAGCGGCTAATGTTTGGACTATTGCCGATGTAAACATTCTTCGTAGCCAAGTAGCCAATGCGTTTGTGCATCGGCGTGTGTGCATCTATCTGCATATCTGAATTGTAAAGTTCATTAGCTATAACACTATACTTTATGGTCGACTCTCCAGCTGTAGACCGTTTTATTGGAGGACTAATTGGCAGTATAGATAACGCTATGTATAAGTGTCTGCGCGTGCTTTAACATCATGTATTTTGAGCGTATGGCCCCATTGGAGCTGATCGACTCTCACATTTCCATCACCATTGTTGTCAGCGAATATTGTCACAGTTACCATACTTTTATTTGTGCGCAGATGTGAGCATGTCTGTCTTTGTGGCTGCTTTAAAGTATATAGATGTGAGGATGTGTGTGTCTGGCAGTCGCAGATGCAGATCAATGCATCTATTAGCAGTTATATTGATCTAAGGCACTGTTAAGCCTACTAAACGCTGATCAAAAAGTCCTCTGATACATTACGAGCTCATAACCATCCCTCCCAGTCTTTTTACTGTCTCCATCATTCTTCTTACTATTACTCTGAACTCTGGCTGGAATGTGAATTTCAGTCCTTCTAACATAGCTTGTATGATATTACAGCAGGCAGCTGAGATATTATATCAGTACAATAGTTTTTTTTTCACTGATGCAGTGATACAAGGCATTTATTTCAATTTATTTCAGACAGGGCTTTTTGCAGCATTGACTCAAAAAGTTGCTGAAGTTTGGTGTTGCAGCAGCTACTGATGTGTACTGTTTTTGGTTTTCTCTCTGGCAAAGGAGCAAGATTACAATGCCCCCATGTGCACTCACTCTCTCTCTCTCTCTCTCTCTCTCTCTCTCTCTCTCTCTCTCTCTCTCTCTCTCTCTCTCTCTCTCTCTCTCTCACACACTCACACACACACACACACACACACACACACACACACATACAAATACAAACACAACATACACACATAGCGTAACCTCTGGCCAGGGTCCCATCCAAGGTATTAGGGGGGTCTTAAGAGGCAGAATTCACTAATGACTTCCCTTTATCTCCTACACACAGCTTTAGACCTGATCACTGAGGCTCTACACACACACACACACACACATACACACACACACTCACATACATACTGTACAGCCCAAAATACCAAGGGTGGATGAAAACAGAAAAGCTATAGCGACGTTTACTAGTCAGGCTGAAACTTCTCTGATCAGCTTTCTTTCTATACTTTTCAGAGAACGTTTTATTTCCATGTTTGTTCCTATTCCACAAACCTACATACATGTATGCAGACTGAGTATCCGTGCAGTTGTATTCAAAGCCATAGTTCTAGTGTCTGGTTACCCTAATGGCCTCGCTAAAACCCTCTGACTCCAGAGACGAGAGTGTGTAAGAGGTCTCCTCTTTGTTACTGTTGTGATGACAGAGTATGCGTAAAACAAAGTATAAAAATAGTTTTCTGCTAGCAGCCAAGTTGTAATAGTATAACGCAAAGAGTGGATTTTAATTGATCTATTTATACGGGTTTTTACTGTAGTTTTTCTCTGTCAAATACTGAAGCTGTGGGAGCACTAGAGGGATGTCTTTTCTGAACTGTAAACCAATACAGGTGCAAACAAGTGGTGCCAAGCACAACAAACCCTGCCCCTTGCACTAACTTATTTTGGCATCGATCCAGCTATCATGTCAGTGTGTGTGGTGATGTCAGCATATCAATTCAAATGCCTTTATATAGCTGGTAAATTTGAAATAAATTGAAACAAAATTGATGTATTTACAGACATTTGAAATTTCGCCCATTAGAAGGAAATGGAGAATAAAAAAGATTTCAAAAATGTATAAAAAATTTTAACTTCGACCAACTTTTCCTAAAATGTAACCATGTTGATTCTGTTCTGGGTCACTGCCAATCTATAAACCAAATTTGGTATGAATTCACTCAGTAATTTTGCTGCTGCAGACATTTGAAATTTCGCCAATTCTAAGTGCGTCGGGAAAAAAGTTTTAAAAAATTAATTAAAAATGTGAACTTTGACCTACTGTTCCCAAAATGTTATCGCATCTATTGTGTCCTGGGTCACTGGCAATCTATAAACCCAAATCAGTATGAATTCAACCAGTAGTTTTGCTGCTAGAGTGTTAACAAACAAACAAACAAACAAAGAAACAAACAAACTGAACTAAAAACAATATCCCTTGCCTCTCCTCCGGTGGGCGGGGTAATAAAGTAACCTTAACCTTTACTTAAGACGTTTACTCCCTCTACTTCTCTGCTATTATTTATTTATTTATTTTTTTGCAAGAGGCTTTTACTTTCACTGCTTTTCATATTTTATTGGCAAACTAATATTTGTCTGACAGGTAAGCAGTAAGAAAAATGAAAGGGAAAAGAAGAACATAAAGTATAAAGCAGTGTGAGTGTGGAGGGGAGAAGCCCAGGCTTTTATTTAAGAAGCTAAAGAGGGATTTGGAATAAATAAATGAGGTTGGAAGATGGGACTAAAAGATGAGTTGAGAAAAGGGGGAAGAGATTTGGGTGAATGAAGAATGAGGGCAGCTAAGCCTCGATGCTCTGATAGCTAGCTCTAAATGTGTCCATATGAGCATACTTGGACACATACACTGTCAACATAATGCCTGGAAAGACTTTCATATTCTGCCCCTTGAACATGCTAAGGGATTAATTAACTATCTGGCTTCTTATGTTGTGCGTTAACCTCACACCCACATTCTGGAAGGAGTTTTACTCTCATTCAAGGGTTGTAGTATTGCCAGTTGACTGCACAGAGCCAGGTCGCTACATGCTCCCGGCAGCTTAAATCAGATATACTTCATATCGGAAACATTCCTGTGCGTACACCTCTGACCACCACTATCTCCTCATCATTAAACCCACATGATGGAGGATGTGTGACGGTGTGTGAACACGGCACAGCTCACAGCAGAATCATAGGCAATTATAGGCATTATTTACTTCCCTTAAGGTGAAATAGGATCTACAGCTAGTGGACTCCCCCACCCCCTCCTCACCCACCCATTTTTAATGTGGCTGCTAATGTTAAATCGCCCAATACATCTTGTAGGTCAGTCTTTGATAATGTTCAAAAAGTTACATTACGTGTTACGTGACATGGGATTGAAAAATTTTAAATATTGTGGAAAAAAAAAGGAAATTATGGTGTCATTCAAGGGAAGTAAAAAAAGGATGTAAAACGTTTTCTGTATTAAAAAAAACTATCTGAAATGTTCTATATTTTCAAAATGTTACTGGTAAAATGTATTTTTGGATATAAAGTTAACATTGATGTGAGCAAAAAACCTGATGTATCGAATATGATACAAAAAAATACATCACAAACAAAATGATATGGCAATTTTCCGGGATTGCTTTATGTTAAAAGGGCTGATAAACATTTCAACTTTAAAGAATTGAATTTTGTGTTAACTTTTAAATTGGTCAGGTTTTACAGAGTTAACATGAGCAGTCTGTATTCTACTTCTTACCTGTGATTTCTGTTTTTGTTGGTGTTCATGATAATTCTAATAGGGCCTAAGAGTAAATCGTACAAACTGATGTATGACTGATGAATAGAAAATATCCGTTTCCGATTTCTTGTTTGCTGTGTGTGTTTGAGGCGAAATAAGTGTACTGCACATACATCATGCCAATGTTTAATATTCATGATGACTGTGCATCCGTTCAGCCTTTTTCCGTACACAGTCAGAAAATGTGGGGATTCAAATTAAATTGTGATGCACATAAAATCCATTCCCACAGCTGATTTTTCGAGGGACTGTTGTAACTATGGTAACAGTTCTACACCGAATGCACCGAATTGTGTTGACTGGTGGATTATAATTTGGATATCACTCATACAGATTTTTTGATTGATAGGAAACAAGTTTTGACCTGCCTAATTAAAGCTCTAGCAGGCAGAATTCATGAAAAATGAATGAAAGTGCACCCCCTCCTCCTGCAGCTCTGTGTTTATAAATAGAGGCTGACAGACTCACGTACAGCTTCTACCCACCAGCGGTTAAATGTAAATGTTCTGACACAGGATAGATTTTCTTAAAGCTTGGAAATAGAATGAAAAGAGGTGCAGAAGATGAGAATTACAGCATGCAGAAAAGTTAGTAAGTGTTACAGTATTCAGATAAAAACAGCATCTGAAGCGGATTCGTGTTTTGAGTTAGGTTTCCAGTGTATAGGCATCCTTTTGTGAGGAAGTGAACTCATTCTTTTGTATTTCTGCTTTGTATCTTAAATATAAATGTGAATATTTGTAGATATTTATGGGTTCGATCCAGCGAAAGTGAACATCAAACATGAAAAAGTACATTTGCACACATTTATAAAGTGGGCTTATTTTTTAGCTAAAGATCTGTATTTTGTGTAACTGTTGTCCTTTTTAAAATACCACTTACACAGTACATAAGAAGTTCCAAACCTTCTGCTAGGCTGCATTAAATTAAGAAAAACACATGTAAAAGACTGTATTACTGTGAGGAATTCAAATTCTGAATGAGAAAGTTTGTGAATTCATGAACTGGTCACATTTAAAGGCTATCTGTGAACTGTTACTGAGAAATGACTCTTTATTTGTCATTTATCTATATCAGTATGGACCAGCACAAGTTGTAACACCGTGCTAGTATTAACCCCTTGATGCTGATTGTTGCAAAATCACATCAACACCCCCCCCGCTCCAAAATGCAACCAAAATACGATCTACTTGAAAGAAAAAAACACAAGTCCATATTTTTTTTTTCCACAATTGGAAATCGATTCAGGTGTTAAGGGATTAAAGACAATAAATAAAGCATTGTGATCATATCTTGTTGTTTTAATAAATAAGTCAACATTTTAGGTGATGCATACAATGGTAAAGAGTCGTCCATATGTTACTATGGCAACCTATTCACATGTTACCACATTTTTATGTCAGTAAAACAGAAACTTTTCAACATTTTATCCAAAATGTATTTTGAGCATAGTTGAACATAATATCTAAAAGGTTTTGTCCTACTTGATATTTATTTCTGTCGAGAACCACATGTTTTGAACGTTTGTGTAAAACTTAAGACATTGTCTGTTTCAAATCCACATGTTTCCGAACAGTAATTTGACATTTTTCACCTAAACATTTTATGGAGTGTTTATTTGCACCCGGGTACAAATAGAATATTTCACACAATTCTTCTATTTACACCCATCTGTGCAAAAGGTTAATGCTTGCGTAATTTCCTGTCTATTGGTGGCATTTCCTGTGAAAAGAGCGTGAATCGTTTTCTACACGCAGGCTACTTGAACTCTAGGAGTTGTATTCTATGGAGGGCCTCTTCTTAAAAAGAAAATGAAACTAAATTAAACTTTGCCCACGTTGACCTTGAAATCTTTCCCGAATAAGCTTTTGTTTTGACTGGAGTTAGGGTTAAAAAGGTAACAGCTATTGTATCTCTATGGTGGCCTAGTGGTTACGTGGACTGACTGCAGTGCAAATTGGCTTTTTAATTGCCGGTTCAAATCTCGTATGAGGCATGATTATAGGGTGACCATACGTCCTCTTTTCCCTGGACATGTCCTCTTTTTACAGCCTGTCCGGGGTGTTTTATGAATTCATGAAAATGTCCGTTTTTATTGTTTTTCACGGGACCAATTAGCACCTCCATTTTTTTTTTAATTTTTTATAACAACTCAAATACTGGTTATAAGACACATGGCATTTTTCAGTAAGCTTCAAATATCATTTAAGTATCTTGAGCCTGAGCCGAATGTCCTCTTTTTCTGACGTCAAAATATGGTCACCCTACATGATTACCCACATTCCTGTCCAGCAATTTCGTTTCATTTTCTTACTATGTTTCAAAAAACATAGTATTCAACTGAATTTCAATTTCAAGTTTTAACAGATGCAACACAAAGATAAATAAATCAATGTCGCTGTGTTTGCAATATATGCTTGCAATGACAGTCAGATACTTACTATTTGTATCTAGAATATCTAGCTGTTTATTTTTTGTATTAGTCGTGGTTATGCTACTCAATCTGGGTGTAAATAGAAGAATTGTATGAATATATCCTATTTGCACTCAGGTGCAAATAGACACTCCGTTGCTATTTACACCCAGGTGTAAATTACAATGTACACTATTTACACCTTGGTGCAAATAGCATCTGCCAACATTTTATCTCCCCGAATTTTGTCCTACATAATGTTATAATGTTAAAGTGCTTCTAATACGTGCTCAAATATGTAGAATACATGCATGCAAGTTACTCTGCTTATATAGTAGAGACTGTTGAACATGAAATGTGTCCATGTGGTACTGCTTGATTGGACCCTTATACATTTTGTGCTTCTTTACCAACTTAACAACATAACATAAATAAAATACAATTCGATAAACAAAGTAATAAATAAAATGTAATAAAAGAAATAACGCATTATGTAATACAACAATAGCCACGTTTTAGTTTACATGGACACAAATAATCGGAATAAAAGACCAATCAGAGTGAAAATGCTTCATGTAAACACGTCAATTGGAAGATTCTGATCCGATAGAGTACGTTCAGAAAGAAAACTATTCCGAAAGAGAGGCGTGGTTTATTCCGATCATTATTCCGATCGGCGTCAATGTACACACCCGTTCAAGTCAAAGCATGGCAGGAACGAAGTTAATGAAACGAAATTAACATGCACCAGAAGGTAGGAAAATACAATGTGAAGGACGCAAAAAATTAAAACCCTCGCATCACACAGACGCGCGCCGTTTGTTTACATCGGAGGCGGAAATACGGCTTCTTCTACTATTTCCGGAAAATTGGACCAATCCGCTCATGCCCAAACCTTTTTTCCCGATTAAACGCTGTGTGCATGTATACGCATGACATGATTGGATCGTGTTATTTAGTGTCCATGTAAACAGTTGATTAAGATATTCCGATCATCCAAGATTTTGATCGGATTGGGAAAATGTGTCCATGTAAACATGGCTATTGAAAGTCTTCTACAGTGAAAGGGCCCAGCTGAGGTGGTTCAGGCCTCTGGTCAGGATGCCTCCTTGGTGAGATTCTGCAGGTACATGGCGCTGGGAGGAGACCCTGGGGAAGACCCCGGACACACTGGAGGGATTACATCTCTTGGCTGGGACGGGAACACCTTGGTGTCCCCCCACAGGGCTGGAGGAGGTGGATGGGGAGACAGAAGTCTGGGCTGCTCTGCTGAGGCTGGTGGATGGAGGATGGATGGTTCCATTTAATGTGAGGGGCAAAGTAAAAAAAAAAAAAAAAAAGCTGCTCATAGGAGTGTACATCTGGACTATTGTTTGACTTGTTAAGGTTGTCTCTTGTAAAAGAATCAAATGTGTTGAAGTACAGCATGGTTACTTTAAACCGTGTCTTAATTCACATGACAATCACTCTTACTGGGAGGTATGCATGTACTCTGGTTTACATTTACAGTGATAAAAGATTTCAGCCATTTCGCCCCCCCTTATTTTACACATAAAACGGTGAAAGAAAAAGGAATACATTCATTTATCAGTCGGCAGCAGCAACTTAAAATGTGTTTTCAAGCCACAAAGCAATGCCTCCTGTGTGTGTGTGTGTGTGTGTGTGTGTGTGTGTGTGTGTGTGTGTGTGTGTGTGTGTGTGTGTGTGTGTGTGTATACCCCCATATTTGGCTGTTTGTCTGCGTGATAATTTTGGGTTTATTATGAAAGTGGGCAGCTTTGTATTCACTTGTCACATGCAAGTGCAAAGTCAAAAAAAGTCTAAAAAATAAGAAAAGACGGCAGATCAGTAGCAGTCCAGTGGAAAGCCTAATTAGATATTGGCTGAAGGTAGTATGGACAGCTCTGCTTCTCGCATCCTTCACAGTCATTATAAAGTATCCAAAAGAAGCCAGCTGTTATGGCTGACAGCTCTACAATGAGCCTCATTTTGTGTATGTGTGTCAGGTTCAGGGATAGCTTCTAAATGCTGGAGAGTTTAAAAAGAGGAGCTTGGGTAGTTACACGCATACCCCGAGTCCCCTGTGATGTGAAATTGAAAACTCTGATTCATGCGAAGGCTTTCAGGCTTTTTTCCTCTCTGTCTCTCACTTTCTCTTTGGCTGCATTCAGGCTGCGGGAAAACGCGGCACAAATCAGATTTTTTTTTTGTGTTCATGTGTGACTCAGATCGTTTTTTTTTTTTTTTTTCATGACAGTGTGAATCCCATGGAATCAGATCTTTTCAGTTCGGATTCGGGACACTTCTGTTTGTGGTATTAATGAGATACAGGTCGGATGGTTTGTAGTACCTTAACAGTCGTATTAGAGTTAATGAGATTAGTCACATTTCTGCCTACGCCTGTCTTTGCACTTGAAGTTTGTTTTTGACCTCACTAAAGCTGTGTGAAATGCACAGCAGAGACTGCAGAGCGAAGATGACACAAGGTTTGTACTGTTAAAGACAAAACATGTAAAAGATGTAAAAAGATTAAAAGGAAATGTTCCCACAAGTAACTTCTTAAAATATTACTAGCCACCAGCAAGAAGGTAATAGCTAAGAAATGGCTAAACACAGAGCCACCAACAAAAGGAGAGTGGGTAACAATTGTAAAGGAAATGTTTGTCATAGAAAGGCTGATGTTTAATCTCAGACTTGATAAATTAGATTAATATTGGTCCAAATGGATGGTGTACATGAATGTTGTACAAGAAGACTTTTTTTTGTTACCATGTTATGTAACACCCCCCCCCCCTTTCTTTTAACATGCTCCTTATTTTTATTTAACACTTATTTATTCCCTTTCTGATGTCAAGGTAAATTCTATATTTGCTTAAGTTTAATAATGGATTAAGGATGATACGGATGATACGGACTGAATGTTAACCACACTTGAGGCCCTGTCGATGCTCCCTTCCACTTTTGTCCACTCCGGAAATGTTGGAAAAATAACCCTGAACACAAGAAATGACTGCTAAAAAGACCAACTGTATTGTGCTTCCCCTGGTGTTCTGTCTGTTCATCAGTATGTACATTTGTGTTACTTGTAAAAACCAAAATATAAAGTTAAAACATATCTATGACAGGCTTTTTTGTCTTTTGGGAACTTTTACTTTTTTTTTTAAGAGTTGAGGAGCCAGTAAAGATGTAGATCTATGGCAATTCATGATGTATTTGGGTCTCAAAGAGATGCCAAATTTATCCTTTAGGTTCCAGGATGTAAAAGTTTTGGAACCACTGCACTGATGCAGAGGATTCAGTTCTAACATCAAGGCGAGGCAAGTTTATTTGTATAGCACAATTTATACAAAGGGCAATTCACAGGGCTTTACAAAATGGAAAAAAGACAGGTTAAAAACACACAATTACAATTAGAACATAAATAATAATCAATTAAAATAAAGTCAAAGAGAAGAGTGCCGATAGAACACTTTAACATAACATTTTATTTTAACATAATACCTTTAACAAATAATGTGAGGAGCCAAAAGTCGGATCTGGGCAAAACGTCTGACTGGAGTCGGGTGAATGTGGTCTTTCTCTGCGTCCCGTCTCCCTCAGGTGCATCTTGCTTAGAGGATAGAAACGAACAGCACACAACATACATACGAACTCCCCTCTGCCGTTTTCCAGCGTCTGTCCTCCAACTCTTTAGTCGGTGAGGTATAGGACGTGCAGCCCCAGGGTGCTTTTTATAGCTTTAAACAGGGACTGGTTTGTGTGTATGTACGACAGTTTGTGTGTTGAGTCTGCCTCTGTGATTGTGTGTGCGCGCGAGAACACACTCCAGGGGGACTGCTATCTGATCCATTGAGATGAATGGCCTGTCTGTATCTCCTCTATACAGCTGACACTATCAAATAGCCGCTGCCTTTCTCTCTCTTTTGCCCTCGTCTCTCTCTTTCCCTCGCCTTACCCTGTTGCCTGTTGGTGTCCTCTTATTACAGCGCACCCTCATTTGTTGTTTACAAGTAGACCGAAGGATGACTGGCATTTTATCTCGGCAGACGAGAGGAGCAACAAAGATAGAGAAGACCGAAAAAATAAATAAATAAAAAGAATCTTAGACAGAAAGAGAGGGAGGGAGAGATTCAAAGACAGAGGTAGCGGAAGCTGCTCTGTCTGCCAACATCTGTTGCTGCAGGGCAAAGACAGGGAGGTGTGTGTGTGTGTATGTGTCACAGAGAGAGTGTGATGGTCAGGATTAATTCAGACAGACCATTTGATGCTTGAGTGATTCTCGTCTCCCTGTTTCTCCTTCTAATGGTTCACTATTGTGATTGTGAGTCTTTTATCTGTCCATCCATCAGCTGTCCTGACGACTGTGTCATTATTACCAGGTTGATGACTTTGTTAAGATAAAGGCATATCTTATTACAAGGGGAAATTCCAGTATTATTATACTATATTATTATTATTATTCTAGACATTGGCAGCTACTGGGCTTGTTATGTTGGCCAGTACCACTGACGCCAGTTAGAACTAGCCCACACTAATGCACACATTTCTCTAAATGAATATTTCTCCTTTACATTTTAATAAAGCAAATTTTCCACACAACCTTTGCATTTTTACAAGAATGCTAAAATGACAAACTCTAAATGAGGAGAAATTGGAGGTGCATGTGGTGTTGATCTGTTAATATCAGTTCAGCTGCCTGTTGAACAAATATTGAGTGCCAAGTTGTAACCTAACTAAGTGTTATGTCCTGTGCAAACTGGACATGTCATAAATAAATATGATGAAAGTTTGAAAAACTTGCCCACAAATACATTGCTTCAGTAATATAGACATTGGTACCGATATGAGTTTGTAACAGTTGTGATACTAAATTCGTGGCAGAATGTTGTATATATAAATAGTAATGGAGAGTCTAGAGTTCCACTTGCAGCCTGTGCAGAAAGACACGTACAATGTAGGCTATATTTGTTTCAGATAGATAGATAGATAGATAATTTTATTGTCTGTTCCAGGTAAAAACAGAAATTCCTCTTTTGTCACGGCCATAAAACAAAGTTTTAAAACCACACTCAGGCATTAAAAACAAACAGCACAACAGATAAAAACAAATAAAGCACATAAAATAGCTAAAAACACAGTGTTGTCTATTTTGTGTTGCAGAGGGGATAAAAGTTGTTGGAGGTTTGTGTCCTGGCCAGTGGGGTTCTGTAGCATCTGCCTGATGCAGCAGCATAAAGGAGTGGTGGAGTGGATGGGAGGAGTCTTCAATGATGAGGGTGACTTTCTTCAGCACTGATCTTCTGTACAGTTTACACAGAGGGGGTTGGGCTGTTTAAATGATTTTACTGTCCTGATTCAGGAGAATTTTGTTTTGGGTTTGATGGTGAGGAAGTTGAACCAGGTTGAGATGTTGTAGGTGAGGTTGGATTCGAGGAGTGGTTTGTAAACGAGGGTTAAAATGTCTTTAGCTGATGTTAAAGGATCTGCGCTTCCTGAGCAGGTGGAAATGCTGGTGTGCCTTTGTGTACACAGAGTCTGTGTGTTGGCCCAAGGACAGGAAGGTGTCAACAATGGTAATGTAACACAAGCTCCTCACTTTGCACCAATACCTTGATTTGTGTCGCAAACTCTCGTCTTCTGAGAAGACAAAGCGCTACTTTTTGGCCGTGTAATATTGATGTTCTATGTTAAAGTCCTCATTGGTTTGAGAAAATGTTTTACACAAAAAATGTCCCTGATATGTCAATACCTGTATTTTACATTTTTATTGTGTTTCTTTATATATATATTTGATAGAAATAACAGATAACGCATAATAGATGGTTGTGTTAATGAAGACAGGAAAACACACAACATGCATATAGAAGGCTTTGTCTCCTAAACTAATATGCAGATGAAGGTAGTGGGACTAAATATCGAGGGGGGGGGGGGGGGTAACATACAACCACAGTACTGCTGTTTGCACCAAAATGGGTCTGTACTGACTGTAATCTACTGTAGGTAATACACAAAAACAGACCGCTGTAGTTGTTAATTGGGGTGTGACGTCATTTCTAATATCCCTGGCTATACAGACACACATAAATAGGAGTTTTTAATAATCTTAACTGTGGAAAAAGCTGTTTTATTAGCCTTAAAATTCACTTTATGTGTGAATGTCAGGCCCAAAGTAGAGAAAAATGATTATAAATTATTTGTGTGGAAGCCTTAGCTGTTTTTTTTTTTCCCCCATTTATGTATTTCCTGAAAGAGAGTTTATTCAGGGAGCTTTGCCTCAGACATGAAGCTATTTATAAGTAACAGCAGAGAGAAAACAAACCTGATTAAATTTAACATGCTGTGAGTCATGGAGCCCATGGAATGATGTGAGATGATGTGCATTCATATCACAAAACATTTGGTTACTGAAGAAATCAGGAACACACCATTATGAAAATACACCGTGATCAGTATAAAACCTACTCATCACTGCTGGAAGGAGTTTCTCGATATACAAGTCCATTTTTGATCTGTATAAGGCTCTTTTTAGTCAAACATATTAATGACATGGGCCCAGCCGATGACTGATGTCAATCACTAGTTCTGTGTTTCTCTACATTGATGTAACGTGCGCTGTCTCCAGTCTTCTACATTACTTAGTCCTTTGTGCTGAGTTGGAGGCTATGGCTCATTAGGAAACATTAGCAGCTCAACTGGGCAGTAATAACAGCTTCATAAATCACACTGTTCCAGCACATAGGTCTACTAGTGTTATAGACTGTAATAATGTGCTTTCCACAGGTAACACTGCAGCCTGTTTACTGGTCACTCTGGTGCTGTTAGGGATGGATGGGTGGTTGAGACATCATTTGTGGTTCATTCACTGGAGGATTTTTTGTTACTGCTAGTTTGCAGTTTTTGTGACAGTTCGACCAACTTCAGTCTCAGTATGTGTTGCCAGCCCCTTTCACACTTGAAGGCACTTTGGGCACTTTTTGGAGAATTTGGGACTTCAGATTCAGTTGAGGACACTAATTCCCATGGTCCTCCTCCAACTGGTAATGTACAGAATGTCAGTCTTTTAATTAATGCTTGCAATGTTAATGTAATTTTCAAAATATAAAGGACCTAGGGGTGTGTGATTAATTGATTTTAAATCGAAATTGGATTTTTTGATTAGGACGATTTTTAAAAAAAGGGTAATCATCAAATCGATTTCATCTCTCGTGTCTCCAGGCCACACGTTTCCAGGCTACCCTAGACTCCTCCTCCTAACTGAATCTGGGAGCTGAATTGATGGGCCCACAGGAGTGATATCAGTGTAAGCTGTGGTCCATGCACGGATCCCCCAGCTCAAATATAATTGCGTGGGGAACTCCTCATCTTACCTTGTCCCACATGGATCCGTACCGTACCGTCTTTTTCCGATCCAGGTCTGAGAGGAACCCAGACAACCCTCTCCCCAGTTATGTCGACCAGCTCTGGGGGAATCCCGAGGCGTTCCCAGGCCAGCCCAAAGATATAATCCCTCCAGCGAGTCTCCTCCCTGCACGGCTCCCCCTATTTAAATATAACCGCATGGGGATCACTCATATCATGTGGTCCTCACACGCATGACTGATGCTTGTCACTGGCTTAGTTTGGTATCACTCTGTGAGCCCATCACAGAATTTTTGGGGATTCTGTGATACTATCACAGATTTGCAGTAGGGAGCACATGAACACGGCATGCCGACTTCTGTTGTCTTTTGTCGTTTTTATCCACAAATCGAAATTGAAAAATTTAGTTTTTAGAGGATTAAGTCAGGATTTTATTTTTGGCCAAAACCATGCAGCCCTGTAAGAATCAAACATCGACAATAAAACCTAAATAAATAACAAAATAACTTGAGGTCAAGAGTGAGAGAAAAGTCAGCCAGTGTAAATTTCAGGTTTTTCTGTAGAACTGAACGAGATGAAAATTATTACTCTATACCATTTGAAAATTATACGTTACTGAAAGTGTTCACTTTAGCAAAATGTCACAAGTTGGCACAATATGAATACGTACAGAAAATTGCAGTATTTTTTCTGATGTAAACTTTTCATTCAAGAAAGATTGGAGTGGTTGTATGAGAGTAGAGCTGTGTAAAAATAGGATTCTATGAGTTTTCTCAAACATAAATGCTGCACAGTTGACCTCCACACTTCAAACACTGCTCTTCTACTGTAAGTTGACTAAATCTCAGTGGGCTGAATATCAGTGTATTAGTGTGTTTCAAAAAGAACACTGCATTGTTATTAGTATTATTATTTTTCAAATTGAAGGCAGTTGTAGGTGTATTTAAGCCTGTTATTCTTTAGAATCTTGCACTAAAAGCGTTGTCATTTTAACCCGCAGGAGTTTCTGTGATGTGTCATTATGCCACAATGTCATAAATGAAATTGGAGGACTGTGACAAATTCAGATCAGTCTAGGTAATTAAGAAAGAAACCATCACGAACAACAAATTCAGTGACAAGAACTCTTATATAAGAGTACAAGATGGAATATCAGATGAACTTTAGTCTGTGAAGCATCAAAAGTGTTGTAACATGACAGATTTTCCCTCCTTCTGTACTCTTTAATGAACACTTAAGACATAAATATATTAGTGTGTTGAACAGGACCTGTCACTAGCTTTTGCTGCAACACACTTTATGTCCTCTCTGCAGCCGGCTCCCATCACCCAGACCAAACAGACTGAGGACACTGAGATAAACTCCGGTTGTGTCTGGACTCTGTTCTAAGGAGTTTATATAAGCAAACGTGCTCACATCTCATGTCATCTGAATGATGCATGTTCATGTTAGTGAGCTGCATTGCTGCATTATACTGTATTGGTGATAATCTGTGCTGTTATTGAAGCTGTAATACAGTGACTTTGTGTTTTGTCTCCCCTCTTTTAGCTGTCAGACACACTAATCCTCTTCCCTTCTTGTGTGCTATCCTCCTACTCGGCTTCTGTCTCTTTTCTCTCAGTTTCTTTTCAGTGAAACGAGCAGACTCAGAATGCTGTCCATACAGCTCTCTACCTTTGTCTCTTAAACAACTGCCATTCCACTGTATTATTTCACCGGCCCCTATTATTCTTGTGAAACCATCTTTTCTTTGCTGCTACAGTGCTGCTGAAGTGTTTGTGCTCTGCGACTGCATATTTATTCTTCTTTCTGCGCATGTTTTCTCTTTGTGCATCTCATTTTTCTTTTTTTTTGTGTGTGTGTGTGTGTGTGTGAATCTGGGTGTGTCTGTACTGACAGGTACCTTATTTGATGTTTACCTGTAGTGTGCTAATTAATCACTCACTCACATTGCAGCGTGTGTTTTTAATTAAGAATACGTTCAGATGCTGTTGTCACAGTTGAGGCTTTGTAACTTCTTTAAAAGAGGCATAAAAGCTCCTCTTTTCTGTCTCTGCCACCTTCTTTCTCTGTGCTTCGATCTATTCTGCAGTTGACAGGTAATTTATGAGCGAGGGAACGGAGGGGGCTACACTGACACAGACCTGGCGTCAGCAAACACACAGTCACACATACACACACACAAACAAACACATACACAACAACACACACGCATACACGCAGCGGGTAAATCATCACCTTGTCCGTGTAACTGATGGTCGAGTTCAGAGGTCAATGACCAATACCTGACCTTTGTTGATACCAGAGATGACGTTTGTCTTGCGTGTGTGTCTGTGTGTGTGTGTGTGTGTCTGCTTGTGCTGTTAATGTATGTGAGCGTTTTTGTGTACTTGCTGCCATCTTTGCCGGGAAACGGTAATCAGTTTCAGTGTGGAGGTGATTTAATCTGTGGGTCACGTGCATGGGATGGATTCATCACAGAGCAAATAGATCACTGTCACACACACTTACACTCAGACACACACACACACACGCAGAGCAGGTAATTTATAAGGGGTTAAATGGTTGGTCAAATGGCAGAGCTGTGCCGCTGACCTCCGGGTCATGGCGGGTACTTCTGCCTCCTGCCTTCTTTGTTTCTCTCACTTCTCTGTCATTTCACATGAGTCTGGTCTAAACAAGAACCCACCTCGACGTTACACCTCAGCCGTTGTCCTTTTGCAGTGCTGTTGAAAGCTTTATCACAGTCTGCGTGTTTGTTCCTAGATGTGGGAGGACTCTACCCTCTTTAGGGAATTTGGATGTGATTGCGGAGGTACAAAGAGCGGAAAACAAAGCAGATAACGGGGTCATAGGTAGACTCATTTGTTGTCTTTCTTTTGTGATAGGTTGCAGTGTATTCCCTCACTTCTGATGTTCTCAGGGCAGAGCACCGCACAACAGTATATTTTATTTTTTTGGAGTCTGTGTATGTATTGTGTTTTAAGTATATGCTAATGTTTTTATCCCACTGCATCCAATCCTGTTTTTCTGAAGTGAAACCTTAAGAGATGTATTTTTGGCTTCTTTTTTGTTTGTTTAACTGTGTGTGTGTGTGTGCGTGAGCGCATGCACGTTTAAGTGTTTCCGCTAAAAGATCTAGGCCTGAAGTCAAAATGATAATGGAGTACAATAAGAGTCTTTGTCTCACCAAATTATATGGAAAAACCTTCAATCTGCATTTGTTTACTGTTTTCTCCATCTCACACTTGCACTGTTGCACATAAACAACACGTATGCATGGACACACACACTCACACACATAACTTGACCCAAAAAACAGAGGACAAAAACTTATGGATTGAGAGGAAGTGACTAGAGGAACCCTTTTTGTTGTTACAGGGGTGGCTTTGTGGACTGTTCTTTACAGCGACAGCCGTGGCCTTGGGCATTATGTTTTCTGGTTGTCTGTCAGTGAGCAGGACTGGGAGATATTGAAAATGCTTTTTTCACATTAATCAATGTCCATATTTATGAGGACATGTAATTTGATAACGCTGCCAATGTGAAGACTGTCCTGATAACAACTGAAGCCTGAAGAAAAGGACACCGATTATCTAAACTGAACAGTTTTACTGGATCATGGACAGGTGTTTTCATCACTTTTGTTAATAATAGATGTAGTCCAATATATTTAACCCTTAGATGCACCAGTGTCTCGATCCTACATACTTCCATGAGTGGATCATAAATGACCCGTGTTATTGTGTTTTTATGCCACTTTTGTCATGTTAAAAATAATCATTTGTAAAAATATTTTGCTCCATGAAAGAATGATTTTATTTTATGTTTGTAAAAAAAAAAAAAAAAAAAAAAAAAAAAAAAAAATTTTTTTTCCCCCAAATGAATTGATGTAGAATGAAAGGTTACAATTAAAATCAATTATAAGAGTCATTTTTGATCTGCCGATGGAAGCTTGGGGTTGTAATACAAGAAGTGGATTTTCATAAAATGTATGTCAATGACCTGTTTTTCGAAGAATACCTGGAATATGAAATAACAGTTTTTTATAATTATTTTTGACCCACTTAAGCATCTAAGGGTTAAACAAAGGACATTAGACAAAACACAAATTTATCCACTTTACTTTGTTATTTAAATATAGATTTCAGAGTTCATATAGTGCACTTGAATGCACCCTGAACTTGTTGACCTTAGCTGTGGAAAAAAAAATCAACACTGACAGCAGCAGGACAGAAACCAAGTGTGTTTACATGACACCAAAACATGGAAAAATACAATTATAAATATATTTATATAAAATAAAAATAAAATATAAATAATATTGCACTCATCACTATTTTGGTACAAATATCTGCCTCCGTGTTAGATTCACTTGTCACATTGAATCTGCCTGCATTTGCTACTCCGAAATTAATAGTTTTGAACCCTTTCCTGTTGGTCAAACATGATTTGGTTTCTGGAAGGAGTTTAACAAAGCAGAAGCTGCACATTGGCTAGCAGTGGTCACATTTTTTTGTACTATGTGATAGATCCATCCAGATAATGTGCTAAGTTGCTCTTGCTCCAAATTTTTGGTTGGATATTATAAAAGCATGTCATATCTTTGCATAAATATCAAACTTCCTTCATCAACACAACAACATTATTACATTCAAATATTGGACGGCCGTGGCTCAGGAGGCAGAGTGGGTTGTCCAGTAACTGAAGGTCATGTGCCATTGTGTCCTTGGGCAAGACACTTCACACTTCTTTGCCTCCGATGTCACTCACACTGCTGAATGTGTATGACTGTTCGGGGGTGATCGCTAAGCTAATGCTATTCATAAATGTCAAGGTCTTTGGACCATTAAATGTGAACATATGGATAAACACCATAGATAGTTATAAAGTAAGTATACAGACATGGTCAAACTGAACAAGCTGAATGAAAATTTAGGTAACTCAACACAAATTGACACAGATGGAAAACTTTTTCATTCTCCTGCAGCACATGTTCAGTTTATCCATTACTTGTCCATCATTACATTAATGCTCTATCTTGACAATCAAGGACTTTGAGTGACTTTTAAAGACCATGGCCGAATCCCAATTCCCCCCTTAACCCTCAATCTTAACCTTCAGTCTCAAAAATGCGCGCTGCCGCGAAGGGTAAGTGCTGTCCCAATTCTTAGAACGTGAAGTTGAGGGACAGGTTTAAGGGCTGAATCGCCCTCAATATTGAGATTTTCCAGCACCACCCTTGCGAG
>JAQQZY010000001.1:26463126-26479894 GCA_030068375.1 Ostorhinchus rueppellii
AGCAAACAGGCTCCCAAAAAGCTTAAGGGTTGTCCCAATTCTAAGTAACAAGATAGCCCTTACACTTAGTTTTGAGGGCAAAAATAGATGGTTAAGATTGAGGGTTGAGATTGAGGGTTAAGGGGGGAACTGGGATTCGGCCCATGTCTCAAAAATAGGTATAGATGGTCAATTCTCCTGTCACCTCAATGCGAAACAGTAAATGCTAATACTAGCGGCAGTGTATGTTAGAATGAATTAGAATACAATCCTACAGGGATAATGAAGTGGGTTGCACCTTAACCTATATTTTCTCTTTTTTTCCAATTTTTCTTGTATGAATGTCTTTGATTTTCTGACATACAGTAGTAGTTTGGAGGAGTTCATGGTGGCTGCACCATATTATCATTATTTTGCCAGGCTTTAACTCAACATCACTTCTAAGTCAATTTAGCAAATACCTAAGGAAATAAATACATCTTGAACCAAGTGATTTTTAGTGCAAAAATGTGTGGGTTTTTTTTTTTGTTTTTGTTTTTTGTCTTCTCAAATTCAGTTTTTCCAGTTAGCCAGCCAACACCAATAGTAAAATACTTTCTCATTCTATGTCAAATATTCTCAAATGGACTCATCATTCACCTACAAAACTGTTGGTGAATGATGACTGATGTTTCGTACTGAGTGAAACAAACCACTGATTTTCTTTTCAACTTCTTTGATTGTTTGCTTCTTGTAGGCTTAACTACAGAATGTACTGACTTCTGCTGAGGATCACCCTCAGTGCTTTTCCATTATCCTAATATTTGGCCTCTTATTTACTCTCAATGAAACATCTCTCAACTTTGCCTTTTGATTAGATCACAGAGACTTTCAAGCTCTCTTGTGAAAAAAGTGGGCTCATTTTCACAAATTTAGCTGAAGTGATTTCTTTCATCTTCTGACTGCTTCTCTTCAGACCAGTTTCTGTTTCACTTCGACTTTTTTTCCCCCCTCTATTCATCTATTTTCCTGCTTGTTTTTCCAGCTCTGCCGAATGGAAAGGTAAAGTGCTTCTGTCAAAACCAAAATAGAAGCTTTAGAAAGGTGTTTTACGCCTGTCATGGAAGTATTCAAAGGGGAGGTTTTATACAAAGAACTCTTGTTAAATGTAGATTAAAAAAGTAGAAGAGCTGAAACATCTTAGCACATTGAGACAGTTGAAACATTCTCTTTACCCTTAATGATTTAACATCTTGTCCTTTTGGATGGGTGGAGACCAAAATGGTGCGAGTGGACATTTTAACACTCCCTGCTCTCTACTCCATCTCTGAGTAATGGTCTCTAACTTCAATGATTCATAGTGTAAGGCAGTGACAACACACAAACACACACACTAATCTACCTGCATGCAAACCCACCCTTAACTCACTCTCAACCCTCCAGAGTGCTTTTACCAGAGAAAAGTCTCAATGCACCCAGTCCCACTTCACTCTTTTACTAGTACTTCTCTCTCTCAGACCTATCATCTGGCACTTTTCACTCTCTATCCTATCATTACGTCATGAAGCCTCTGACAAGTAGAAGGCACTATATTCATACTCCTCGAACTGGTTCTTAGAGTTGTGTGTCTGAATACGTGTAGATTTTTGTCACTGTGTTTTATTCTCCTAATCAGCCGCAAAACTGATTGTGCTGCCTTTCTCATCCATCAAACCCTAGACTCCTTTTACCAACTTGATATTAGCATGCATATGCATATGAGACCTTTCAGTGATGCGCACCCTCTTCCCTTTGTCTGACTTTGTGCCTTTTACTTCCTGGACACGTGCATGTGCTTTATAGACATGTAGAACTCACAAAACAAATGCACGCAACATAGACAATAGTCGCTTTTCCACTGAACATGTGCAGAAAACTTTATCGATATTTACTAAATGTAAAAAAAAAACCAAAACAACAAAAAAACAGTAGTGCATAAAGTTGGTTTTTCTGTTAAATCACAAATGCAATGATTTGTTTATTTATTATTGCGAGATGTCATGAGAAGTCATTCCATAAACATGTAGTCGAACATAAATATTGTGTTGATTTACAGATATATTCATTACTATAATTGTATATTATCCGTCTATCCCGTCCTAAATTTAAAACTTATTTGGTTTCCTTGTGTCCATACTCGTCTTCTTTACTTGTTGTAAGGTTCATCAACATTCTTTTTTTTTTTGTTAAATTCAGGTGACTAGTTGTGGAAAAAGGTCTTTCCGTTGCAGTTTAGCGTGATATACCAGTTTCACTATACCTGGAAAAACCACCTCTTGCCAGCACAAAAAACTTTAAATCGAAAATCGAGAGTTTGGGCAAAATTCTCGTTTTTACATTAGGCACATTTTTATGCGCAAGTTATATTTGTGCAATTTGAGAGTCAATGGAAAAGCGACTAAAGTATGGAACTTGAGTTTCATCCTTTCCACATCAAGGTTCATGATGCATTTGTGTTTCCAAGCTATAATTAACTAAAATATAACTCTCAATAGTTCCTAAAAATAAATTCATCATGCAAACACAAGAGATGGAAGTTGGCAGGTTTTTACTGGCAGCAATGCCATTGTCAGTTCATCTTACCTTTCATTTGTTCATTAATTCCCTTATTGATTCCCCATAAATTTTCTTTGTGGGAAGAAAGGTAAAAAAAATAAAAATATTCAGATGTGTGACGTGCCTTCCTGCATTTCCCATTATCGTTGTTTTCAACCTTCCTTGAAATGACCTTTTTACAGAACAGAAGTGGTTCTGTTGTCCTCTTTGTTCAAGAGACGCTTTAGTATTTCCTCCTCTTTGCTAAATACTGTAGGTACAAGAAGTCCATGTCAGTGTTTTGCATCACACAACTGTCATAAAATAACATAGTGCAGCATCCAGGAATTGATGAGGCATATGGTTCCGATAGATTAGACAATTGGGAAGTCGTCAACGGAAAACGGGGTCTTGGTTCCTTTCACTAACAAGCAGATTGTTTTCGTGGGATTTGGAACAAGCAACCAGAGCTAGACCAGAGTGAGCATGATGTTTTCAAGAGCAAGATAAAAAGTATGGCCTGAAGGCAGAGCTGTCTGTACATCGACAACATTACACTCTAGGAGTCTTCACTGCAAGGGCTAGTTGTTATTTCCCAATAGGTGGATTATAAACGAAACAAGAAACCTTGATATAGATTTTGTGTGGAGGGCTCTATGATGGAGGATGCATCAACTGCAAGCCACACAAGGTCAAAAACACTGTCATCTGGTCACAGCATCAACCCAGTCGAAACATTTTTTTGTCCCAACCCAGTGTGAGACCAAATAATGAACTCCCCAACACACACTGAACGATCGGAAAGTAACGTGTTAATAGTTTGATTTGAAATAATTTATATGAGAAAAATCTAGCTGTCTATACAGAAAATCCTCAAAGAACACTAAGGTATATTATGTTAATGGTGTTCAATTTCTGCCAAAAACAGGTTTCAGACTAAATTTAAGTAAAATGAGAGGTTGGTTGTTGGTATCTTCAGCACCATTGGAGAGGAAACTTTATCTAAGGTGACTGAGGAAGAAATTGTGTTTACAGATGATATATTAAAGTTTTATTCAGCTTCAGTTTCTAATTAATGTCATTAATTCATGTGTGCTTCACCTCCAGCCGGCAAGAAAGAAAATAGAGGAGAATAAAGTTTAAAATTGCATCAAGTAAACATTGAAATAATTACTGAATAATTGGTCTTTGATTATTACACTGTCTGACTGAAGGACTTTCTGTAATGTTACATATTTATGGTAAAACGCAAACTAAAATGTTGCTTAAGTGACCAGATGCAAGATTAAGACTATGATTAATAAAAGTAATTAAAAAAACAACTGTATTCTGACCATTGACAGGAAATGAACTGAAACATTGGATAAAATCATAGTATACAATCCCACAAATAAAATAAAAATATGTAATGAACAGATTCTTGTTTTTTACTTATTTTAATGTGGAAATGTTATATTTTTTAGCGTTCACATACGCACACGCTTGGTATGCATATATTTCACTAAAACACATTTCATTTCGACACAGTTCTACAATGCAGCATGAGTGATGACTTGTGCGATCATAAATCTTCGCAGTAAGGACACTGGATCTTTCTCTGAGTAGGGTAAACATTGCTGGAGGCCCGCCACTCTTCCTCAAGTCCCCACCACTGCCCTTCCCCCTCAAACAAACCCAACACTGTTCCTTGTTCGTCTCAAGGGGAGATGACTCTTCTGGTATTCCGAGTCTCTTTGATAATCCCCTTTCGGAGGCGAGGGATCGTCAAAACACGTAGAAACAAATAGACAGTGACAGATAGATGGGCAAACACGCGTTCATGCCATGTGTCTGTCTGTCTGTCTGTCTGAGCGGCGTTGACGTGGCGATCAGTGTAACGCCGATCCACGTCCTGTCTGTTCCAGTGACGAGGAACATCTCTAACATCACGTCACATCACATCAAATCTCATTACATCTCTTCCGATAGAAGGCTGCCGTCAACTGTGAGTGACAGACTCACTCATTTCTCCCTATCACTTTCTATTGTCCCCACCACAACTCCTTATCACGGCATACATCCTCTACATGTGTCCTCCATTGTATTTTACTATCTGCACCCCCCCAAACTCACATATTTGATAGCTTTGCACACACGCACACACTCGCATACACAGGCAGAGGAACAGACAATAGGGTGATAGACGGCCTATTGAGTAGTAGAAATAGCTCCCTGCTGGTTTGAATGTGTTTAAGTTCTTAATAGCTGCAAGTCAGCATAATCCACGGAGATAAGCACTACATTATAGCAATACATACACACACAAGCAAAGAGATCCTAATGCACTCCTCCGTACTCTGGGTGCACATACACACTCGTACACAGAGTTGTTTGTTCCGTGTGTTGTTTCTCAGAGGTAGTAACTTACAGCATGATTGGTGTCCAGGGTATTTACATTTGCTTCAGTGACAGCAAAGCACTTTCTCCACCTCCTTCCCTTATTTCATACTTGATGCCTCCACCCCTCCTCTCCCCTCCCCTCTAAATTCCAGCCTCCACCCATCACAGCCTGTCTCATATATTTTACATCTCTCCTGAGTTTCAATAGCAGCATTTTTCGCACACTGCTGGAGCTCATTCTGTGAGTGTTTTGTAGTTTGGGTGGGTGGGTGGGTGGTTCGGAGGCTGAAATAAATGTGAAATGAAATGATTTTTAAGGTCGTCTGTGCTCCCATCCACAACGCGTCTTAGATGAGTTCTTTTCTTCGCTGCTACTGTGTGTGTTTGTGTCAGAATGTTTGCTCAGTCAGGTTTTGTCACTTGATAGTGTTTCACCAAAACCGTACTCGCAGCCATACGTCCTCAAGCAGAATGGGTGCGTTCTTTTAGGCAAACGTTCCCTGTTTTCTGGGGGGTTTGGCCGCTGTGGTTGCTGTGTGTGGTGGTCATGGAATAATCTTCAGTATTATTTGACTGAAAACCTATTTGTCAGGGTTTCTACGGGTCATCAAAAGCATTAAAAGTCATTAGAGTTTATGAAAATTCTGGCCTTAAATGACATTAAAATGCATTAAATTCGATCCAAAAATTAAATACAGTTGATGGAGTAAAAAAAAAAAAAAACAAACCCCAAACATTGTTATTCACAATTTATTTTGATTATATCAACATTTAATAATTTTGATCGGAAATATAGTGTGATGATTGACAGGCAGAACCCTTTAATTGGCTATTGATTATGGCCAGTGCAGGAAGTCACAACACCAGATGCTTGGAATGCCACATGCTGTGAGTGTGCTCATGCTGTGGTGGTGAAAGAGCAGAGGGAATATTCGCAAATGTTTGGGAAAAAAACATTTCAGCAGAAGTGGTTGGAGGAGGAAGTATTCAGAACCTGATTAAAGCCCACCTATGCTAAAACATTTTTTTTTTTTTTAAATTATAGATATGTATAAAACTGTATCTGCATTTGGACATGGGCATTAAAAAGCATTAGCTTTGATTTGCTGGTAACCACAGAAACCCTGTTTGTGGAAGACTTATGGTGTAATGTGCAACTTGGCTTAGTCAGTGGTATTATTATCTTCCCATGGTCATGTTTAGTTTAGTTTATTATATCGTCGACAATCCCAATTAATTAACTGTATCAATAACAGTAAAAACGGCAGGTTTAGCCAACATGGCTTGTATCCTGCTGTAGTTCCTGGCCTGATATCAATAGGCACCCCAAAAAAATATTACAGCACATGAATTAAAAAGAGAGAGTTAAGACAGCTAAGAGCCAGAGAAATCAATAAAGAGAAAAAAAAGAGAAAAGTGAAGCATCAGAACAATCATACAGACAGCACATATAATCCAAACATACAAAAGCAGCACATACAATATAATCACACACAATACATCAGCACAGAAGCACAGACAGGGATGGAAACACACTTCACATATGGACAGACAGCATCCGTGATCACGACACAAACAACACACAGCCATATATTAGTGTGTACAGGTGGAGTTGTTGGCAAACCATGTTTTTAATTTGGCTGTAAGGGTGGAGTATGTATGTGTATCTTTAGTGTACTTCACAATGTTTGCTTTAACATCTACTAGAGATGTTAGGCTAGAGGCTAGAGATCAGAACACTCTTTTTATGTGTAGCCATTGGGAGGTAATGAAGGAAATGTACATTTTTCATTAAAAAGTATGTAATTTCACATCATTTTAGACCATTACTATCACCATAACCCTGAAAACTCTGGAATAGCTGCAGCAAAATGAAGCCAGAACTGATACCCAGAGAGCTTAAAAACATAACTTACTGAAGAAGAAGACTGGAGCCCAACTAAAAGCATTATTTCTGGTCAAAGTCATTTCAGTTTCGATGCCCAGCACATGTATTTTGTTTACATGGTGCTTAAAATGACTTGGGTGTTGAACTTTATTCCTTATAATTGCAGGGAAAACTCTGTTTGGTCTATACTTGAGGAGATCCTGCTTCACTGAGCTACAGGAAAAGGGAAGTTTTGGGTATTAGATGGACTGGGTTCATGACCCTCTGTTCAGGATGGGGATTTGATGTTAGAATACTATTGGATGGTCACTAGGAACTAGGGATGCAAATATCAATTGTCATTAATCATTTGGTTGACCTTGTTGATCGATTAACGATTAATTAAGAGGCGTTTTTCCAGAGAACCTGAATTTCTCTTTCAATAGAGTCTATAAGAATAAAAGCAAAACATTATTTATATACTTCATGAAAAAAGCACCTCATATTCCTTAATGATCAGTTTATTGTACCATTAGGAATACAGTACAGGCATGACATGATGGAGCAAGATTTCAGCACAGAGGAGGTTCACGCGGGGGACGAATCTCCAGGAGCAGGGAGATCCCCCACCCCCACCTACTACCTACTTTCCCATGGCCACGCGGGACAAACCTTATACACTGTGGCCCGGACCAGGAGCCTGGAGGATATTTCCAACTTCTGTCTCACTGCCCAGGCAGTCCAGATGACCCTGGACTAGACCAACCTCCAGGGAAAATGGTCCGTCTGCAAATTGATCAATACCGACCCCGCATATGTGCACATATTTGGGCCTCCTCCTGCCAGCGGGGTGCATCGCTCCCACAACCAGGCAGCCAAGCCTGGAGGACAAACAGACGGGCCGGTCTGTGTTTTGCTCCATCATGTCCCAACAGGTGCTGTTGTAAATCATCAATACACCCTTAAATTTCAACATAACAGCCTTGATCATTTACTCATTTTGTTTCATTGGCTTTCTTGATACTTACACTTCAGTGGTGATTGAATTTTCAGTCAGTAAAATTCTAATTTTTATGAAATACTTGACACAAAATCCTTTGACCATCCTTTTAGTATAGGTTCTTTAATATAACTACTGTAGAGGTATGTGTCAGGATAAATTACATTTTATTCAGTGAATAGAAGCTGTTAATGTTCACCTCAGAAGGTGAGTGTGCTGTTAATGAAAACCCACCCAGCGCAAGTATAACTTGTTATACCGGGGCCGCTGTGGCTCAGTTGATAGCATGGGTTATTGAGTTACCGAAAGGCTGGTGGTTCAAATCCTGGCTCTGGCTGTCCACATGTCGAAGTGTCCTTGAGCAAGACGTTGAATCCTGAATTGCTCCCAGTAGAGTCTGGGCAGCACCTTGCATGGCAGCAGCCACTTACTGGTGTGTGTGTGTGTGTGAATGGGTGAATGTGAGGCTCTGTAAAGCACATCTGGCACCATGGAGGTGTAGAAAATGCACTATATAAGTGCAGGCCATTTACCATTTATTTTATATTTAGTGTTTTAGTAAAGTCATCTACAGCTAGGATTTCTCAGCTATCAGAAGTAATGGATTTTTGAGATACTAATGTGGTGTGCACAGTAGAAATGTATGTACAGTAACTGGTGCATACAGCTGTCAATCACTCCCCTTTGTAAAAAAACAAAAAACATGTTTTTGTCAGTGGCTGTATTTTCTTGAGTGAAAACGATGTCTTTTCAGACTACTGAAAAGTTAACATGATGAAAGGTTGTATGGAATTTTTACCCAGTCACTGACCACTGAAGCTTAAATGACTTCAGAAAGTACAACCTGTGGTGGACACTGCAAAGATTTTTTTATTATACTCGTGCCATTATCATTTCTGCCTAGCAGTCTGATTCTTCTTCGATTCCTTTATTGATTCTTAACTGTCTGTGGGGGAAAAAAGAAGGTCGAGATTTTCAGGGTCAGGCCTGTGTTGCTTTGAGAGTTGAAATTATCATTGTAACTAATTATGCTTTTCCACTTGCCTTGGACATTATCCTCGATAAACAGGGTTTATAAAGGATAATGAAGACTTTGTAGATATTTCATTGACTTATGGGTATTTTAATGGCCAATTTATTAAGAACAAACAAAAAATAGCGTGTTCCTTAAGTGTTTTAATAATTTTTTACCCCAACTGTATTGGCTGATAAGATGTCTTTTCACAGATAGGCTAGCAGTTATGTTATATTAAAAGTTTTCATTTTATGTTTGAATCTGTGTTCAATAAAATATTATGTGACAAAGCACAGAAAACTACTAACTTTAAGAAGGATTAACAACATTGCAAACAACAGAAACTGACATCAGTATCGGCATCAGTCAACATTTCATTTTAAGTATCTGAATCTGCCTAAAAGTATTTAATAGTTTCTGGAGGTACTTAATGTCATTCAATAGAAACTTGATGCCAATCATTGTCATACCAGTAGTGAAATATTAGCATAACACTGATGTCACCTTTTTTTTTGTGAAGTGAAGCCACACCTTGGATCATTTTCTCCCCTCCACCATGAGTCTTTTCAGCTTTCCTTTTCAGTTTATTTTCACCATCGCAGATACCCGAGGACCTCAAATGAAACCTGTCTTTGACTCCTGTCTCCAGTCCCTACGTGGAATTGGAGAATGTGGCAAGAAAAAGTTGTCATAACACTATCTAATGACACCGTCATTCCGTCTGTCTCAGTGAACTATCACACACAGAAGACAAAGATGGAGAAAGTGCTTCCAGAAAAGATGGTGTGCAACTGCAAGAGACTTGTATTTTTCCATGCTGTGCTAGAGTGCTAAAAGTTGAAAATGCGTGTTTACTTCTGTGATGGGTACAGAGAGTTTTTCACTTTATGCCTCATTAGAGAGCGAGAGAGAGCGAGAGAGAGAGTGAGGAGGAGAGACGGGGAAAACTGAGAGATGTAGTGAGAGTGAGGAGATGTGTTTGTGTCCGGCTCCAGCTCCAGCTAGTTAGTTACGAAGCTGATAAACAGCCATTTAAAGACAGCTTTCTCCATTATACTGCACCTCGTGCTGCAGTGGAGGAGCATCTATGATTTGTGTTTTGGTGCGTGCATGAGCGTATGGCAATATGTGAGAGGTGTGTGTGTGATGGTGGTTGATGTGTGATTGATGGGAGAGGTGATTTTTCAAGAGCTGTGCCACTGCAGAAGCAGGATGTAAAGGGTATGTGGTGTTGGAAACATTTTTTTTTGTTAATAGAAGATACTTGTGCTTTTGTGCATCTTATCTGTTATAACCTTGTGTAGACGGCCATTTGGAAAAATAGGTTGCCTTCTTTTCATGCCAAATTCCACTTGCTGTTCACTGTCCAAACACCAACTCGTATCAGGTTTTAAATTTGTAAACTCACATTCACTAATAAGTTGTGATGCAGACAAGACCGCCTATACTGAGACTAAGCCATGACCAACCGCCAAGATCTAGACTTTCAGGGGTCGAGAGCGAGTCAGGACTATGATGAAACCAGATCCACACCGAGACCATCCAGTGTCGCATGTCTCACTGCTGTTTATTGTCAAGAAAAATACCACTGAAAAACAAGTATTTAAGAACACCACATGCCGTGCTATTTGTCACTTAAATAAATGATCTTTCTTTGTGATTTGGTATTGTTGCTAAAAGGTCTACGGTCAAGCTCATATTAAGGATTTTCCAGACCTTTTCACCCATGAATCAGTGTACAGGAGTTTTTAGCTCACCGGCTGATAGGCAATGAGCTATTATGAAGGTACTGTGTCCGTCGTTGTCTTTTTCGTTGTCTTGGTCATCGTTGTCATTGTCTTTTTTGTCTTTGTCATTACCTCCGCCAAGGAGGTTATGTTTTTGCCGGCGTTTATCGGTTTGTCTGTCTGTCTGTTTGTCTGTGTACAAAATAACTCAAAAATTTATGGACGGATTTCGATGAAATTTTCAGGATAGCTTGGGAATGATACAAGGACCAATCGATTAGATTTTGGTGAAGATCAAACACTGGCTTGGCGGAGGTCTGTGCAGTGGTCTGCTGGAAAAGCACTTAGAGAGCGCAGACCTGTGTTTGATCTTCACCAAAATTTAATCGATTGGTCCTTGTATAATTCCCAAGCTATCCTGAAAATTTCATCGAAATCCATCCCTAACTTTTTGAGTTATTTTGTACACAGGCAGACAGACAGACTACAAACAGATAAACGCTGGCGAAGGAATGATACAAGGACCAATCGATTAGATTTTGGTGAAGATCAAACACTACCTTGGCAGAGGTCTGCGATCTCTGAGTGCTTTTCTAGTTGTCATTGTCATCTTTGTTGTCATGTTTTACAATGTTGTACAATGTTTGCTCAAAGTTTCAAGAAATTTTTATTTTTGGATTTTTGACAAATTTTGCCTTGGTCTATATTTTGATGGCTTATAACATGGAAACGGTTACAGATATCAATGTTGTTACTGTTGAGCACTGATAGGAAGTCATATGGACTTTAATTTAATTAGTTGAGCTCTCCTCCAGTGAAAGTACCACCCACTCCTCACAGAACATAGCAGCAGAACCTGACAACCTCACAAATTTAACTTGTTATTCAGTCTTGATAGAACATGCCGGTGAGATACAGGGACATTGGTCCTATTTTTGTCACTGTTTTCAATCATATTCTATTATCTATTATACCTTGTCTGAACAAAAGAAAAAAATAGAATATGATTACAGTAATGGAAGACAAAATGAACGTCTTTGGCCTCACTGTTTTCAATGTTACAGTTTTTCCTACAAACCTAACCTAAACTAAGATAAGAGAGAAATCCAAATAAAATTCCAAGTTCTTTTTTTTGGGGGGGGGGGACAAGGAGGAGACATCAAAAAGAGATGAGACCAAGACTTTCAAAGTGTTGATCTCAGGTGTTAGAAATCAACAAGCAATTTGGAATTCTGCAGATTAAAACCAACCTTTATCAACCTGTAAAAGAAACAAATCTGCATGAGACATTCAAGTGTAGCATGTTCAACTGTTTAATACTTAAAATAAAATACAAAACTCCAACATGAAATTGCACTTCTACAAACATATAGGCAAAATGACTTTTTTTTTTTTTTTTTTTTGCCATGCAAATTGTTTTCTATAGAGTCCATAATATAGAGTGCTCTTGGAATGATTGAAAAACAAGCCTGGATCTACTGAATGTTTTTCTGTAAAGCATTATTGGTTAATATTGGAAAGGCACCATCCTGTAAATCTTTGTGCACTTTGTACTGAAACCTTGGTGGCTGCTGAGTCAATGTCTGACAAAAGATTAATACATAGAAAAGGCTATGATGAAGATAAAGTCCATCTATCACAATGGGAGAGCTAATTCTATTTGTACTGTTTGTTCAGTGGTGTTATTGCTGAAAACATACATCAGAGGAGAATTGTTCCCCCAGTGCTTTTATAAGAATGTTTCTTTTGCTTTCAGCTAAGATGCATTTTCCTGCTGCACCATTAGTTGTACTCATATTTAAGGAAAAACGCCCCACAAAGAACTCTTTGCATAGGCAGGTTATTCTGATTAAATAAATCCACTCTGAGGAACTCTCAAAGAAAATAAAGCTCAGACACGGCCTTTCTGGATGACTCAGTCCTTAATTTGTATTTTTCTGCTCATATCTTTTCAAGGAAGTGTGTAAATGTAGGTTTGAAGGTACAGGTTTAAAGGAGTGTAAGTGAAAGGCAGTACTGATGTTCGCAGTTTGCTCTTTCACAAAGGTTGGCCATAAAACTTCTCAATCCACTGGAACATTCACAGCAACGGTGCATTTCTGACCACGTTATCATTGATCCGAAGCTTTTTAGGGATTTTGTTTTGCCACCAATAAGATTGGTTCCATTAACTGATATCATGTCTCCAGTCGGTTACTGGTCTATTCCATGTGGAACCTAAATATTTAACTCTTTCTTCAGTGGGCAGACATCTAGTTTTCAACTTTAACATTCCGGCATTGGCGTTTAACCCTCAAGGCCTGGAACTATCTTTGTGATAACTCCCAAATGATTTTTTCCCTCAGCATAGAACCTTTCCTAGGTGATTTATCACCCTTTATTATTATACAGGCCTTTGCATTTTCTGTGAAAATCTTTTTTTTTTTCGTAGTAGTAAACTGTACCCCTAATAAACGGGAGAAAAACTGACTTTTTCCAGCTAAATATATCGGTAACTGAACTGAAATCAAGCATTCACATCATTTATCAAAGTCCGTTGGTTTTACTGGTGAATCAGTGTTGTAGAAGATGGTGTTTCCATGTTCACTACTCTGAACATCCAAATGGCTCACACCTGATGACCATGACAAACTGACAAACTGTATTTTACCTGGATTATTAGTAGGATCAGTGAGTCTAAAGTCCCAAAACATTTCAGCTCAATAGATATTTTTAGTCACAAACTGTAAAAATGTCAAATATCACTAGTTTTCTTCTAACTAAAATGTTGACAATAGAGAAAGTACAGTTATATAATGTAATGGCAGTGAGATAAAAAAAAAAGTGGTTATAATGCAAGGGGGCATTTCAGTCCCTGAGGGTGACCAGAGGGAGTATCTGACACTACAGAAAAAGTAATAAGGCAGTCAAATCAGCTTTGTTGCTAATCTTTGACATAGAAATCTCTAATAACCACCAATGTTTCAACCACCTACTATTTATTTTATGGAAAATACAGATTTTCTTGTGTGTAATAAATCACTCAGAATTCAAATTAGTACACTGGCATTTAAAGGGTTAAAATCTTGACAACTGGAGAATGTTTAGTTGTTTCGAGCAGGCTAAAAGTTGTTTAAGAGAAAGCAAAAAAGCAAAAATAAATGTTGACGTATGATTTTATAGTAGTTTTCGTGTGCGTGTACATTTTTGTCCATGAGCGACCAGAAGAATTCTTTTTTTTTTTTTTTTTTTTTTTTTTTTTGAGGGAGGCATGAGGGTTTTTTTTATGGTTAGAAGTGAGAAGAAAGAGCAAGAAATGAGCAACAGTTTCCACTCCTGGAGTCACTTTTTCTCTACAAAAAAAAAGCACTTCACTGTTATAGATTTCCATCGCGAAATTGATTTTGATTTGACAGGTTTGCAAGTAGGTATTTCGCATTTGTTGCATCCACAGTGCCTTTTAACAAGGACCAGAAAAAAACCACTACAGAAAATAAAAAATAAATTGTCTGGTGCTAATTCGTCTCAGTGAGATCACAGCATTTGCGCAGTTGGAGAGCCACCACAGAAGGCTCTGGCAGGTGACCACGCTCACCTGCTGGCCCAGATTTATAGCACTGATTAATACTCCCACCAAAACTATTCATCTAGTTCATTCTGTTCAAGCAAATTAAAAAGTCTAAATACACTTCAGGTCAAATAAACTGCAAGCTGCATGAACATAAGCCCTTTAGGAGATGGTGTGCATATTAAAATGGACCCGGATGGTGAGGAGAAAAAGATGTCATAGTCTAATATGTGGCCGGTTTGGATAAACAGCACAGAAAGCACAGATGGAAGTGGCTTTATTAGTCTATTTTTAATCCCTCTCTGTGGTGGCATTTGGAGAATTAGAAATGTGGAGTTTTTCAGTGACGTTCGATATATATACTGTGTGTGTATATACTGTGTATACTGTATATAAGCATGGCTGTTATTCTTCCTTCAACTGCCTGAAAGACAGCACATAAAGCGGTCTCTCTGTCTGTTTTTAACTCTTTGTCTGGGTCTCTCGCCTCCTTCTTGTTAATGGCTGAATAAGTGAGTGTGACGTCCCGGTGGGCTCGGCAGCAGATGGACCGTTCCACAACCCACGGTGCCTGTGTCCTCCCCACGCTGACATCATTGTCTTCATTAGCAGCCTCTGAGGTTATGACCCCATCTTCTCCTGCCTGGCTGACACACCTCTGCTTACCTCTCACCTCCCCGAACTCCCTCCCTACACTTTTTCCCTCCCCCTTTCACTTTCCTGTCTTCACCTCCTCCCCCTCCGTCTT
Source organism: Ostorhinchus rueppellii (assembly GCA_030068375.1). Taxonomy (NCBI): domain Eukaryota; kingdom Metazoa; phylum Chordata; class Actinopteri; order Kurtiformes; family Apogonidae; genus Ostorhinchus; species Ostorhinchus rueppellii. Next base: position 26,477,942 of record JAQQZY010000001.1, read on the forward strand.
TCCTTTGTCCCTCCTTCTGCCACTCTCTCTATATTCCATCTCCATCTTTCACCCAGCAGCTCCCTCACAGTCCCTCCCTCCCATACCTGTTGCACCCTAACCTTTCCCCAGCTTATTCTGAATGCCACCCCTTCGCTTTTTCCCATCATCCCTCCTTCCCAGTCCATCTGTTTCTTTCTGTGATTCCAGCTGACCCGGTGCATGGAATTATGGGGTATCCCTGTGGGGTTTACTATTGTGGTCTCAGACAGGTGTGTGTGCATACAAGTGCGTCAGAGGTTCTGGTTTAAAAACTGTTTATCTAAAATTTGATTTATTTTGTGTGTGTGTGTGTGTGTGTGTGGAGAAAGTTTTAACTGTAGCTTTCTTACATCTCTGGATTAGTGATATTTTTGCTCACTGGCTATGAAATATTCTGAAGGCGCCATGTTTGTCCTCATCATTGTCATCATTAGCAATTTCTTCAAACATCTCCAACAAAACTACTGGTTGGATGTAGCTACCTCAGGACAATGTCTACCACGTTTGTTCACGTTTCATGAAAATTTTGAGTTTCGCATTTTTGATGGATTTTTGAAATATTAAAAATTTGCCTTTACTTATCATGGGCCATTCTTTAATTGGTTATGGAAATGGTTAAGAGATATCAGGACTTTGATTTAATTTGTTGAGTTAACGTCCAGTAAAAGTACCACCCACTTCTGAAAACCTCGCAAATTCAAGTTGTTATTGATTCTTGATAGAACATGCTGATGAAACACAGGGACATTGGACCTATTTTTATTTTAGGGTTTCCTGTCCAGCTGATGTCAGTCCGTTCACGCATATCGTACTTTTTTCCCCTTGTATCCATCCATCTGTACTTATTTCCCATCCGTCCTTCCGTCTGAAATCTCAGAAGGAGCTTTTGGGATTTTTTTTTTTCTGCAACTTTTCAATTAGACCCAAGGATGAACTGATTAGAGTTTGGTGGTCAAAGGTCAAAGGACATAGTTGCTTTCACCTCCCAGAAGAGTTAACTCAAAAATTCATCCATCATCATTCGTGCATGATGACAATTCACATAAATCTGTAATAAATAGTAAAATGAACTGAACGAAATGAATAAAGTGATGACATTTAATATCCAAAAGGTCAGTTACTCTGTGAGTTCATAATGTTCTATAAACAGTAATTTGATTGGTTGGCCCAGGCATACACGTATGAAATGCTAATTCTAGTTTTATCTAGGTTTTTACTTTGCAGTTTTTGGGTACTATGACTAAAACCCTGGTTTATGGTGGTGAAGAATACATGTCATCTACTATAATTTAAATAATAATGCAAATAACAATGTATCACTGCATCCCTTTTTTCCAGTACTAAGTTTAACTCGATTTTAGGGCTGGGCGATATGGAAAAAAAATCATATCACAATAATTTTTTTCATATCAGATGATATCGATATGTATCACAATATAAATAAAATTTTCGTCAAGCGTAAATTTGCCATTACTTATGAGTTAGTTGTGAAAACATCAGAATGTTATTTTTGATTTAACCCCTTGACACCGATTTGCATCAAACCCCCTCCGCTCCAAAATGCGACCAAAATACTATCCACTTAAAAGCAAAAACACAAGCGAATTATTTTTTTTTTCATAATTGGAAATAAATTCAGCCATCAAGGAATTAAATCTGATTTATTTTCTGTCAGAGGTTGAACATGACAGATGTCAGAAGAACATTATCCCACAGTTTCAGGTGAATAAAATAGGTACATATAGGGCTGCTCAATTAATCGAATTTTGATCGTGATTACGATTTTGGCTCCAGACAGTCTCAAAATTCACATAATCGAGGAAAAACGGTTATTTGATTTCCGTTCTAAGCTGCGTTTTTTTCTACTACTGTGCTGTACTCACATCACGTAACTCTGTGCTGCTGTATGACTAGCGAACCATTCAAGCTAAA
>JAQQZY010000001.1:26492788-26505311 GCA_030068375.1 Ostorhinchus rueppellii
TATTATTATTATTATTGTTATTATTATTATTATTATTATTATTATTATTATTATTATTATTATTATTATTATTATTGCCAATTGAAAAACAAACAAAAAACAGATGAAACCACTTAAATATTCCAAGTGTTCTAATAGTTTTCATTGTATTGTATGTATATTAATTATTCTGTCATGTTGGTTGGTTCTTAGGGGCTGAAGATGTACAATGGAATAACGGTAGTGTTTAAAAGACATGAAGGCAGTAGGTGTATATATGGGAAGGGCTTTTTTTTTTTTTTTTTTAATCTCAGACAGTGACGTGATTTACTAAAATGAATGGTATTGAATTTGCTGGTCATTATTGCGCTGTAAAATGCCAAACACTTGCATGTCTTAACCCATTTCCTGCTTCGGTATGGCCACAATAGTTGCACTTCCACTCGCACGAATTGATTGGAAGGTATTTTCAGCACAATTGATTGCCAAGACATGTTCTTTATTTGCTGGAAAAAATCAAAGATGGGCTTCAACTTGCAGAACTGACATAAGGGCAGCTGCACATAAACTCCTGGCCACCCCCTTTTTTTTTTTTTTTTTGTAGCCTCAGGTTCTTTTCAACTTACCGTGTCTTCTGGATTTCACAGTCCACATTTTCCCCCTGTGTTGTCCCTGGTCCTGAGCTCAGTAATGTGAAGAGCACAGAGGCGGATAATGTTCTCAAATGGCCAGGAGGCTCGCCCAGAAGTCAAGCAGAGGTTTAATAAACTCTTATTTCCACATAAGTGTTGTAATGTTTCATGTTATTCAATTAACAAGCTGCCCCTGTATTGCAAGTAGATTACCCACACCCTCATCAGGTCGGTTTGTGACCCTAAGATAATTTGCACTGCTGTCGGTAGATTGCACCAGTCATTACTGAAATTAACTGGATATGTCTGCGTTGATAAATTTGCACATTATTAGTAGATCACCAACCAAAGTGGACACTCCCATCATCCCTCTCTGTTTTTTTATTTTATTTTATTTTTTTTATTACAACCTCACATTACTTTGCCCTGTGCAGTAAATCTGGCCCACAGACTACAAAAAGTACTCGCCTGTCTTACTTCATTCTCGCGGCTAAAAGGTATCTTTAACCAAAATGAATGGTCGTGGTACAGTCTATCCCCTGGCTATTCATAATGACAGATAAAGATGAAATACCATCTGCAGCACCAGCACTGTGTGTTAGCCATGTATTGATTTGGAAAATGACTTTGACAGACTCTAGTGCGAGTTTAGAAGCTCATATTCAACACTGTCTTAGTGTAGCAACAGAACCTCCTGCAGCATGATAGATTTTTGCCCAAATGGTGATTTATGTTGCATATTAATCAACCATAACATTATGACCACTGACAGGCAAAGTGTGAATAATGTTGATGATCTCATTACAGTGACACCTTTTAGTGGGTGGGACATAGTAGGCAGCAAGTGAGGAGTTGGTGTTTAGGAAGTAGAAACATGTGCAGTATAACGACCTGGATGAGTCCGATGAAGACCAAATTGCGACACAATGACTGGGTCAGAGCATCTCCAAAACAGCAGGTACCGATCAAGAATGGTTAGTGTCCCACCAACCATCTGGCTTTTAACTAATGCCTCTTTTTTTTTAGCTCATGCTTTTCATTCCTGTCCGTCTTAGTCGTTAATTTGACTTTCAACCACTGCTCCTGTTTTATCTTTTTTAGTATATATTTACATTATATTTATATTCTTTGAACCAATGCTTCTTTTTCTCCTTTTACTGGTTTATATTTACATTCTCCGGTGTTTAATCAGGGGGGTCCTCTGCACCACGGGGCGGTTGTGGCACTCTCTTGGGGTCTGCTCCTCCCTGTTGGGGTGGGGGTCCCTGCTGCTGTAGTGTGGTGGCGGTTTGGCACTCCCTCATTGGTCAGGATGAAGCTCTAGGATGGTGGCGCTGGGTTGTTTGGGGTGGTGGGTGTCCGTTGGTGCGGGTGGCTCCCTGTGATAGGGCCTCCTCTTTTGCTTTATGGTCCCCCTGTGCTCAGTCTGTTTCTTTATCAATTTATTTTTGTTCTAATATTTTTTATGCATACCATCACTGGTTACATGGGTGGTAAGGTGTGTGTGTGTGTGTGTGTGGTGGTGGTGGTGGTGGAAAACGAGGTGCACAACAGTGGGAGACAGAGAGGAATTATAAAGCGTCTTAAGTTTCACTGTCACTTTCACTTTGTAGGGTCATATGGTGTGATCCCCCCTGAACCAGGCCCAGTGTAATCTGTTCTTATTATTTGTGCATACTGTATATGTTATATTTTCTGTGTAGAGATGGAAATACAAAAGGCAGTTAATGCAAACAAACCTGTTTATACTCTTTTATTTCCTCATCCAATGAGGATTTATAAGAGAATCGATAAGGAATAAGGATCAATAATGGAATTGGAATCGTTAAATTCTCATCAGTTCCCATCCCTAGTACAGACTTTACAAAAATGGCCAAACAGACTGAAACCCAGTTGCTATAATAACAAAACGCTTGCTACAGTCTTTGGTGTTTAGAGCTGTTGAGCTGTGATCAGATCAGTAAAAACACTTTTTCTGTAGAAAAGTGTCATGCCATGTGTTACAACAAAAGTCTACCACAGATTTCATTTACCCATTTAGAGTTATGAAGTTTTAGTCAGTGGAAACAGTAGAATTGTGTCTTAAGACAAGTAACTGTTAATGCTGATTCTGAATTCTAGCACTGCATATAAATAATGTGACTGTGGAAAGTCTGTCTGTCTGTATGTTTATGTAAAATAAAAATGTGAGAATAGCCTAAATTGTGGCAGCACTTGGACTGAAATAAACTCTGCAGCCAGAAGCACTAATGTAATTTCTGCCACTGAAATCATTCTTCTGGCACCCAATTTGTACTGATTAGAGTGTCATGACTCACTGTGACACTGCATGACAGAATGTGTACTGGAACATTGTAGCTGGAAGTGCAATCTGAATTGTGCTTTTACTGGCATGAGGTCACTGGACCCAATCTGCATCCTCATGAAATCAGAGCCAGAAGAGTTTTTGAAGGATTCTGAAAGCCTTTACAGGATGTTATTTCACTAATTAGACTCATTTTTATGGAGATTTTATAAAAGGCTATGGGATGGCATCTTAAGCATTTTGCTTTACTGGCATTATACAGCCTGAAGACCCAAATGTTCATTTGCAGTCATTATGTTAATGGCAATTACTATTGACTTTTGCTGCTTGCCGGTGACTGGGCCAAATGTTTGCAGGAAATTATAGCAGCAATTGCTGAGTGCAGAATTTATGCTGACATAGTCTTTATTTTGACCATACTGGGGCCTGGCACAGAGACACACCTCACACCTCTGTGTGCATGTGTGTGTCTGTATGTAAGTGGATGTGCATTTTGAAGTGTGTAGCTTCGGCAGAAGAGTGTGAGTGGGTTTTATGAAGGGTGCATTACCGGACAGAAAAGAGCAGCGAGACGACTCGTCTGTGGTTCAAAATTATTCACTGTTTATTGGTGTGTGTGGGTGTACAGTGGGTAAGGTATCGGCATGATATATTACCACTTTTAGATATTGCGACCAGTTTTCTTTCTGTTTTCACAAGTAGAAAGGGATGTTTTGTGCCTTTTTACCTGAACATGAGTAATGCTCAAAAAAACGCATTGATCAGCTGATGTGTCACTTGATATAAATATTTAATGACTGTGTCTGTGCGGTGCCAAATGTGTGGAATGTTAACTTTAACTGTGCGAGAATGTAACCCAGGGGGGTTTTATTGAATCATTTTTGAGGTAAAATATTTGCTTTCACACTGTGCCTGTGACTGTCAGTGTCAGCTGCTTCCAAACTTGATTACACTATGGGTCAGGACATATATCAGCAGGTCAGTTCAGGTCAAATAACGACAGGCTGCTTCCTGAGCTGTGAAGGAGGGTAGTGGGTCCTCACATCACAGCATAGATCAGACCAGGACAGAAGAGGTGTACTTATTCTGTGAACTTGTTATGGAGGAAGTGGAATATGCTGCACTTAAGTACTGCACTTCACTGTGTGCATACTCGACTCAAGACTGACAGATGAAGAGATGCTGGTGATGAAATCTTACATTAAGGACTGGTATCACTTATGAGGATGATAATCATCACTCTCAGACACGCCATTACACCAGAAACATATCAGCATGCGATATAACCAAAATCTCATATCCGATAGACTAATCATTTCATATCCAGATCACAATTTCCTGTATATTCAATGAATAAAGTTTATATAAAATGACCACAAGAAAAGGGCTATTTTTCATTCCATAAAATTTACATGAGAAATCAAAGTTACTCACTTCTGATTCTTTTTCTCCCCTCATTTAGAGCAGTAGTATATTTGATGTAAAATATATTCAGTGTGTCAAATATTAAAACAGTTGAACATAAATCATGGTGTTATCTTTTACGATACTAGGGTTTGAGATTTGTACAAAAATTCTGAAGATAGTACAGGTAAAAAAAATTAACATAAATCTTAAAACCAAAACTTGCTTAGAAAATAATTTTGGGAAAAGTTTAGTTCTAGATGATGTAGGAATAGTCATTTGGTTTGTTTGGATGCCTTCTGCCCAGAATGGCTTGGATGCACCATCTAATCTTTATAATGGTAGTGAAAACCTTGGTATTGATTGTGTTGATGTGTTGTGCTATCCTACCTTAAAGTGAGGTACACACATAAGGATTTTCAAAATTTGAAGAGATTTGTTACAGACTCCACACATGAAGATAAAAAAAATTCAGGTGTTGAACAGTTTGGGTCGTACCGTTTGTGGTGTGCTCCCATAATCTCAACACAACACACCACACTCAACGATTCTGTCCCACCACCGATCTAGAATCTAGTCCTCCAAACCAGATGTCTCGCATATGTGTTCTAACAAAAATGAAGAAGAAGAAGAAACATGGCAACAATGCGTAAGATGTTGTTTCAGTTTTGGTACGACTTGGCAAGGATGTTGAATAGACATTCTTGGCCTTCCCACACCTCCATGTCCAGGCCCACTAAACTTTAAGTTTCAGGTCGGCCATGCTTGGTTTCATGTATGTTCCTTGTTCCTCAGTCACCTTGCTTCTCGATTGACTACATTCCGTTCCACGTCACAATTCACGGATTCGCTTGAAGACTTTTGGTCGTAAATATTGTTTAATATTTACAGTAGGCAGCCCTGACCCATTTGTGAACTGATTATTGGGACTAGTTTGCTCTTAACACAACTCAGACCACAGAATAATCTTATAGGATAATCTTGTGAAATATAAGATAATGTGGCGTTTGCTGTCCTTGGTTGGGAAGGAGGAAAATTAGAACGAAAACAGCCCAATTACCTTTATGTGTGTACCTGCTGTCGATCAGATGTAATCAAACCAAAAGTATAAGATGTCCAGTCACTCTACTCAGCTGAATTCCAGTTCTGCTCATACAGGGCCATAGCCTAGAAATCTAGACCACATAGCAGCAGATAATATTCTTGCCAAGCTTGTGGCCTAGCATCACATGGTAGGAGCCTATCATTGGTCCGACACAGGGTATGTCGGACCAATCAAAACGCTCTGTGTAGGGAGTCTTTGTGGCGGGATTTGCACAATGACGACAGGGCTGCGCGAGGGCAAGATAGCGGAACAATCATAGAGAGCAACAAAGATGGATGTGGCTAACGAGCCGAGCTTGTTTGAATCTGCTTTGGCGTCGATTTGGGAAGAGTTCGACTTGGGCTTTTCTTTGAAAGTTGAGCAGAAAGAAGCACTCAAGTCATTCTTTTTAAAAGGATGTATTTGCTGCTTTGCCGACCGGCTACGGTAAAAGTCTAATATACCAGCTGGCTCTGCTTGTAACTCTGAATACGTTACACTGTCGGCTGCTCTGATTGGTCATAGAACTGGCCTATTACGTGCAGGAACAGTTTGAACGACAGCGGTTGAATCCACCCACAGGCTTCAGCTCTCTCAGTGGTCTGATTCCAGACTATACAGTTCATGGATAGTTTGGCTCGCCAGGCTATCGGGGCCATGTTATTCCAGGTGAAACCACTGAGCTCCAAAGAATAAAATGAAATAGAGCTCCTATTTTTTGCAACATAGGGCAACTCAGACTGCAGTAACTAAGTTTCTTCAAAGTGTTTGTATGTATCTGTGCAAAGAGTTAAATATTCCCTCTTTTGGCAGCTGTGACAGACTCCAGAAGATTAGGTACAGCAGCCTCATTGAGCTTGATGCAGGAAGAACGAATGCCTACTTTCAGTTCAGTTATCTCTGGGTTTCATGCCTCTGTTTTCTGCCTGTCTGCTTCTGTCTGCTCACTTCTCTACCTCAGCATATTGTACATAGCAGCCCATAGAACCGACCTACTGAGACGTACTGAACTGACCTTGTTGTGCCTGTTAAAACGTCTCTATAATGATAAAATGAAGAGCACAGCTATTGTTATTTAAGCATGTTATGGGCTGGATGGAAGCATCCTACTGTCCAGATTTGGAATCTGCCAGTGGTGACAACTGTTCAAGACTGTGCTGGAAACTTTTTTTACTTAGACTTTACACACAGTTTGGTCAAGAATAAGTCCTAAGTAAATATTCATCTTTCCATTGGATATATTGGATATTTACCACAGTTTTTAATATGTTTGAGCTGGAAAGAAGTTAATTAATACTGCGAGTAGCTCCTACTTCCTTTAACAATCATTTTTTTTTTGGGGGGGGGGATTGACAATATCAGGATTCATCAAGGCTCAAATTATGAGAGTGGTTCATATACAGTATGTTTTGGACACCACAGAGTCCAGACATGAACCCCGAATAGCCGACAATCTGATCTGAAAATAACAAGTCATTTCATTCTAAGCTTTTTGTGCCATCTCATTGACTAGACAGTGAGAGCCTTTTGGACAGCACCTCTGTTTTTAACTGTTCCTGACCTCAACTATTGCACTTTAGTCATTTGTGTAATTACTGTCTGTTTTAATTCATTATTAGAAACTATCTTCTGAACTTGTATTTAACCTGACATTTGCTGCTGACCTTGTAACAGACCTCGATCTCAATTGGACTTCATCTGGTTAAACACAGGTTAAATGAAAATGAAGGTGCATGACTGTTATATATTTTGGCTACGCTGTGTACATATGATGATGTGAGATTCATACTGTGACAGTTTTCCTTAAATGAGAAAAACATCACCTTTCCTGCAGATATCGCAAATAGTACAATGTGTTGAGCTCTACATTATGTACTGCAAAAATCTAAATCTTATCAAGTGTATTATATTGTGTAGTGTAGTGTATTAAATTAAGCACAAAAATCTTGAATCAAGCAAAAAAACAAACAAAAAAACAAATCTGCCAATGGAACAAGTGAAAATTATGTTGGTAAGATTTCTTGAAAAAGATTTTCAAGCTCTGTTGTCTAAAAATAAATTCTTATTATTATATCCTTTATTTAACCAGATAAAAAGCCTCATTGAGATTTGAAATCTCTTTTTCAAGAGGGACCTGGCATGGCGGCAGCATACAGAGTTGCACAATTAAAACAACAATTACATTCACACATCAGTACATTGAAACCAAGCAGTTCTGGAAACTCTAGTTCAAAGTAAAACAAGCAGTCAAGAATTAAAACAGTCACATTGCCCAAGACTAGTCCGTTCCCGGTCCCTTAACAAAGTCTGAAATTCTCCAGCAGTCACCGGTTCTGTTAGTCTCAAATCCATCTGGAGACTTCCATGAAGAGGGGGCGGCATATTTAAAAGCTGTCTTACCCAGTTCTGTTCGAACTCTAGGAACAAACATTTTAATAAAATCATGCAATTGTAGTCCATGATTATTACTCAACCTGATCAAATATGTGGTCAAGTAAGAGGGAAGCAGCTGAAGAACAGATTTGTAGACAAAGAGCAGCAGGTGTGAGTTTCTCCAGATGGTTGGCAGCAGCATACAGCAGACAGTGATGGACACCATGTCCACAACCACTAATAAAACAGAGCACAGTGATACACTGAGTCCAATTTCTTTAAATATTTATGAATGCACCTGAAAAATATTTAATCACCATAATCCAATAGGGGTACGACGGTTGTGGAGATGAAATGATCTGACCTGATGTGAAAAACAGGACTTATTTCTAAAAAAGAATCCTAGTTTAAGTTGGCACTTAGACACAAGACTGTCCATGTGCTCCTTAAATGACAGGTTATATCTCACTGAAAAGTTACTTGTTAGGTAATTATGTCTAATTTCAGGTGTGATATATTATATCACACCCATGTGCAATAGGTGAATAGAATAGAATAGAATATTTTGACTAGAAATGAGAAAAATACACTTGTAAGAGTTTGATTTTTGCAGTGTGATATGTATCATGCTCTCAGATTCTTGCTAGTCATCAAATATGTATGAAATGCTACCAACAGGGGATACAAACCCCAGGTGATGAACAATCCCCTTCTCTCACAATGACTAAAACTGTTTTTATTCCATGGTGTTTTGTTAATGCTTAAGTTAATGCTCCACAATACGGACACTTCTCAGTCTAATTTAACTTGCACTTATTACTAAACCACAGAACATCAACCTCAATTTGTTAGTCAGTGAGGTAAATACTAAATAAATATTTGGGAATATTTTTACATTTTTTTTACCTTTTGATACCAGAAGTCAGTACTTCCAGTTTAGAACTTATTGGTTGTACCATTAACAGTAGCTTGATTTATTAACATCCATTTGAAGCATCTGTTAAGTTATTCAGGTCACTCGTACATACCTGGAGAGCTACATCCAGCCCTTTTCATTATTTTTGGCAATAAGTAAATCCTTTGGCATGTATTTCATTACTGCTGATTAACAGTTCAATGCAACACAGTCATAGAAAATAGTTTTGAGTATTTACAAATCAACAAAGTGCTCCGTATGATACTCATGGAGCCCGGTGGCACTGCTTATTCTTCTACAACCCTCTGTGTTTTGTAAGTGACACTGACTGGCAAATAGATGAACAAACGAATGATTGAAGACTGTTAGCGGACTGAGGGGTGTTGATGTTTCATTGCCGTGCAGGATGAATATTAATGAATTGTATGAAAAGTTGAATTGCAAACACTCGTTGAGCATAGTTGCAAACAAAAACAAATGTTGACCCTCTGACAGGATACTTGCATGTGTGGGACAAGAGGTTAAAGGTGTGTGAAGAAGTTTGCTTGTTGACGTTCAGGTTTCTGGTCTATGGCAGACTTTCCACACCAAAACCAGACAGAAGTAGTTCGTTTGTCAGATGTTTGGGCTCAGCTGGTCGAAATCTGCCCTTCTGTTCTGTTCATTCACTGTGCTTATGTAGGTGAACACAAAGTAAAGAAATGATCAAGTAAAAGATCAACTGTTCCCTCTTATGTGCAGAACTAAAGGGGTTTTTTCCCACATCACCTCAGTCAAATTCTATATAAAAGCCAAGTGCCTTCTGTGTGTGTGTGTGTGTGTGTGTGTGTGTGTGTGTGTGTGTGCGCGTGCGTGCGTCTGCTTGATAGCTGAAAAACTGGACAGAGCTAGCCTTTGCCTTTTGGAGTACTTATGGATTTTGGGTCAAGAATCAGACAGGCGCAAACAGCTTATTGATACGACCAATACTTTTGGAGTTATTAGTCCTTTAAATTACAATGGGCTTAAGGTTGGTCTGGTTCTCTCTGTGGTCCTGGTTCCACTCCGATGATCCCCAGTCAGACCCTGCCTGTTAATAGGCAATGTTTCCACTACACTGGTCCCGGGACTTTTTGGGGGGAAGCTACTTTAGACCGGGCTGCGAGTTGGCCCTGGTCCTCTCAGGCGTCGTGTCTCCATTCCAGTACTGGCCCTGTAAGAACCTCGCAATGACGTCATCATATCACGTCTGTTTCTGTAGTAACATCACTAACAGAAAGTGCCAAAACAAAGCAGCAGCAGAAGAGGAAATCACAACAAGACTGGACATAGACACGGACGAAGTTGGGATGTTTGTTGTGTTTGTGCTGTTTGTTGTGTTTGTGCTGTTGCTGTACACAGTAATGGTATCAGAGATAATCGGGTTGTGAAATTCCTCCAGTAACTACTCTTTTAAAATTGGAGGTTGTTTGTCGCGATCTGCGAATATCATTTGCGACAACCAATCTGCGTGAGTTACCCACTAGTACCACCCAACGACTCTACCAGGCTGTTCTCGAGTACCCTTCCTCGAGCTGGTACTTCATTGGTTCCTGAAAACGGCCGAGTCATTGGAGACACGCGTATACCATGAAGTTCCTGTAAAACAGCACAGCAGTTCCGATAGTGGAAACACGCCTAATGTCACCCCTCCGGACCCTCCCCCACACACACACTCTGTTTGTGGCTTCAAACGGACTCCTCCAAAGACCACCTGTAATCCCACTGCAAATGGTGACAGACCATTCTGCACAGATTTCAATCAGGCGGACCAGAGTTCAGTTGATCCGGACACAGGATGACAGTGAGTCACAACAAACCATCATGTTCATTTTATTTCTTTTATTCACTTATCGATTAAAAGATCCAAGTGCAAAAACATTACATTTTGGATTTGCATTAAGTGAAATGGGGACACCCTGGGAAGCTGAAGAGCTTTTTGAGAGGGGCCCAGGCACAATGAATAAATAACACACGTAACAATAACACCACACATTTTACAGTAAGACGAACCATAAAATAATCAGCCTTTTAAAGCATCTGCACTCTCACACGGTGCAATTCAGTCCTGTGGAAAAGTCTGTGGTCTATGTTGATGTCAATACGAAAAAAAAATGTGGACCATTCCATTTTTTTCCTAATCTGTGTGCTATACCAGGAACCTTAGTGAAGTAATCAAGTCATGTGAATGTGATGAAGTCACACAGTAATGATGTAAAGCCCTTTCAAACGCATGTATAAGGTAATTATGAATCCGTTCTTATGTTTATGCAACTTTCCTTCTTGTAAATAGGGTAGGTATAAATAAGCTGTTGCTTCGGCCTACACCTTTTGTCCATGTTTAATTTAAAAACCCTATCTATATGTATGTATGTATCATGCTCTGTCTAATGGACAAATAAATTACAAAAAAAAAAAAAGCTTACGTCAGCTCCTCATTTTATCAACTCCACTGCTTCTAGAACCTGTAAATTCCCACAGGTCAACACGCTAATGAAAATTATAAATGCTTAAATGCTGAGAGTTTTGCAGAGTGTTGGTAGCGACTCCCAGCTCAGATCATTTCATCACTACTGTAGAACCAAAGCAATATTGTGATTACGACATTTATGCACAAAATCCTCACTCCACTACTTCAGGACATTCCGCTGAGCTCATTCCTCAGCATATTTCTTTCACTTTCTTGCTAAACTCTGATTGCAGCATGAAAATCTTCACCTATGTGTGTTTTTTTTTTTTTTGGTGAATATTTTAATGACAACAGTAAAAAATGCACAGTTTTTAGTCAGATAACATCAACTGCAGACACAGCAGCCAAGCCTAGAGAAAAACCCAGTGAGCACCGTGAATATGAAATGATGCAATGTTGTTACTGTACGCAGAAATGAGATTTCAGGTACCTGCATTTATTATTCTAGTCTTTTACTTTTACTCCCCACATTTTAACACAAATATATCTTCTTTCTGCTTCTTAGTCTTAATGCATTCATGTGAATTAGCAATTATTTTATTTTACATCTCTGCACAAACAGCAAGATTGATTTCAACCTAAATGGAAAACGACATGTAGAAATGAATCCTATTAAAACAAGATGGAAATAATTTAAAATATGTAACGACATTAAAATAATATGAATAACTGCAACAAGATGAAAAATTCGAAGTTAAGAAAGCCAAAGACACAAAAATACATGAAAAGAAAAGTTTTAATCAAAGGGCTTTGACCCAAAAAGACTCAAACAACCACTGGTGAACAAAATCATCGATCAGTATAAAAGGTTTAATAACTTCTGAGCCACTAATCCATGTAAATAATTGGTGTAAAATGAAGGTATTCATCTTTTCATGGTCTTCAGATATGATCCATTTGGATGTTCAGAGGCTCCGAAGTTACCGTGGAAACATTTTTACTAGTAAAACCATGGAGTTGGAGCAAAGTTAGTAGATGGAAACACTAGGTTTATGTTAAGTTAATGTTAAATTTTGTTGAAAAAGTTGCATTTTCTTCATTTTTCTCTCTTTTTGGTATCATGACAATTAATTTTAATCCGAACTGTTATGAACATGAATTAAATATGTGGATATACCAGATTTTTATTGAAGAAACACAAAATACAGTAGTATAATATAAAAAGATAATCTAAAAGATGGTGATTAAAATACTTATAAAAGAGGGCGAAACGGCTGCAGTGGTTAGCACTCATGCCTCACAACAAGAAGGACCCGGGTTCAATTCCGGGCGATCCTTGGGACCTTTCTGTGTGGAGTTTGCATGTTCTCCCCGTGTCTGCGTGGGTTTTCTCCGGGTACTC
>JAQQZY010000001.1:26519495-26534436 GCA_030068375.1 Ostorhinchus rueppellii
ATGTGTATGTATATATGTAGCATAAAAGATCAAAATCAGCCACTGCTGTCAGTGAAATGTGATCTTTTCGGCCGGTACGTCTGCACGTCCATATTTTCTCACCAGCGTTAGAGCCTATTTCCTCAGGTTTTATTCCTGTTGGCGGTTGTAAACATTTGCATAAAATAAGACTGTCAGAGAAGCAACACACCTCACCTCAGAAGCCAAAGCCGCCGCACATGCAAAGGCATATTCACACCTGCATCTGTTCACACGAAGATGGCCTCTAATTAAAACCGTTGTCCTCCTGGCGACCACAGGAATCTTACTTCTTTATTTACTGGCTGTGGTTGCATTATTGTGGAAACCTGCTGAGTGGCTGTCCAATTGTGGTCAGTTCTCTTCCCTCTTCCACTCTGTAGTTATCTTCTCTATGGCTCCTCACCATATTTTCTTTCCTCTCCTCACTTTCTTCCCAAACATTTCTTCATTATTTCTTGTTATATCTATACTCTGCCTGCAGGTTTTACCTTAATTGCTTCTTACCGTCTCTTTACGATGACAGGTCCTTCCTTCTTTCCTTCCTTCGATTCTTCCTTCCAGTGCTTTCCTTTTGTCCATATTTCCACTTTCACAACCTCTCACGACCTCACGTCTGTTTGTTAGACCTCGCTCATTAGATGCCGAGGCCTAGATTCCACAGTCCATCTCCAGTCAGGAAAAAAACCCCAGAAGACTGACAAAAGGAAGACTGTGGAAGAAAGGTAGCAAGACAAACATGATTCTAAATGGAGAAAACTGTGCAAAACAAGCATGAAAAACAGATCACTTTAAGTCCAAGAGGGAGTTTAAGAAGGAGACAATGAGGAAATAAAGCAACGGGCATAGAAGAAACTGCACTTGATCTGGGAGTACATAATCACTTCTTCATAGTTCCTTGGGGATGGATAAATGCAGCAAGTGTGGGGACTGATAAAAGGGGCAGTGTGTAAAGGAAAACTATTATTTTTTTGGAGATTACTGTGGATGGACAGAGTTTGCAGACCTGAACGGCTACAAAGTGTGTATGTCCTTTCACTAGATCTAAATTTTATGGTTCTTTACTTTCAATAAGGCAAGTCTGTACAGGGCAAAAACTGTATTTTATTTAATTAATTTTGATTAAGTCTACATGAACACAAAACAGTTTCCATTATTTAAAGTAGAAACTATATATGTGCAGTATCAACAACAACGGAACAATTTACAAGCATGTCACAGTGCATTATTTGTCAAAAATATACCTCAAATATTGCAGCGAACAAGTTGCATAATGGATTTTTATTGAGCCAGGAAGACTCTTGTGTGCTCTCATTCTTAATAAAATGCCGTGATAGAACAGCACACAAATTAAACATCCTTAAGTGAACATTCGTCAGTTGCTAAAGGGCCTCAGATCTTGCAAAGCTAAAAAAAATCACTGAGGTTACAGATGATTTCTGTCTTCAATGGCTGTAGTTGCCATTACTGGTGGTAGGTGTTGTTAAAACAGTGTTGGTACCTTATGTGTTCAGACTGCAGAAATTAGTGTGAAAACCCAGAAGGGGGTTTGTATTTTGCGCTCGTGGTTCCCTCTTCTCAAAGTCGGTGGCATATTTCAATGGGTTTTAGGTTCAGTGTCTAAAAAAGGTCTGCGGTTAATGCAGGCTTAAAATTTTTTCATGTTTTCTTCAACAACATAAAACATTCAATACCTAAGTCATGAATTTTGAAGCTTTTATGTTTTTACAAAGATGTCTTTTTTATCTTTAACTCACTAGATGAAGTCATGAACAGAGATAAGGTTTTTTATAGAGTAGAAATCAAACTGCAAGCATTCAGTGATTGCATTTACCCTTAAATTTTCATTTTTCATGCATAAGGATTATCTTGCTCAACAAATGTGTAAGAATCATAAAGTTCTCCTCGGAGCTTATTTCCCACAATAATTCAAAAGCCAATGGAGTCACCTTTGCTTTTGTTGATGGAACAGGGACAATGGTACCTTCTGGTGTGGATTAACCAGCAAAAATATGTAATTCCTGCAGGACACCATGTTGTAACAACACAGAACTTGTGCTGCCAGTGCATGAGGATGCATTACAGTTGGGTTGAATTTGGGTATTTTTCATGTTTCTCAAAAACAAAAACTCCAATTAATCAAATTCATGATATCACCCATTTCTACATAGATACCACCATTTACGACAGTTTCACCAACAAAACATCCTTATGTAGTGAAACTTACGTCCTCCACCTGATGACAGAACTGGGTCTTTATTTAAAACAGGCATTACTGCATATTAGAGACAGGCCATTATTTCTAATTTCTCCTCTCACTTTTTATAAGTATGTTTTATCATAATTTAGGATGATGTCTTGCTTTTCTAATCTGCTCCCATGCTAATTTGCTGTTGATTCTGTTTGCTGTTACTGCGAGCTCAGCACTTTCTTCAAACTTACCTGTCGAGATAAATTCAGCATAATGTATAATTTCACAGAGCTAATTCAATCACTACAACAACAGAACGACAATTTATCCATAACAACAACACGACTGATGAACACTGCTTTGGAGTTATGCCTTCATACTGACCTAGAAAACATCAGTTTCCAGGGATAAGAATGACATAAATGTGTAGCTTTTCTTATGTTTTAGATCAGGGGTGTTCAATCCTGGTCTTTGAGGGGCGGGATCCTGCATGTTTTAGATGTATCCCTCTTCCAACGCACCTGATTCAATGATAAGCCTATCATCCAGCTCTGCAGAAGCCTGATAACGACCATCAGGTGTGCTGGAAGAGGAAAACATCTAAAACATGCAAGATACCGGCCCTCAAGGACCGGTGTTGGACATCCCTGTGTTAAATGCTATAATTTAGTTTGGTGTTTCTCAACCTATTTTTAACAAATGCCCCCCCAACCCCCACCACACACCCCCACCCCCCATCCCCGAAAACAAATTTGCAACCGTGATGGACCTGTTTGATGGTGGTGATATAGCTCAGGCGGTAAAGCCCCCCTCACCTTATCATTTGCCACCTGGTGCCCCTCGAAAACCAATTTGTGACAGGGGGGCCTGTATGACCTTGGGGGGGGGGGCTATGTGAGTGAGTATGATTCTCTGTCATATGTCGGACATGGGCCCCTTACACTGTTACACTGGATTGGGGGGAGGGGGGTTATGATGTTAACATGCTAACACCCCCTATTGGTGCCGGAGGCCCCTCTCTCACCTTTCTCCTTCCAAACACCCACCAAAGATTTCCCAATGACCAGTGGGGGGTGGTACTGCCCCCGTTGTGAAACACTGATTTATTTCAACACTTTCCAGCCCAGTCCATGGTCCACACACTTTCCCTTTCTTCATGGGTTTGACCTGCTTGTCTTTGATTATTTTAATCATCTGTACTTTTAGTTAAGTTAAAACTGATTATCTGATTGTAGGTTATTCTATCAGTTACCAGTTTGTCACACATGCTTCACAATCTCCATATTATAATAATTTAAGGTAATTGTTGTTATTTTACAAATTCATGGTGATTGTCTGGAGTTGTGTTGCATTATATAATGTCCAGTGATCCTCTTTGTTGACTTGGGGGTACAGGAGGGCTCCAGATAGCTGGTCATTATTGACCAGTTGTTAGGTGTGTGGTGTAGTGAGCTGCCTCAGTCATTAAGTTTGTGCCACTCTCTGACTGTTAAAGACTAAAACCGATTGAAATGCATTGTTTTCCCTCAGTTTTCACAGGGTTTAGGTGCTCTCTGTCTGGGAGCCTTTTCTCTAAGTTTATCACAGATTTGGGCAAACAGATGTGGGTTTGGACGTACTCCTAAAAGAAGAGTTTCCATATTTCAACAAAAGAAAAAAAGAATACTCTCATATTGTTTCAGACCATTTCAGTCCTTTGTGCAAACCTGTGGAAAACCTACAGTACATAACAAATCAAAGAACGTTCATACATATAGCTCTCATTAGGGTGTTTATGCATTATGTGAAGATGGCATAACTGTTACCAAGCACATGTAGATCTGTTAACATTTAATACAGAGCTGAAAATATCTTGGTGGCATTTAACTTACCATATTTTCCAAACTATAAAGCGTACCTGAATATAATCCACACCCACCAAATTTTAAAAGAAAGAAATATTTTACAAGTATAGGCCCCAGCTGATTATAAGCTGCAAGTGTCCACATTGTAACATGACGTATTTACACTGAAAGATGGTAAACAGAAATACTTTTTGACTATTTATTTACATACGTTAACTGCTTCTTTCCAAACAGTGCCTGTAACACAGAAGTAACACAACAGCAACATGGCAGTAAAATGACTGGTTAAAAGTTGCATCACTTCTGCGTGTGTTTTCCATGATGAGGGTGTGTGAATGAGTTGAGCTTCAAACTCGTGTCTTCCTCAGCACATCACCTCTTCCACCTGTCTGTCTCGCTTTTGCGCTTCGTGCTAAGAGCGCCCCCTGGAGGCCATTACCCTATTAAAAAAACTATAGATTAGCCATGTCGTATAATAGACCGTAGGATTCAAAACATGGAAAAAAAAAAAGTATAATCTGGAGAGTACGATAAGTGTTAGCAGTGTGGTCAGTGTTTTAGGCGAATTAGTGGATAGCATTTGCAGCACCGCTCTACCTTCACCCTCTTGTCCAGATGCATTCACTTCTGGCTCCAAAAACCAATATAACCACCCGAATGCCAAACTCAAGGCTTCAGAAGAGAAAGGCCCCATCCCAATTCACCCCTTGGCCCTCCCCCTTACCCCTACCTCTTGGCTCTTGCACTTGGCACTACCCCTTTCAACTCTGTTTCAAGAGGTAGGAGTTGAAACATTCTCCTATGAAATGAGAATGTCCTTTGAGACCTGTTACATCGTCAGCAGTCATCGATGCTGCTATGAACAGATGTCAAAACCTTGTTTCTGAAAGTATTCACCATGCCGTTAGCAGCTGTAACCATCTCTGTTACATGGGCTTTGGTCATCTTTTTGTGGCTATCAACTATAAACTGCAGAAATGTGGTCACACTGAACACACTGAA
Source organism: Ostorhinchus rueppellii (assembly GCA_030068375.1). Lineage (NCBI taxonomy): Eukaryota > Metazoa > Chordata > Actinopteri > Kurtiformes > Apogonidae > Ostorhinchus > Ostorhinchus rueppellii. The sequence goes on from JAQQZY010000001.1 coordinate 26,524,551, forward strand.
ACAGCATTAAAGGGTTGATCAAATGATTATTATTTTTTTTAAAACAAAGGAAATATGTACATTTTGGTGTTTCTTTCATCACTGCTGAATTTTTTTGCTGTGTTTACCTCCATCTTACCAGTGATTCCAACAGAATTATGGGAGATTTCTCATACCCCTCCGTTTGTCGTGTGTTGTCGGTGAAGGTTCTCATTCTTCCAGGTCATTGTTCATCCACAGTGTTGCAATCAGGTCAACTGGACGTAGAATTTTCTTGAAGACGTTTCACCTCTTCTCCCAGAGGCTTCTTCAGTTCTAGTGGTGAATGTTCTGGCCTCAGCTTATATACAGAGTGGGAGTGTACAGTTACTCTTCATGTTCTAACGTTCTCACTTTCTAATGTCCAAACACCTATTGTTAGAACATGAATAGTAAATGTACACTCCCGCTCTGTATATAAGCTGAGGCCAGAACATTCACCACTAGAACTGAAGAAGCCTCTGGGAGAAGAGGTGAAACGTCTTCAAGAAAATTCTACGTCCAGTTGACCTGATTTCAGCACTGTGGATGAACTCTGTTTTTAGGGTCAAACAGCCCTCCCCCTTAGCCCTTCCCCTTCAACTCATTGAGAATCGTGACACCCCTACCACTACTCCTTCACATGAACACGCAAAATGGAGGGGAGCGCTGAGGGGTGAATTGGGATTGGGCCAAAGACTACAACCTGCCCTTTTATGGAGTCTGTCACTGTGGTGTGTGTTTTCATTAAGTTTGCAGAAATATTAACTTGACAAGTTTGAACTCCATTTGTCCAACTGGAAGGCGGTCTTTTATTTTGGAGTTACAGTAGTAAATATGGATTTTATAAGAAGGATGAATGGGTTGTGTAGAACAGAGGGACAGTCAGTGAAGCAGCAGAGCCTCTGACAGCAGAGACAGGTGTGTTGATACTGCCTCAGACTACCTCTGGAGTGGGTCCGACTTTGTATTCACTAGCTGCTCAGACACAGACTCCCACACTGACAGACAGATCTTACTCTGTAGACTAGCTGGCTGATAAGAAAGTTTCACAACCAAATTATAAATAACCTACTCAAGAGAATAGTTCTTGCTATACTCGACATGACAGATAAATGACAAGAGAACAGTGCGTGTGTGCGCGGGCGTGTGCTTCTGAGCCAGTGTTTGTGTGTTTGACGGTTTCTGGAGGTTAATATACGCCTGGTGTAACGAGTGGGAAATTGCTTTATGCCGCTAAAGCCTTGGGGCTAAAACATCACAGTTATGATGAACAAGAGTTTTACAAAGCCTCAGTTAAGAGCTACCACACACACACACACACACACACACACACACACACACACACACACACACACACACACAGTGAGGCAGACATGTTTCTTATGGTGCGTGCACACTCTTACACTCGATGTAAACAAACATTAAATGCAGTCTCACAATATCATTTTGTGTTCAGACAATGAGCATGCCTGCCTTGAGGATGTGTGTGTGTGCGTGCGTGTTTGTGTGCATCATTGTATGACTGAAGCTGTCACAGAACAGATTGTTCCATCTCTCATCATAGTATGGTCGTAGTAGGGTCATGTGGGGGAGGGAAGATGGGTGGGGGGGCGGCTTGATGTCTTTTCTGATATAAAACCCTGTCAACTGTAGACAGGACCTGTCACCAAGCGTGTGCACGTGTGCGCGCTCATTGTGTGTGTTGCTTCGTGAGACAGAAAGACGCTGATAAGTGTCTGCGTCTGTCAGTCAGAGGGGAATGCAAGTACCTGATTGAAAGCATTATGAAAGGTCAAAGTCAAGAGTCAGATCAAAGTGAGGAGAAGTATCTGTTTAGCGTTTGAGGTTTGGCCATAAAGATGTGTCACAAACATCTAGGGTGTACACGCACGCACACACACACACACACACATGCTTCAGGGATCAATAGAATCAGGGACAATGTTGTAATTCAGTGTAACAATAATGAATGTTCCAATTAGGCCGGACGCAGTGATACATCCTCGCAGAACAGCTTCAAGTGCTTGTGTGTGTCTGCTGTTTTGTGTATTGTGTGCGTGAGTGTTCCTGAGCGCTTTCGTGTGCTTGTGAGATGTATTTCTACTGTACCATCTATCTCTGTCTCGCTTCTACTACAGGATTCACAGTAAGATTGCAGCTTATTACCTGTCTGTGTCGTGCAGTCCCGAGGGGCGGCCCTGGGATATTGCTGCTCAGGGAGCTGCTTGTGTGTAGGTCACAGCAGCATTTGCCTCCTTTTGCTGCGGTGGTCGAGAAATGGTACACCTACCGCTGCCTAAACCGGTCCTTATACTCTTTTTAATCCCATTAGCATTGTTTGCTTACCAGGAGAACTATTTTACATCAACAATGCTAGGTTAAGACTCACACGTTAAAGGTCACATTAAGGGTATGTTTGCGGGCTGTTGTGCTCACATACACATATGCACAACAGGCGTCTTGTGTTGGACTTGTCTGCTTAGCACTTTTCAGGTTTGTGGAACTTGATGGAAATGTATTGTAAAGCAGGATGTTTTTTTCCTGTACTGTTTCTGCATAATGATGTTCAAGCTTTTGCATTAATTTAAGGTCAAGTTTAAATACACGTCGGTAAAATGTATTCACACCCAATTCCATTTCAGAATAGTAGTAGAAGAAATATTTAATTTTGGCTTTTTTGAATTAGTTTTTTTTTTTTTTTTCACATTCTCAAAGGGGCAAGGGTTTACATATTTTGTTAATATTTGGTGGCATCGCCTTGAAATTCATGAATTAAGTGCATCCAATAATTTCACACAGCAGCGCAGGACTTTTCCATTCATTCGTCCAAGTTATGTTATTGTCTCCTCTGACTTGAGAGCATTTCTTAATTTGCAACCTTTACACCTGCTCCTTTTTTCAGCTGTTTTATTTTTGTGTAGCTTCTTTCTCTTTGGGGAACAGCCTTTCATGTTCTGACTTTACCGCCCACTCTCTACTGTGAGTGTTAGATATTTTTGGACAACTTACCTCCGATGTCTGTACTAGTTACAACTCTGGTGTTTCGGGATGCTTTTGCACCTGTTGCAACAAAATTGGGATACTAGTATTTATCATGTAAACAGGGATGTACAGTTGTCCACAAAATGATTCATACCCCTGACATTTTTTGTGATTTTTTTATTTTTTTTTGTTTGTTTTTTCATTCATTCATGCATTCATCTTCTATACCCGCTTTATCCTCACTAGGGTCACGGGGGTCGCATGGAGCCTATCCCAGCTACTTAAGAGCGAAGGCGGGGTACACCCTGGACAAGTCGCCACTTCAACACAGGGCTGACATACAGAGACAAATAATCACTCTCACATTCACACCTATGGGCAATTTAGATTAGCCCATTAACCCTCTTAGTGCATGTCTTTGGATTGTGGGAGGAAACCGGAGTACCCGGAGAAAACCCACGCATACATGGGGAGAACATGCAAACTCCACACAGAAAGGTCCCAAGGTCCCGCCCGGGAATCGAACCTTCTTGGTGTGAGGCACGGATGCTAACCTCTGCACCACTGTGTCATTTTTGTTTTTATTTTTGTGATGAAATGAAACGGTTTCAGCAAGTTTGTTAATGACTTACATGTGATACACAAGTGAGGGAATAACAAATGATACAAATGATACTTGAAGAAATACTTTACAGTCAACGAAAAAAATATTAAACCATCAAACTCATCAAAAATAATGGTTGTGCAATCAAGTCCTAACTCCTGTGTGTATCATGTGACTAAAACAGACAGAAAAGAAAACAGTGAGTGCCTAAAAGCACTGTTTTTGTCAGTACAATGCCATAGATATTGATGTAAAACTGAAATGATTTTGGTTTTTATCAAGAAAACATAGAAAATAGATAGATATCAGCTCTGAAATTAAACTACTATGAGATATTTTTGTTGTTGTTATTATTATTATATTTGCCCAAACAAATGTACCTTTAGTTGTACCAGGCATTAAAATGAACAAGAAATTCAGAAAACTAAGAATTTTGTCCGCGACTGTATTTCAGGAGTATTTTATTAGTAGGTTTCCACATGAATAGCTTAGAACACAGGTGTCAAACATGCAGCCTGGGGGCCAAAGCCGGCCCGCCAAAGGGTCCGATCCAGCCCACAGGATGAATTAGTGAAACACAAAAATTACACTGAAGATACAAACAGTCAAGGCCATTCAAATCATTTAGTTCAGGGGCCACACACAGACACATTTGGTTCAGATTGTCATTGTTTAAGTGTAAAAAAAGTAAAATTATATTTAAAAATCTTTACATTGACAAACTATCTTTTTACAAATCATGTGAATAACCTGAACAAATATGAACAACCTGAAATATTTCAATGCAAGTCAGAATAATTTAGCCAATATTCTGTGTGTTATTAAATGTTCTGTATTTTGGTAGATTCATTGGGATCTGTACGTTATAATGTACATGTGGAAATGATAAACTGAGACATAATACTGTAAAAAAATCATGAAGCATGACAAAAATACATTTCTTAAGATGAAAAAGTATAATTTTAAAAGGGTAGTTTGTAGATGTAAGCATTTTCATAATAGAGAAAACTTTGGAGTTGAGGTTATTTCTCGGTTATTATCCTGGTCTGGCCCAGTTCAGATCATATTAGACTCTATGTGGCCCCTGAACTAAAATAAGTTTGATACTCTTGGCTTAGAGCAAGGCTTTTTTGGGGGGGTCCAGTAATAAAATTCTCCCGAGATAAAGTATTTCTTCAAATATTATTTGTTGTTATTCCTTCACTTGTGTATCACATACAAGTCACAAACAAACTTGACGAAACTCCTTTATTTTACTGTAAAAACAAAAAAAATCACAAAAAACAACATGGGTTTGAATAATTTTTAGGACGACTGTATGGATCCAGAATTCTCTTACGTCATGTAAACGCCAAATCCTGAATGTGATCAACATGTCATTACTAGGGTACCACTGTGCATGTAAACAGTCTTTCTACAGAAAAGAATATTAGTATGAAAATCCTGACATGGGGCTAAATATTGACCATCTGTATATCTGTATTTTACACAATGCAAGCTCGTCCAGTCCAATCCTGTCTAGATTTAGTTTGTGTTATGATCAGATACCCCTATACACATTAGGTACACAGAACTAGCAACAACACTAAGCCAAACTTCCAGTCAATTGAAGCTGTTTTTCTGTATTATACATTATTTTCCTGCTTGATTGAAATCTTTTCCCAGTATGACGCCTTCAGACGTGGAGCAAACAACCCGATAGAATACAGATCAGAACACATCCTATCCTCTGCCCATTATATTGACGTACACCTTTCTTATTCAGTTGTGATAAACATAAAGATTGTCCAATTGTGAGCTCAGTTGGACAATTTTTATGTAGAGCTCAAAAACTATCCTAGTCTTAATAACTCTTTGTCTACCTGAGTGACTAACAGTGCTGGATGAATAGGCAGCTGTACGCCCTTCAGTGTATTAAGAACAAACAACAACAACAAAAACAACAGCTGCGACCTTTGTCTCTCTTTACCTTCGTGGTGGCTGCTCTGTGTGAATGAAACGTGGGCTGGCATTTTGTGAATCCTGTTAAAGAAACCAGATAATTTTTTGGAGGTGTTGAATTTGTCTGCCTCTTGTGCAAAATGAAAATATTATCCCTGTCACCACAGCTATGCCTTTAGCACCCACACAGCACAAGAATGATTGCAGCTTTGCTAGCTTCTTATGCCACTGGCTGCCGAAAGGATCCCAAGAGAGATGAAAGTCTGCTGAAAGTTTTAGGCAGTTCAGGGGTGGAGTGACTCCTCCTGCTCTGTGATGTAATACTGCACAAGTATTTATCCAGGAATGATAGCGGATTCGTGCTCTATTCCTGTTTTATAACTAAACTGCACCAAGTCTTTCCCCTCTTGTGTCATCATTACTGCTTAAGGTGTAACTTCACCTCCACTGTAAGCCTAATACCCTCCCCTCTGCATGATTCAGAAATGTGCTAAAAAGTTCGCAAGAGCCTGAGAAGATGAGACATGAATGTGTGAGATAGACGTTGAACAGGATCATCCCCAGGAGATTATCAAGACACTGATAGAGAATCATAAAAGAGTCTGGAAGGGTTAGTTTAGAGCAGGGGTCAGCAACCCTGGTCCTGTATCCCTCTTCCAACACACCTAATTCAAATGATAAGCCTATCATGAAGCTCTGCAGAAGCCTGATAATGACCGATAGGTGTGTTGGAAGAGGGAAACAACGAAAACATGCAGGATAGTAGCGCTGGAGGACCAAGGTTGGTGACAACTGGTTCTGAGTTTGTCTGGATATTTTTCACTGGCCGTGTTTAGCTTTTTAGACAGTAAACTGATGACCTGGAGCGCTCTTCAAACCCACCAGACCTCAGTGAAAAAAACAGCTATCCTAGCATTTATTTAATGACAATGACTACCGCCACAGACCAATCAAATGTTAACGTTTGTATTAGAGCCAATCAGGGATACTGTTCCATGAACTCATTGCCTCTTGTTGCCACAGTACTGTGGATATATACAGTGATCTATTGCTCTTGTGTGCTTTTGTACTTTGCTGCTGTAAACCTGGAATTTCCCCATATGGGACTAATAAGGCATATCTAATCTTATACTTCAGTGTATTCTTTTGTGCATTTTGCTTTCACAGTACTGTGGCAATTGACGGAAGAAACGACAAATTAGTGATAGTATATGGTTTTTAATAGGAATTATTGTTCTAAATACTCTATACTTTGTTGTTTTATTGGGTACATGCTCTGTGCAGAAGGTGGGTGGAGTTACATGTTAGATGTAGCAGTGTGCTATGTTACTTCTCAGTTCTGTGTCAGTTCTGTGTATTGATTGCTGTACTCCAAACTTTGCACTTTTATCGTTGTCCCAATGGTGGATTTACCTACCAGCACCCTTGGATCCATGCCCCCCCCCCCCATTAAAAAATTTGCAGGAAAAAGAAAATGCTGCTTTGGCCAGGAATTGAACCCAAGTCTTTTTCCACATTCCATAGTCTGAAACATTACCTACTGAGCTTAATGACCTATTTGCTATCTGATTGCCTTGGTACTTTTCGGGACGTGACGTTTCGATGACAAGTGACAAGTTACTAGTCTACACATGAAACAGTAACGAGGGTGCTGACTGGCTCTGTGGTAATAGACAAACTGATATTTCATGCCACAGTACTGTGTCAATAGCCACTTCATTATCTTATTGTGTAACTTGTTTTTTTAAATGTTACTTTGGATAAAAACTGACAACTGGCAAATTAACCACTCATGGCAGTGGTTTTGGGAGACAGCAGTGAGGCAGACTCACTGCCTGTGGAAGTCTTAATAGCACAATATAACAGCTTCAGTTCCTTGTCAGAAAATGAACAAGGTATGGCAGATTTGCTGAAGGGCAGGTGGGCTGCACATGTCCCCGGAGACATATTTTATACAAATCTAATGATTTAGAGTATTCCCAAATGGTTAATGCACCGTCAGCATCGCTCTGACAAAGGGTTTGAAACAGGAAGTGGCTTGTTGAGCCGTTTTAACCTATAAAATGTCTGGTTTGTATTGAATATTAATATGACTTAATGTGTTTAATACAGTGGAGTCATATAGAGGTTATGAATATAGAGATTGGGGTATGAGTATATACTTTTATACTTCTTCCTACTGTGTCACTTTGTTTATTTGCTAGTTGTGTTATTACAACTTACATTGCTACATTGTACATTACATTGTTGACCAGCAACCTTTTAAGTATCACTATTGATATCTGGTTGGTGGGTCTTGTTTTGTTTTACTTTGTCTACATGTTCGAAATTAAAAAACAAACAAACATGTTTTAATGTGCAGGAAGGATCACTGTTCGCCTCAGAACTGTTTGCATCAAAACTATTACTTAAAGTTAATTTCTGAAGATGGATACAGTTTCCCAAAGTAGAATATTTAGATAGTATTAGACTAATATTTTTTGATGCCTCTCATTTGGGTTCATAAACTGCAAATCCAGCTAACCAACCAATTGAACTGATAACTTTGCGTCCAACTCAGACCATGAGAAAATCACCCGATCAGTTGCCACTTTCTTGTAATGTCTATATCACATCTAATATACATAAAAAGGAATTATTAATATGCCGTGTTTCTAGATTTTATATCCACTGTATCGTCCTGAATATTCTTCCCACAACTGAGAAAACTTAACTTTTATGTACAAGATGATATTCGAGTCTTACCTGAATGTTAATAACTCAGTCGGCTGGTTAGATTGAATCTGTGTGATGTATTATTTAAACTTCTTATTGTAAGACACCTCAAGCAGAACATATACAACAAAGTATTATTTAAACTGCTCAATTTCTCACAGTCAAATGAAATAATTTATGCGCCACTGTATGCATCACATCTGTGTTAGGAGTTAAATGAAATGCATGCCAATCTATTATAAATTGGATATTAAAGGATTTACAGCTTCATATCACGGGTCAATTATTTCCCCACGATGACACGCCATGAAAATCAGATAAAACAACGCATGTTCTCAACGTCCTTTTTGAGAATGTGATTGTGTGGTAAATTATGTGATGACTGTAGACCCATCAGTGGAGGTGGACTGATTAATCCAGGTTACAAAAACTTGTCAAAGTCAAATATAATCACCTCCTACATTAAAAACGATACAGTTTATTGGCTCAACAAGGGCTGCATAACAAAGACTATTTTTGGATTGTAATGGCCAGTGGTGTCTGACTTCTCAGCTGTTAAATATGTATTAACTATACTCAAGGTGGAAAAGTAAAAAAGATAAATACTTGAAATATATATAGTAAAAAGTGAAAAATATTTCTCCTCTGTATAGCTCAGTGCCTGCTTTTTAATCCATGTTTCTACACTGCTTATACTTTATTTCTTTTATAAGTGTCTAATAATGTATTCATTTTACCAGTGTTATAATTTATCTTCAGGCATTTAACTAAACTTCTCAGATTTTATGCATATTATTATTTCTTAGAATGAAGTTATTGAAGTTGACAGTACATATAGAAGACAGTTTTCCACTATTCACAATTCCGCATATATATCTAACATTAATATCTACCCAGAATTCAGTGCTAGAAATTGACAATAAAGTGGTGCCAGGCACAACAAACCCCACCCCTCACATGTATTGTAACTTATTTTAGCATCGATCCAACTGTTATGTCATCATATCAGTTGCCAAGTTTGAAGTAAATTTAAAACGAAATTCTGTTTTTATATACATTTGAAATTTCACCCATTAAAGTTAATAGGAGAAAAAGATATTTAAAAATCGCGAAAAAATTAAGACTTTGACCTACTTCTACCAGGATGTAACTGAGTCTATTCTGGGTCACTGGCAATGTATAAACCTAATTTGGTATGAATTCAACCATTAGTTTTTCTGCTACAGACAAGATAAAATATGCCCATTATAAATAATGGGAGGGAAAAATTGACCTTTGACCTACTTTTCCCAAAATATAATCAGATCTATTCTGGGTCACTGTCCGTCTATAAACTCAATTTAGTATGAATTCAACCAATAGTTTTGCTGCTAGAGTGTTAAACAAACAAAGAATCTAACAAACAAAACCAAAAACAGTAGCCCTTGCCTTCCCTTTAAGGGGCGGGGTAATAAACTCAACTTGCTAACTTTATCATCCAGGAATCTGAATTGGCTTCTTAGGTCGAATCCCAATTCCCCCCTTAACCCTCAATCTCAAAACTGCGCGCTCCCGCGAAGGGCAAATGCTGTCCCAATTCTAAGAACGTGAAGTTGAGGGACAGGTTTAAGGGCTGAATCACCCTCAATATTGAGATTTTCCAGC
>JAQQZY010000001.1:26539533-26556069 GCA_030068375.1 Ostorhinchus rueppellii
CCCGCTTCAGCAGAGCTAGGCTTATGAAGGACTTCCAGATGAATTGTAACAATTCATCTGGTGGCAATCAGGTTAAAGGTATTCCACATCCAAGGATCTTTAACTGAGAAGGAAGATGAACCAAATATTGTTTTGCTGGTCTGTTCTCCACCCCATTAGTTGTCAGTGGTCTGGAGGCTGCATCTTTACCTTTTGATTCACTGTCTTGCACATGCCGTCCCAGATCATGTTAGGGGAGTGGAGCTGCTGTCACAACACAGATTTACTCCTGTATGCAGTAAAACCAACCTTTGTGACAGTGACGCTGCTAACTAACTCCTTAATCCTGGCTCATGGTGCAGGTCTGTTTACAGAAATAGTGAGGTTGTAGAAGAGAAGAATCAGCCTACATTCAGTCAGCAGGTCTTAAAGCACAATTTGGATTTTTGGGTGAAATCCGATTTTTTTTTTTTTTTTTGTGTGCTTACTCATGTTGCACAAATGGATAAATGCAACTTCTGTCAGTTTTGAGAATGACCTGAATGCAACCTGGAAGTGACCTGCATACACAGAAGAGGTCCTGACATAATACGTTGCCACACATGCATGCATTGTGTTTACAGAAGTAACACACCCGGGACACAGAATTGTGATGTTTTTTGCATTTCAGTGACGTAAAGGTCGGATAAATGCGACCTGGCTGTTCAGATGTGTATCGAATTTAGGACCACATATGAAAGTGGCCTGGTCGTATTTGAAAAAAATAGGATTTGTGCTGTTCAAACTGTCTTTAACCGATCGGATAGAGGTCACATATGGGCAAAAAAAAAAAGAAAAAAAAAAGAAGGGATTTACACCACATTTGCCTGCAGTCTGAACGCAGCCCAAGACGAGCTGCAGCCAGATTTGATGGTAATCTCAGAGGTGTGCTCATCTTACTTATCTCACTTTCTTTATTTTATCAACAATAGCTCAGGTGTTTCCCTCCCCAACAGAAGAAGAGGATCTTTGCCAAAATCGCTCTTGTTACATCATTGCACACGAATCACACAATACATGCATCACACTTGTGTGACGAAGAAAGCCCTCCTTCATGTGTTCGTTTATCAAGTTTGTTTATCATGCGTGCAGATAAGCCTTTCAGACAGACTGGCAGATGGGCTGCGTGTGAAATTACTTTTTCTTTCGTTTTCCAATAACTTCATATAATATCTACCATTTCTCTTCTTCTGCTTCTCTTAGACACGCACACATTGCCTTTATTTCACATATACACACACTCAATTACTCTCTCTCCCAGACACATATCGCTTTACTCTCTCACCCTTTATGTTCAATCAATCTCTCCTCTGTCTTCCCCTACTGGGAGCCAATCGCCAAGCTGATGGTAGAAGGCCATTTTCTGTGAATCAGAGCGTTGTTGTGTCTTTCCCATTAGCTATTCATGAGCTCGCCTGGTTAAGGTCTGTATATACCTGGATCGCTGCTGCGGTGTGTTTCAGGAGTGAATGTGGATTAACGAGAGTGTCACGTTTAATACAGGCACAGGGTGATAGAATGCTTGTTTATCTCATCAGCTGGCTAAAGGAAAGCGGGTCTTGACCTGCATAAATTTGCTTTGTACGCCTGAAGCAGAAGATAGATTAGCCATGTCTGTGGATGTGTTACTGTTTAATATTTTCTCCGGACAACAGCGGCGTGAGTTCGTTTGCACTTGTTGACGCTTTTGCACTTGTATGTGCATGCGAAACCTGTGCATGTATATAGTATTTCTCCACGGTCAACCTTTGTCATCATAACTATAATGGCAGGTATAAATAATAAAAGGAAAGGAATCAAGAAGGATGAGGTGATTGGAATGAAAAAGCGAATGAATAAAAGTGCTGACTGTGTGTGTGGGGTGGGGGCGGTTGCATGATGGAGAGCTCCATCATCTGCAGCGATGCTAAATGACAGCACGGGAGAGGAAGAATGAGACAGACGACGAGTATGGAGATGGAGATGACCGCGGAACACTCTTAAGGTGTAGAGGAAAACAAGAGGAGGGAGGTTCAGAGCTGAAGAGGACGGATTAGGGAAAATGGACGTGTGAGTGAAGCGACAGAACGAGGCAGGTGAGAGGTGCCATATGAACTGACCAGAAATCACTCGTCCTTTTTATCTGTGGTTCAACTCAGCTCGCCTGTGAAGGACAAGGAATACCAATTACTGCCTACTCTGTACCTGCTCCTCTGTTCTACTATAAACCGGGGCTTTCCACAAGGATATGGACACAGGGAAAGTATTAGTCCATCACATTCCGTAGCCACTATTCCATCATCAACTCGAATTTAACATGGTTCATTACAATGACTTTATCTACCCAAACTGTAAACATGCCGACATTCATTGTGTTTTAGCCCACGCACTGTCTAAAAAGCTATTAAAGTCACAGCTCTTCTGATCATAACTTTTCTAATTAACAACTACTGGATTTCATGTTTTAGTCCTAACATATTGCATTTCTAAAATAAATAATAATATAATGAGTTATTTTTAAATATAAATTTGCCCATCATTTGCCTTGGATTAAAAAGCTAAATATAAGGTATGTTTGCATATTTGCCATTATTATATTGATGTATACAAGTGGTAAATTGAGTTTGATTGTTAGTTATGACGTGAACAAAATTATAAAAGAAAACAATATATTCAGTAGGCAGAGTAAATAGGCATATTGAATGAAATTAAGAGGCTTTCACTGCATGGGCTGTTATTCTCTTTGCAAGTATCTGTGCCACAAACTGCAGTTTTTTTGTTTTATAATTATAGTATCTTTTAAATTGATATTTGCGTCGTGTGTAGCAAATTGAAATCAATCAAAAAATGATCTACCTTTCAATTAACCTCCATTTATATTTTTTCTGAAATTAGATCCCTTGCAACACAATGGAAGAAGTAGGATTTCAGGTCTCTATTTATCTATCTAAACAAACTGTTAAGTCTGACAATTCAACAGTGGGAATATGTAACTATTTGAGTGAGGACAAAGGTAATAATAGAAGTATATATTTAAGACTTTTGTTACAAGGGTACACACAGATTTACACTTTTCGCTGTCATTATCCTCGGATTATTTTGAGCATGGTGGCCATAAAATGTATATATGATGGAAAAATACAATATGAATCATTGTCGACACGGTGGTGGTGGTGGTGGTGGGGTGTGTGTGTGTGTGTGTGTGTGTGTGTGTGTGTTGAATATTTTATTCAACAAAATATTGAGTCATTTGTGCATTAACAAGCATCTCACACGTTATGTGTTTTTGTATTTTGAAAGTTTGCTTATGGCAAACACTGTAATTTACAGTGTTTTTAAATGCCTCACAGTATTTCCTGAGGTGCTGTGTATGTGACCTCACAGTAACACCGCAGCAGAGGCACAGTGAAGGAGAAAAGGAGCAGGTTCACTTGATTTTGCCAATTCCAGTTAAAAAATAAACCCCTTTTTCCTATAAAGCAACCTGTGGACTCTTGTGCCACAAAGCTGCAACAAACCAAAAACCGAATGTGAAACTTAACATGCTTTGAACGTCCGACCCAGCTTCTGTGCTTCTGTTATGCTCTCTGTTGTTGTGTTTTGATTTGTTTTTTTGCAGTGGCAGAAAGAATTTGCTGCTGTTGAATGCAAATAGTGGAAACCCTGCACATGGGATCTGCTTGTGTCCATCCTGCTTCCTGCGTGTTTACATTCTTTACATAGGCTACATATGTTCATTCAGTACACCTCCATATTCTATCAAAGGAACCAAAACGGTGCACCGTTACACCCCTAATGACTAGAGTGGTAGACTCTCTGTGTTCTGTTGAATTTTTCCAACAACATATCAACTTCAACACTTGAAATGCAAAGCAGGTAAGATTTCTCACCTGTTCCAACTCCACCCCCTCCTCCATTCAGTACATCCGCACTTTCTCTGAACTCTCCGGGAATGTTCTAGAGACGGTACACAGCCACAAGCACCATCCTCCTTATTTCTGTTGGGTTTCTGTTTCTAGTAATCAGCTGAAAGGTCTCTCAGACAGAACTGTGCAGTCAGTGAGAACAGCAGAATGAGGACAGAGCCATGTAAGCAGCTGATTGGCTGAAGGTACAAGCTCAGTTCCCAGAAATGTACGCCCATAAATGCCCCAAACACAGCAAAACAAAGGAAAATATAGAATGTAGAGAGAGGGCAGTGTATGGAAGTAAATACACTCACAGAGATTCAGAAATGATGACAGAGTAGGATTATTAGTGAGTCTGTATCGTGTTTTTTTTTTAAAAAATGTTACCTACATTTACATAATAATAATAGACTTCAGTGAGTAGCTGGCCAGTAGCAGGTTTACTAAAAGCTAAATTTCATCCAGAGCCCAGTGGATAGGCTGCCAGGTACCTGCACAATGATCTGCAACCTCACTTTGGTCTTTTTCCACACACACACACACACACACGCACACACACACACACATGCATAAATATGTCCACAGCCTCACACAGATGCTCACGTACACACACTCAACACATTGACTTCCAAATTGCAATAAGAGTCAGGGAGATGAAACTCTGAACTCTGAATTCCTGACTGGCTTTGAAGTTTTCAGACATTTTTCTCTTTCAGCGTTTCTTGTCCTTCACCTGTTCGATAGAGCAGGTGTGCTGAGGTGCTTTTTTTTCTCTCTTTCTCAGGTTGTCTGCTTCCACTTACAGGCTCTTTCTATGACCATTTTGCAGAGTTACCCATCCTCTTTGTGATTCTGTGAATGTGTTTGCCTGAGATGTGCTGCCCGGCATTTCTCCAGTATTTTCCATGGATGCACACCATGTAGAATCCAAATGTGTGATTCATGTAGAGCTGATGAGTTTGTCGAAACCAGGGTAGACCAAGATGCTCTGTGGGAAGATATTTGTGTGTATGTATCCACACAACTTCCATGTAAAAAGACATGAAATGCACTTCACTGTAAAAAGTCAAATATTGAATTAACTGAAAAATCTCAATTCTCATTCAATAGGTCACACACAAAAAAAAAATTAGTTGAGTGAACCAAATTTAATGTAATGCAATTTAATTTGGTTCACACAACTATTTTTTAAATATTTTTTTTATGTGTCACCTATTGAAGAAAAAAATTTAAGTTGATTCATTGTTTTACTTTTTACAGTGTAAGATGCAAATTTTAAGGCAGACACTGTATATAAAATAACACTGCATTGGAAATAAAAATACAAATATTGAAAACTGATTCTCTTCTACCCAATGGCGTGTTTTAACTGTCCTTTCTTGAACTTAGGCCTCATGAATGCTAGGACAACTTTTCGGAAGTGACTGACTCTCCACGAAGACACTATCCATGTCCAAATATTTCCATATACGGCTAACATTACTTTTATTTTCGCAACCAAATCTCACTTTTTGATGTTTTTCTCCCAATCCTCCCTCATATCCAGCCTCCGATTGCGTTAACATGACTTACCTGACATCACAAAAACAATACTGAATCAATATACTGTGCCGCTCTAACTGTAACCTATTCCATCGCTAGAATAAGCAGGCTCAGTTTCATATCCCACAGGAGAGGAAAAATTTACTGCTCAAAGCTTGCACTTCTGCTCCAAGAGAGGAGAGAAAACTGGCATTCTTATTTCAGTTTCTTTTTTATCTGATACTTTTCTCCTAAAACTCACTCGGCGATATCTAAGCTAACCGGAGATATAAATGAAATGCTCTGCCAAACTCGACTCAAATGCTGTAAAAATGATCAATGCTCGGTCATTTTCTTCTCCAAGAAAACAGGAAACATTATTCTAGAGATGCTCTGATTGATTCAATTGTGGAAATTTTTAACAGCTAAAGGGTCAAGATACTAGTAGCACAACAAAACAAAGTAGCTGGATTTGGCATGTCTAATTTCAGTCCGATGACGCACAGACCCATAAACACACTGACACACACTGATTCAGAGTGTTTCTTTTTTTCCCTGACATAAACTCAGGTTACGCTGAGTCTGAATGAGTTGTCCTGTCTCTTTGCATTAAGCGCTCATGACTGTTTACTTGTCTGTCTGTGTGCGGACACTTCTGATATGTGTTTTTGTTTTCCTCTTGAGCCCGAGCCAAAAATCTGTTCGGTTAACCCTACGAATTTACACTCCCCACCGAAATGTAGATGCTGCGATTATTCCTTCCAGATTTCTTCCTGATAATAGCGCCAGTAAATCAAGAAATGGGGAAGCGTGTGGTATTCCTGCTCATGAAAAAATTCCTGTCATGCGTCACTTCATTAAATGGGGCGAATACCAAAAAGGACTAATGAGTGACTGCTCCACCGCTCAAGTTGTTTAACTAGGACCACTACTGCTTTTAATGAAATATTTTTTTACGTTATTTAAGAAAATTGCACCTGCAAACAACGGCAAAGCAAGTTCTGTTTGTGACAGAAGGATGATTAAAGACATTCTGAAACAACATCTCTTTAGACTATTCACTTCAATTTTCACCCAGAAGAAAAAGTCTAAAAATACTCGCTCCACCAACACACAAACACACTGACAAATTCTCCAGCAAACAATGAGCGCCCATGCCTCACTAACACTTTTCTTTGTGTGCTTTCTTAGTCATTATCAGCTAACTTGTTTCCTATTACTGGAAACATCTGCGCCGAAGTAAGTGTTCCTCTGACCTCTTGTGTGCTTCTCTATTTTGTGCGTTAGCTCTCGCATATGTCTGTAAACGTGAAAGCAAGTAAACAGACGCAAAAGAAAGTCATATTGCATCTCGGCAAGGACGTTTCCCGGTGTTATTGAATTAATTTGAGTCTGTAAGAGGAACGTTTGCGGAGACAGAGTCTGCCCTTCAAATGGTTTGTCACTATACTGCCCTTGTCTAATGGGGGACAGGGAGGGGAGGACAAGGGGGGGGGGGGGGGGAGGAGTGAATTTGGGAGAGTTGAGAAAGACGTGGCATGTGCTGCAGTGGGTGGCAGATGTTGTCACTGTGGAAAGGAGGAAGCAGAGGAAGTAAACATTCACACATACCTGCGTACACATTATATATGGAGTTATGCACGGTCGGGCATTAACACAACACCAACACACACCTGCTATCAGCCAGTAGATGAAAGGAGGATGGAGGTGAACGCAAGGCGAGCACGGTGGAGGCCGATGAAGGCAGGTTTGATAGAAGAGAGATGAAACGGTGAAGAGTGTGGGACAAAGTTCAAACTGGATGAATAAGATGAACACTGGAGACCCCCCCCCTCCCCCCCTTTTTGTGTTTTTGGCACCAGGATGAATGTAGTTGAATGTGCTCATCATTAGTAGTGCCGTCAGTGGGCTTCTGTCGGTTCCAACTAAGGCAGGTGACTGGGCCAAAAAGACCGTAGACCAAATTCCATCTCTTCTTCTGAGTCACGACCATATTGTTACATGTTTCTCCTCTAGTTTTGTCTGGTTTCTGGAGGTTTAGGCCATGTGTGATGGCTTCTGTTGTTGTATCTGACTAGATACACAGAATTTTAGGCTGACATTATTGGAACATCGACAGTGTCTGAAAGAAGTAAACGCTGCAGACCACAGGTGTCAAACATGTGGCCTGGGGGCCAACTCTGGCCCACCAAAGGGTCCAGTTCAGCCCTTAGGATGAATTTGTGACATCTAAAAATTACAGAAAGATATTAATAGTTCTTTTAGTTCAGGTTCCGCACTCAGACCAATTCAATCTCAAGTGGGCAAGACCAGTAAAATCTGATCAGAACAACATATAAATAATGTACAAACACATTTTTCTTTGTGTAAATGTAAATATTTTCATGTATTTACAGCAATAAAACGAAGTATAATTTTGCAAAAAATGTGAATAACCTGAATAAATATGAACTACCTGAAATTCAAGAGAAGTAGATACAATTTGATCAATATTCTGCTTGTTATTAAATATTTTGTGCATTTATGGTTCCACTGTGATCTGTAAAGTTATAATGTACATGTGGAAATGATAAACTGAGACATAATGTTGTTAAAATTACACTTATTTTTTCAGTTTGTTCATGTTATTCACATTGTTTTAAAGCATAGTTTGTAAATGTAAACCTTTTCATAATGTAATTTTACTTTTTTCACTCTAAAACATTGAGAAAAGTTTGTTTTAGACATTATTTATATATTATGTTATTATTTTACTGGTTCTTCCCATTCCGATCAAATTTAGCTCCATATGGCCCCTGAACTAAAATGAGTTTGACGTCCCTGCTGTAGACATTTTCCTGTCCATGTGAATCTGAAGAGATTTTTTTTGTTTATCTGTTACAGACTCCACACATGAAGATAAACAATCAAGCATTGAACAATTTTGATTGGACTGTATGGTGTGCTCCAATAATCTCAACTCAGGACACCACACACATAAAGATTCTGTCTCACCACCGATCTAGAATTTACTCCTCCAAGCCAGAAATCGCACGATTAAATATGATCAAACAAAAACGAAGAAGAAGAAACATAGCAACAACCTGAAACACAACACACGTGGAAGAGGACACACAAGAGGAGGGAATGATGGTGTTCTTGGGACTATTTTTGACTATTTACACCTGCTTTCCCCAAACATGAAGATTTTTGGTCATAAACATTCAATACATTTAATATTTACGATTGTCGGCCTGACATGTTTCAGAGGTGATTATCAGGACAAATAAATAATAATAATAATAATAATAATAATAATAATAATAATAATAATAATAATAATAATGATAATGGATTAGATTTTTATAGCCCTTTTCAAGTCACACAAAGAGCTTTACATTATTGATCCATTATTCATTCACTCTCACATTCTCCCTCTGGTGGTGGTAAACTATATTTGTAGCCACAGCTGTCCTGGGGCAGACTGACGGAAGCATGGCTGCCATTTTTTGCCTACAGCCCCTCCGACCACCCCCGAACATTCATACACCAGTGTGAGTGGCGCTAGAGCCAAGGAGGGTGAAGTGTCTTACCCAAGGACACAACAGACTGACTTGGAGAGAGCGGAATTTGAACCGCCAACCCTTCAGATATTGGACGACCCACTTTACCACCTGAGCCTTAGCCGCCAAATTCACTCATAACACACTTCAGACCACAGGATAAGCTTATAAGACACAAGACAACATGGCGTTTACCATCCTTGGTCGGGAATGGGGAATCAGGACAAAATCAGGACAAAACCAGCCTAATTATCTTAATGTGTGTACCCTGCTTAACATAATGTTAACGTGTCTATGGAAATCAGACTCACTGCATGTTGGAGGTCGGAAGCCTGATTCGCAGCTGACAGAATAGTTGTTTCTTCAGCAGCAGCAGCAGTTTGAACACTGAAATGTGCAGACTCGCACCAAACAATTCAGTGTCCGGCCCCTCACTTATCACCACAAATGGAGTGAAATACACTCATTAGCCTAGCAACCTGTGCTAGTGACATCACTGCTTCAAACTCTGCAAAATACCGTGTATAAACTGAAGAGTGGGCCATTTAAAACAAATGTTAGCTGAGTAGAAATGGTATGACAGTGCTGGTATTTACTTTTGTGATGACACAGCCTGCCTGAGCCCCCTAAAAATAAGCTCACTGAACAAATTAAGATTATGAGATCACACAGCCCTGATGTCAACCCATGGTTCTTGAATCCTGTACAAGAATTATACCATAATGCTCAATGGATTATGGACAGGGTTACCATTATACACGATACTGCCATCAGCATTCTCTTAAGACAGATGTAGTATACGTTGTGTTTTAGCCAAACTAGAAGATGACTATTTCCATAACGTTTAGTTTAGGGTTCCAAATAAAATATAGGCGTTTACAGGTTAATAGCAGATTTAATCAAACAGGTCTTATTCATATTCCTTGAAGATATGTTGGTTTCTAAGAGTGGTTATGTTACAGAACCAATCACCAGAACAAAACGTATCCACGATTTTACATTTTTTTATTGGTCTTAGCTTCTCACCTTTTAAATGTCATAAAAAGAGGTTCAAGAGCAGATTCAGAAAAGAGAGAAGTCTGTCATTTTTGGTTTCTTATCATATTATTGTAGCTTCTACCTCACTACTGCTACACTGGTCTACAAGTAAAATGCTTCCAGAATAAAAGTAGTCCAACTTTACCAAATTTCAGTCATAAATAAAGAATAATTCAGTCCAAAGTCCTAGTTGGTTGTACTTTCTAAGATGCAGTCTTAGGCTAAAATGTGAAATTCTGACAATTAATTAATGAGAGAATGGTTTTGATTTAAAAGGAAAGTTTGTCTCAGAGTCACCAGATCTACCTCTAAACCAGGGGTGTCGAACATATGGCCCGGGGGCCAAAACCGAACCGCCAAAGGTTTTAACCCGGCCCGCAGGATGAATTTACAAGATTACACTGAAGATGTTAGATACAGTAATTTGTCAAGTGTCAGATTGCATTCTGAAAATATTGACATTTAGAAACTATTGTCACAATAAAATGTGAATGTCCTGAATAATTATGAACAACTCGAACATTTTTAAGGAAAAAAAAAAGTCATATTTTAACAAAGTTTTAGATTCATGGTGATCTGTACATTGTGTTATAATAAATAAATATAGTAAATAATAAGCTGAGACATAATACTTTGCTTATTTTTCTTAAGAAATGTCAGATTGTACATGGTTGTTCAGGTTATTTATATAAATAGTCTATTCTAATTCTAGTTATTCATATTTTCACATTAAAACAAAGTGAAAATGTCTAGTATTTTACTGGTATTCCTGTGACCCTAGGGAGGATAAAACGGGTTCAGAAAATGAATGAATGAATTAATTTTACTGGTCCGGCCCATTTGAGATCACACTGGACTGATTGTTGCCCCTAAATTAAAATGAGTTTGACACCCCTGCTCTAAACAGTGTCTCCACATTACAATACATTCACTTTTCTGATTCTTTCTAGTGGAACATTTATAAAACCATTGTATAAATGTACATAAACCAACATAAATGTGTAGTAGCACACCATCATATATATATATCAAAAACATGAGCTATCCAGCACTTTTTGTCCTTTGTTTTCTGATTCATCTTATTAAACTATGTAAGATTTACATACGTACATTTAATGTCGGAAGCAAAGATTTTCTAAGAAATTGTAGAGCAGTGTTATGGAAGTAACGCTAACCCCAAGAAAACTTCATGAAAAGGGTAGAGGATCGAAGGAAACTCTGCATCTTATACATTTCAGTTCCCACATCCCGTAATATAAATACATGAGGTAAACCCTCAAACCATTAGACTGTGTACTGTGTTTGTTATTTCCTGACATCTTCATTGTAGAGTCATTAGTTCACATGACATGATTCAAGTGTAAACACGTGTAGGTGGGGGGGTTGTATGGCAGGGGTCTGTCTGTTTGTTTTAGTGTGGTGCTCTGATGCAGCCAGTTTAATGAGAATGTCTCCTGTTTGTACAATCGATGCAGTTCATATTGTGTATTGTCATCAATTATTCTGCTAATATTTGTTATAACTTTGTCTCTGGTCAGCAGAATACATTCACAATCCCATGAAACACTGGGACTGACCAGTGTTTTGGAGTGGAGGCTGGTGGTCATAAAATGCACACACATTATTGAACCACAATCTGTTAAGCAAAAGTGTTTTAATAGATTAAAAATTAATAGAATAAAGTAGCTGGCTAGACATAAATGAGCAGTAACAACCAGACGCTCTGATAAACTCATCACATTTTACTGCTTTAGTTGATTCATTTGACTTTTATGTGAATAGTTTCCATTGTTCTTAAGGTTTTCTTTTTTAATAGATGGATTTTTGTTGTTTTCAATTGTTGTGGCTTATTTTATGGAGATTGTGATGATATTAACTCAGCTCAATATGCCTCTGTGTGTTTTCCAAGCTAAAGGCTGAATAAACAGTCTTCAGGCATCTGTGAGTTAGGTAATGTTCAGACAGTAGGTCTTAATGCACAATGCAGTTTTTTTTTAGTTTTTTTTTTTTTTTTTGGTGAAATTAGATTTTTTTGTGTGGCCATTCATACTATACATTAAATGCGACGTCGGTCAGTTTTGAGTATGAACTCAATGCGACCGTGAAGTGATCCACATATGCAAAAGAGGTCCTGACATAATATGTGACCACGCAGGCACGAACTGTGTTTATGGAAGTACATATGTTGTTAGCGCTGCTCCTCCTCCTGGGACGCAGAATTGTGATGTTTGTTGCATTTCAATGAGTCGAATAAATGTAGACTGAGGTCGCATTGCAGAATATATACGCATCAAAATTAGGATCACGTATGAAAATGGCCTGGGTCAGATTTGAAAAAAATCGGATTTGTGCTGTTCAAATTGTCTTTAACAGATCGAATACAGGTCACATATGGGCCAAAAAATAGGGTTTGGGCCACATTTGCCTGCAGTCTGAATGTAGACTTAATTTGTTTTTATGCTCTGTACTGTGCATACTTGTAAAAGCGAAAAAAAAAATAAAAAAATTGCTATTTAGGTCAATTAAAAAAATCCCCTCTATTGTCGACTGGTATCTATATGGGGTATTCGCCTCAGCTTCCACCCTATAGGCAGGTCATTCACTTCACAATGTCACATGACAGTGGTGGAGCCCCCATATGATTTGTTGAGGTCACATGGCCACGCTCTGAGAACCATTAGGGTCCCAGTAGTTGAATTAAAAATGGGTATGAAGCTGTGTGGTTCTCAGGATGGCATTATAAGTAGATGGTAGCCTAAAATAATAAAGGTACCTGTTCGGAACGGCACAAAGGTGCACACTGAATATAATACCTCTGTGCCCAGGTGAGGTGGACTCAAATGACTCACATGCGACCTCAGTGGCTCTCGTGTCACCTTTCAGCAGTACAGTGTTTTCACGGACAGTAGTTCTCGAAGCACCTTTTCTGAACCACTTTGGATGCACTCTCTCTGATTTAGACTCATTTTGTGCAATTGCTTTGACACAATGCTTCAAACCATTTGCTGCTTTTTGAGAACTCTGCATGCTCAAAACCTCACACCAAACCTGCAAAACATTTACTTCTCTTACAAAAGCAGTTCTTGAAAACTGAGCATTTTTGAGTCAAAGGAGATGATGTTCTATTTCTAATTTATGTGCAGTACTTCATCACAATTTAAAAGAGTGACTCTTAGCTTTTTTTAAAAAATGGAATTATACATTTTCTAACATTTCCCTGTGGTCTACATAAACTGTAAATGCTCTGCTTGGGTCTGAATTCTTCATTCATTCAACTCCACAGGTCCATCTTCAACCGTATTTCTGAGTAGTGACACCAGAAAGGTGTTTTTTTAGCGCTGGCCCTTTAAATGCTCATGAGCCACTTCATGCCCCGCCCCCTCCTGGTTGTTGGCTGTGCAGCTCTGTCCCATTCAACCAACAACTGAATATTGTAGATAATTGGCTTGAAGTTTGGACATATTATCAGTCTGGACTACAACCGCTGCTGCTGATAAACATTTATGTCGTACTCAGAGAAATGTTTGTCAGAAGTCTAGACCTTATATGTGCAACTGTCATGATGTAACTTGTTATAGACGTAACAAATTAAGCAGGAATTAAAACAGGTTGTAGAAATCTACTTGATTTTTCCCGAAATGAATATAAAGATAGCTTTGCAGCACCTGGAGGGTTCAAATTCAAACGATCTGAACTATTAGAGTCCAAATACACAAATAAATGAACCACAGACTAATAAAAGTGGGTTTACATAAATATGAGCCCTTTAACTAACAGAAATGTATAAGTCTGTGTAACTTCCAACTTTTTCTTTTTGACACAAATTAAATCACACTTATCAGTTATTACTTGCAGCTCTTCATTCTACACTAAGTAATGAAATGAAATAACTAATTTTAATTAATGAACTGACAAACTTGTGTCATATTTACAGCCCTTATATCAACAATGCAAGTGTATCCTTTCATTTCACTTTTAACAACATGCCTACCAAGTTTTACATCAGAGAGAGTTGAAATACATAGGAAGGTTGATTTTAAATGATGGAAATGCAGACAGACAAAGGTTGTATGGCTGCATATATTGATCTGATAATACACAGCAGAACAAATTTTACAGAACATTTTCTCTGTGGTTATCCACAAGAAAGTATTTGTAAGACAGAAGTCTGTTTATGGTTTCCAAAGCTTATATGTGATCCTTTTTTTTTCTTCTTCATAACGTAAACCAATAAACCCTTGATATCAAAACAGACCCCTGCTGCTGAAAGATCATTACATGGTACAGATACAAATGTGAATTTAAAAACACTGCAAGAGATAGTGTTTCACAAAGGGATCAGTCTTTTTCCTTGTTGTACTCAGTGATACAATAATGATTGCTGTCTGACATCTGATAACTCCTCAAAGATCTAAAGCAGCAGAATGTTTTTCTAAGAGGGTTTGTTTTCCGTTCAGACTGTTATTTACTGCATTCGAGTGGATTTAATTTATATCTTGGACAGTCTAGATGCAAAGCACTGTATGCATGAGGCCAAATAACAGGCTGAATGCATGACAGTGGATGTCCAAACTTCAGTTCCTCCCAGTTTAATAGAGGTGGAGGTGGGCTTTGAGTTTAGATCCAGTTGAACACATGAACATGAGCCATGTAATACAAGTTTAAAAAAAATTATAAATAAATATACTATTTTAGTCGCAAAACGTACAGAACGTAAGAGCAAGCACAGATCTACAAATGCATTGTGGATAATTAACTTGTTACCTTGTAAACGCAGTAACGGCTCCCTCACATGTGTTAATGAGCTTTAAAGCTAAAATACATGTCAATGGACACGAAGCTTTAACATCAGAGAATGCAGAAGGCAGCATCATGTTGGATCTTAGAGTGGAGTTCCACATCTCTAGCCTCCTTTCTGTTCTGTGTTATTGTTGTGCTTCCTTAGGCTCAATTCCTGAAACTTTTGGCTATTTTTGCAAAACTGTACACTAACCACAAACCCCATATCTAACCAGCAAAATATTTTTTACCTGTCTTGTTAAAGCAATTAGTTCCTGAAGACAGCGTATGAGTCAGAAATGGTGTTAAAAAAAAACAAAACATAGTGTGTAATATTCTGGCAGGCATAAAAGCAACACACGTCATGGAATGTATGGCCAGATCTTGTTCATTACACAAACATTTTAAAAGCTTAGAACATTTATTCAACCCCTTACAAATGTGCCAAAATAGTTTAGAAATAAATAATTAAAATAATAGGGGAAAATAATCAAATTCTTTTCACATTTCAGTGATTAGAATTTAACAGATTTGAAATCAATATAAAATGGAGATGACAAGGTAAAAAAGTTAGATTACACACAGTATGGACGTCTCTGATTGGTCCATATGATGCACTTTTCCACCAATAGAAACGCGATGATATGTTTTCTTTCATGCAAGCACTTCTGGCTTGTAAGAAATTCCCTTGGAAGCCTGTTTTTACCTTCTCTACCTGCATGTGCACCAAACGCAATGACACTATAACCGAAAAATTATGTTTTTATTGTGTCTCATAACTTTGGTTTTCTGTGTGTTTTCAACACGGTTGACTTCACGTTATTAGTTTGACATCTGCACCTTCTTCACAAATTGATACAGAGTTTCAGCAAGGCTCCATCTTGCTGCCACGTCATCTTAAATTGCGTATGTCATCAGGAGGTGCCGACATGTCCAGGGACCCTCAAGAGTTAATTGATGATTCACTTCCTTTTTGTGAAAAATAGATGGATTTTGCCAAAATTAGACTGTGACATGGTAAGAGAACAATATTTTGATAATTAGGACGGCTTTGAGCAAGCCTTGCACCATTTTTTGGCCGTGCTTTTCAGAAATTAAATCGTTGCCTAATACAGTGCCTGAAGAAGTGTCCAAACACTTTGAAAGATAAATGTTTTGGAGTCAGTACCATGTGAATAAGTACATGAAGTGATGGTTATACACAGATGGTTGAAATGAAAACCACAGGTGGCTTTTGACCGTGCACAGGGAAAAAAACACAGCAATAGAAATAAATGAAAAAAAATATTTTTTTTCACTCCTTAAATAGCAATAACACAGCAGAAGAAAACGAACCTATTTGTGCTAAAAGAAAAAAAGGATATGACAATAACGTTTTGTCCACGAGGTGCTGTTTGGGTTGAGGAGACTTACACTTTGATCTTGAGGACTGAATGTATGTACGATAAGTTGTGTATTGATCTTCTGTTCTGCAATTTGGATGCAGTATTCAATATTTCACAAAATATAAATGCACTATTATTACTGTATATAGACTTGGTTCATAGGTATACATACTGTTCCATACATATACACACTGTTTTCATGGGTAATACATACTAGAAATATTGGTAATATTGTTAATACAGTAGATATACACACTTTCACATACTGTTAATACTGTAAATTTGTGTCTGTTCATTCATTCATTCATCTTCTATACCCGCTTAATCCTCATTAGGGTCACGGGGGTCGCATGGAGCCTATCCCAG
>JAQQZY010000001.1:26572966-26596206 GCA_030068375.1 Ostorhinchus rueppellii
TCAATCAATCAATCAATCAATCAATCAATCAATCAATCAATCAATCAATCAATCAATCAATCAATCACATTTTATTCATGTAGGCCCAAATCACAACACAAGTTCCCTCATGACACTTTACGTATAGAGCTGGTCAAAACCAGACTCTGTTTACAGAAAGCCAACAGAATCCTTCAGGAGCAAACACTTGGTGACAATAGAAGGAAAAACGTCCTTTAAACTGGCAGAAGCCTGGAGCAGACCCTGACTCCTTCAGGATGGTCGTCTGCCTTGAACAGTTGGGTTAAAGAGAGAGAGTAAAGGAAGAAAAAAAAGAGCGAGAGAAAGAGAATGGGGTGGGGGAGAAGGGGGAAAGCAGGCGGAGACACATGGATGCATAGCAAACTGAATTTGAGCTGTTAAAAAGGAGAACAGCTGCTGTTAGAATAAATACCAATAACTAGAACAAACTGGTATTTTTTTTTTTCCAGATATAGATTGTTTATAGATTGTCAGTGACCCAGAATAGATCTGATTACATTTAGGGAGGAGTAGGTCAAAGTTCCAATATTTTATGAATTTTTAAAAAACGCCTCCCATTTACTTCTAGTGGAAGAACTTTCAAATGTCTGTAGCAGCAAAACTATTTGATGAATTCACACCAAATTTGGTTTGTATCTTGCCAGTGACCCAGAGAGATATTATTACAGTTTGGGAAAAGAAGGCCAAAGTTAAATATTTTTTAATGAATCTTTTTTTCTCCCATTTACTTATAATGGGGCGAAATTTCAAATGTCCATAAAAACATCAATTTTCCTTCAATTTACTTCAAACTTGGCACATATATAGTGGCAATTGCTCTGCTGACATCAGCACACGCATAGACATGATGACATCAGCTGGGTCGATGCCAAAATAAGCTATAATATGCGAGAGAGGTGGGGTTTGTTGTGCCTGGTCCCACTTGTTACAAGTGAGTATATTTACAACATGCACAAGTCATCTTTGTGTTTCTGAGTGTGTCATGTGATGCTACCATGTTCCTTCTTTATTATGTTTTATTCATTTTTATAGCCTACGGCGTCCAGCGTTCATTTATATTACAGTCCAGTCTGAGTGTAAGTCACAGCTATTATCCCCTTAACCAAAACGCCAAAGCAAACATGGACAGCCTTTTATGGTTTGGTGTGGGTGTAAAACTATTTATAGCTCATTATGAAACATTAGGTAATTAATGGGAAATGATGGCTTTGTATAAAGTTTTGTAGAATGAACAGCATTATTACACGGCTCTGGTGAAGCCTGGTGTGTGGATGACCGTATTCTATATTGGTCACAGATGAATGCCAGACGGTTGCTATGATTTACACAGTTAAAATGTAGAATATATGATAGATAGAGGACTGTTTTATTCAGCAGAAGCAATAAAATCAATCAAATAGGTTTTTTTTCCCAAAGTATTTTTGGGATAATGTGCAGTGAGGATTCTGACACAAAGCAGAATCACATTATTATCCCTGTACGTTATACCTTACTCCTTAGTCTCCCACCAGATGACAGGGCATCTTTTGACAGCTGATGGTTTCAACGCATTTCAGTGGCACCATAAAAGAATTGAAGTTCATTCCCCAGCGCTACAGTGAGGCACCCTAACGTCGAGCCAGGTAAAAAGTCACCTCACTAATCCTGTGGCAGTCAAATCTAGGATTAATATTAAGATGTTTAATGCAGCACACTGTAAGAATAATGACCTTTTACAAGGCCATTTTTAAAGGACAAGTCATTTAGAACATAATTTTCACTTCAGTGTGGAAATGCAGAGAGCTGGAGACGTGAAGAGGGGAGTAGATGGAGTCGGTGATGGACATTGAGCCCCGAAGCTCGACCCTGCTCCACTTCTCCTCCTGTTCTTTCATCTTCCCTCTATCATCTCGCTCATCTCCCTGGCAAATTGAATTCTTCCCTGGAATCTCCCAAAGTAGCTTCGTGACATCAGGGTCTAGCGCCGCAGACACCCACATGCTGCTGCAGAAAAGAGGGGAAAAAACCTACATATATGCATGCATGTCCGCTTCTTGACTCGACTGTCACATTTGGAGGCCAGTCTCTGTGTTAGGCAACGGTCCCTCCCAGGAAAACAAAGAAAAAGAAGGAGACCTTGAGCTGGCACACGCTTTGACAGAGATGGACCAAGGGGCAGCAAGAGAAACGGAAGGGTGGGGGGGTGTCCTGACAGTCAGTAAGACAGACAGACAGACAGACAGGTGGTGGACTCATAGAGCTCATGAGAGGGAAAGACAGGTTGCAAAAGGCAGACTGCAGGGGAGAAAATGTGATTTGTTGACGCTGAGTGACAGAGAGAGGGAGACGGCGAAGAAGAGGAAGAGATGAAAGACATCAGCGAGTGAAATGTACTGTTCGCTGACCTTGTTCCTCTCAGTTGTGCCGTTTCGTATCTCCATCCTTTGCTCCTAATGGACTCCGTTTAAAGTAGAACGAAGGGAATAAAGGGCCGCGAGGAGTGAAGCGGGGGAGGTGCAGGCAACACGCCACCGTGCAAACCTGAAGTACAACAAAAAGGGGAAGATTAATGAAACAGATGGAGAGGTTGCCAAATGTCCTCATCTATACAACCATACAACATGGGTGTTCACTGAACTTTTTAATCGAGGATCAAGCTGTTTCTTGGATGCGCGCGCACACACATCCTTTCCTCTCACCTTTAAGTCAGTGCAAAGTAAATTTAAAGATGTGTTTTTTTTTTATGACAGTGTACATGTTATAAAATAGTTGAACACATGTGAAAGGTCTTTGGGCTGCAGTGTACTGAATTAACACAGTTTACTACAGTAGAACCGCGCAGTACAAGTGCACCATTGTACGAGTAATTTGCTTTATGAGCTGCGGCTGGTGAGTATTTATCTCCTGAAATACAAGTGGAAATCCGCAGTACGATGGAGCATCATACGAGCCGCTAGTCAGCACTGGGCTTACTGCCTCCACTCACTCAGTTCATGTGTTCATCTCAAGAGAAAACGCGACTGCGATATCACGAGAGAAAACGACAGAAATTGTTTTACCTGATGTTTCATGGAAGGAGATTCTCTTTCCAAACATCTTTCTCCACACCACTGTCTTCTTCATGCACAGATTATCTCATCTTTAAGGGGGGGAAAAAATGTATTATATTTTTATCTTTTTTTTCTGTTTTAAACTCCCTTAAATTTGTCTTGAGGGTGGTTTGGAACAGATTAATTATTGTATGTAAAATAATTTCAGTGGGGAAAACTGATTTGCAAAACAACATGGTCATGGAACAAATTAAACTCGTACAGCAAAGTTCGACTGTACTCAACTGAAACCTGTTTCATCATGTTTGGGTTGTATAAATCCAAAGTAGTTCCTCTGTGATCCAGTATAAAACAATATAAAAACTAAACATTAGTGGCTAGACTCTGCCGACACACATAGACCTCATCAAACTATAGCATATACCCCAATGCTGTGAGTGATAAAAACAGTCTGGAACATTATTGTCTCGTGACCTTATGAGACCGCTTTCTGAAGATGAACTGGAGCCATTTTATCACTTCTTCAAATAAATTTACAAAAAAATTGCCTTTTTGTTTCACTCACTATGAAAGCTGCTGGTGTACGTCTGCCTCAGTCAGTCTGTTGGTAATACTGTGATTTTTTTTGTTTTGTTTTTGTTTTTGTTTTTAACCATAATTGGTACATTAATTCCCAGTGGTTTGGGATTCAAACTAAATGATAACTCCTGAGTTCTGTATGGTAAAACTTCTGGTGTTTGCCAAGGAATTAATTTCTTTGAATTTTCATCAAAGTTTCATATTTTTTCACCTGCAAAAATAGGACGATCACTGATGAAAAAAGTTTCTGTCAGTAAATGAAAATCAGAAATAACTATTACAGAAGGGCAATTTGGGAAGTGATTTACTAAAACAACTCAGATGAAAAATATGACTAAAATGAAATGACATTTTCATTAAAAAAAAAAAGAAGTACAGGTGATATTAAAAGAATACTAGTTTCTTTAAATGAGGGAGTCCGGTGGCTTTGAGGAAATATTACCACCTCAGTTTTGTTTGAAAATGTTACTCAATGGCAAGATCACATCGTGCAGTTCTTCTAAACCTTAAGCCCCTGAAAAAAAATTGCGAAGGGCGAGTTATAGCACTCCGTACCTAATTATCAAGCAGGGGGTTAGTGATCTGTAACATGTTGTTGACCAGGGGGACTTGGTCTGATTGAGCTTATATACGTTGCATAGGTAATGCCCCCCCTTCAACCAGGGGTGGGGGGCACGGTAGACCTTAACTTGGGAGGAGGGCACGATGATTCACCACTGATACAACATGCAACTTGATATTCATACTTATACAGACTAACACCCCCAGTTTGGTCTCAGCGCCCCCTTCTCTTCTTTCTTGTTCCACACGCCCCCCAACAGTGTCCTAAGAAACACTGACATAGTGGACACAATGTAAATATAGTATCCTCATACTGGAATAGCTCCAGAATGGTACTGAGTTTAACAAGATCATTTGGCGACATTTCCTCTTAAACTGATGAAATTCGTTGAATATTCAAACAGGTTTTTGTGTCGTCGCAAACACTGTATCAGCTGAATATCTGACTCAAACAAGATTCGATCCCTGAAACTCCAATTTCAGAAAGCAGCGTGGACCTGTGGAGATCTCATTTTTTCCCCACAGTGACAGGAGGTCCCCGTGGGTTAGCGTGCAGTCAGTTCAAAGTCCCCACCTGGATATAAAAAACAAAAACACACACAAACACAGGCGGTGTTGAGTTATAGTGCTGGTCAGCAGTATGACATTGGACTGTGCACTGCCAGGCATCGTCGAGAAGCAGAATATTCCAAATAAATCCTTACACTCACACAGTTTCTCCCTCCCTCACTTTCCCACTCACACACACACACACACACACACACACACACACACAGACTCCCATATAAATCTACCTGCGATGGAACACTTCCCTCCTGTGCGCGATGCAGGCAGCTATCAATCTAAAAGAGAGAAGCAGAGGGCGAACAGTGGAAAGGAGAAAAAGTGAAGGGGAGAAAACAGTGGCCCTGAGACATCCACAGGGAATAAGGAATAGGAAAAGAAATGAAGACAATGCAGAGAAAGTAAGAGGCCTGCAGGAAACGCACAAGTTAGAAAGTTGGAGTCTGGAGAAGAAGTAGCCGTGTTTCTATGTCACTGTCAGGCAGATTTCAAGGAAAGTTTACAAAAAGAAAAATCAAATAGAATTGAAGTCTCACCCCTTCTCGTATTTCAGAAACAAAATGCATTACAATCAACAGCAATTATTCCATCATTAACACATGGGATGTTTTTTTTAAATTCCAAAGGTGATTTAGAAAATGAAGTGAAACTGTTAAAGTATCAGACTGAAAAAAATACATAAATATAAAGACTACACACATTAGTCACTAAGGGGCACTTTACACAATAACGCTCGGGGCTGAAAAACGCACAATATTTTATCGGATGTCCATATCGTGGAGATGGGAACAGTGTTTTTGGGGGGTTGAAAACGCAAAAAAGTGAAACCACCCTTTGGAGTGGAAATCTTAAAAACGCTCCACCCTCGTGTCACCGTGTAAAGGATGAAAAGCACAAAACTGTGTTTCTCGTCACATAGAAATGACGTGACAAGCATGAGACAGGACCGGAAAATAAGTAAACTACATGTGGAGCCTGTGACGGAGGTTCAACTTGCCCTACCTGCTGTAATTTACATCCAAGAGTCCTTTAAACAGCTGATAAGAATCCTGATAGAGAGTAGGAGAGAACAGAGACCAAGAATTAACCACGTTCTACAAATTCTTGGTGCACCAATACAGAGGAGGTGACCTAGACAGCTGTGGATGGGACCTGGGAGGACTTCTACTGTTCTGTTTACTGTATTTCGTGCATTAGGTGTGAACAGGTAGAAGAGACGTAAAAAGATTCTAGGCAGGCACTCTGGGAAGTGTTGCCACCTAGCCATCTGGTGTGTATACTGCATCCATATATGTGACGTTTCACACACTTTTGTGTTTCCATTCTCACAGATTTCAGACAGAAACACTCATCTAAATGCGGAGTTAAAAGTCAGAATGAAATGCCACTTTTGCACGTTTGGTTCAGATGGTTTTCATGTAAATGTTGCCTAAGTAATGTCATCAGAAATGTTCTCGATCTATTCAGAGATGTTGAGGATGTCTTTGTAGCTTCAACATGATATGACATAGTTGATTTTAATGTTCTTTTTGGACTTTTTGACCTCACTCAGAATATTAAGGACTAATCTACCAATGCAGTGGCCATTCTGGCACTGGTCACCTGTACCAAATGTTATTTTAAAAAAAAGAAGTCTATTGTCTTTAAGATGTGTTTTTTTTTTTGTTTTTTTTTTTACTATCTTTGGTACAAACTGACTTTCTTCGCTAACATATATCATGTATAAATGCTAAAGTCAAATATGTCAAAACATTTGGAGTGAATAGACCAAACGTCGTCAAAAACAATAGTTATGCAATTAAGTTGTAACTCCTGTGTGTATCATGTGACTAAAACAGACAGAAAAGAAACCATGAATGCCTAAAAGCACTGTTTTTGTCAGTACGATGACATAGATATTGATGTAAGAACTGAAGGGATTTTGGTTATTATTGAGAAAACATGGAAAATGGATAGCTATCAGCTCTGAAATTAAACTATTATGAGCTATTTTTGTTATTATTATATTTTTCCAAACAAATGTACCTTTAGTTGTACCAGGCATTAAAATGAACAAGAAATTGAAGAAAACAAGGGTGGTGTAATCTTTTTTTTTTTTTTTTTTTTAATGAACAGACAGACAGATGGATGGACAACCAACTGATGACAATTCCCTGCGGTCAGTGTGGCCGAGGCTAATGACTGTGCACAATTTTTAATTAACAATGGTTTTTAAAAATGTGTCGTGGCTAAAACTCTTTTGCAAACTGATGTTTTTTTTTCCAAGTTGTTTCGTTGCCAAGTTGTTGTAAAACTTCTCAAATACAGTACAACCAAGTATGCATCAAAAGACATTAATGGAAACATGGCTGGTGAGTTGGTAAGAAAAAGAAGGAGAGAACCTAAACTCATGTCCATATGTACTGTAGCGAGCAAATGAAGCTGCCTACTAGTACCTGGCCTCCCCATGCTCCACTTTACATCATACCCAGATGAACAGATGTTCAGATTGTGGGCCTGTTGACAGGTCCTGCAGCAGTACCATTGGACACACTCTTTAGCCTTGATGGTTCTATCCTGTCTGTTGGCAGAGCCAGGTCCCCACACCTGAGCCAAGAGTTAAAGACTGGATGGCATTGTTTCGACAGCATCTGTAGCTGAGCCATTTCACAAATGCACCTCATCACTGATCGCAGTGAGTACAACATGGTGCAATCTCAAGTCCAAGGGCAAAATAATAACATAAGAAATGACAGTCGACAAAGAGAAAAAGAAATACTGTATATTCAATCTTTGGTGTAAATCCACTCCAGAGGTTAACAGGCTGTGTCCGGTGAACGTTGTGTAGATCTAGATCTGTAGCTTTTAAACTAAGATCCCATTTGAGTCAAAAGTAATGAAGTCTACACTGAGATATGTTGTATAGTAAGAAGCAGATTGAAGAGGTAGGGAGCTCAATGGGTTCTGGATAAGTGTTAAGGACAGACAAATGAAGAGGGCAGGATGTAAGGTTGACTCAAGCAATTCCTCCATCTCACAATCATCAAGCATGAAGCAAGGACAGAGGGTGAGTGTAAAACTGCAGAGGAGCCCAAGCAATAAGTGTTGTATTAAAAAGAGTTTCTGACAGAGCAAACAAACAGAAGATAATGTGGCTGGAAGAAGATCACTGAAACGTCAAACAGGAGAGAAAATGTATCGATAATTAACTGTACGTCAACACTGGAAGTATTCTTAACAAGGTCGTCGTCATGGCTGCAGTTCATTTGTTCTGGCTTGAAGTCATTCAGTTTGTACTGTTGGTTCAGTTTAGCTTCTTTTCACACACGGGCCTTTTGCGGTGTCTGGGAGTAAATACACAGCGGTCTGGAGCTCCTCATAGGGAGACCAGAGGCTTTTCTCTTTAAATGGGCTCCGATGGGAAAAGGGGCTCAGCTCACTGAATCAACTCTATTTGTGAAAGCAGTTAGCTTCGTAACAATTGATCTGTCAGTGGAGGCTGCGTCTGCTCATCCTTTCAACAGCTTATCCATAGAATAGCAAATTATGATCTCACCAGAAGATACGCTCTAAAACGAATGATTAAAATGAGAAAAATGATTATTTTGTGAGTGACAGAAGTGTCATTTGCAAACTGCATTGCAGGTTCATAAATTCATCTCATTTTAAGTTGAAAATCATCAAACTCATTGAGCAGATAAGCGATATCTTCACTGACAACTAAGAAATCTGTTGTCCTGATACACAAGACTAACTGTTGTAAACGAGCCTGTTGAGCGACACTGGAGCTGATAAGGCAGAGTAGCTGTTATGTTTTCATCTACAGTGACATGGCTTAGATTGGAATCCTTGCTCTTCAGTTAGATCATCAATGGAACCAGCCTTTTTGAGCAGAACCATTGTTTATTAAGAGTGCTTCATCAGTGAACACTTGACACCATCACGCTTTGCTTTTGAACAACTCTTTTTTCCATCCTCAGCTTGTTAAATATTCAACTGAATAAAACTTACCTTGTACCATTGTGCTGAGTTCAACTCAAGCCTGACGTGGTGGACACTGGAGCCTTCTACTCAGCTGAATACTGTAGATAAATCACTTATCAGAGGTAAAAAAAAACAAAAGTGGATCGCATCCTGGAGAAACTATCGTCGTCTTTTATGGTACAACTTTGAGACACTTTCATACTGACAGTGCTTTGGAACCGACGTCCTTGCTCACAGATGCCACCGCATGAAGATGAACACTGCAAATCTGCACTAAATACCTCCTGGGTCTTGGTGTACTCCACAGGCTCAGATGTAGACAAAATACGACATTTTTAGACTTGCTTGGATGGTAGTGGTAGGTAGCTGAAGGAGGAACCTCGATGATATTCCTCTACCAATGTCCAGAACTAGTCCACCACAGACACATCTGACCAGTGAGAGGAGGGACTGCTGTCATGTCTTATTGGTCAGATGTGTCTGGAGTAGATACGAGGATACTTTATTTGAACAAAATGCAGTATTCAGGTGTCAGGCTTAAATAGTCGTAAGTGTAATATTAAAATCAAGATAGAGGCCAGATCACAAACAAAGCCTTCTGGATTCAGACCACCTCCTCTAAATGATCTCTTTATGAAGCAGAGCCTCACCAAAACAAACAAATAAGCATAAAATAAAGTAAATACTGATATTTATCTGCTGATATGTACTATAAACACATATTCCGTGTGATTCCAATAACTTTGATTACGTTTCAATTCAAAATGTATGCATTTCCTGTTCAAATACTGGGAGAGATCCATGGTGCGACAGTAGTGAGCTCTTCCTCACCTTGGATGCATAATC
Source organism: Ostorhinchus rueppellii (assembly GCA_030068375.1). Taxonomy (NCBI): domain Eukaryota; kingdom Metazoa; phylum Chordata; class Actinopteri; order Kurtiformes; family Apogonidae; genus Ostorhinchus; species Ostorhinchus rueppellii. Next base: position 26,582,530 of record JAQQZY010000001.1, read on the forward strand.
CTTCACAAACTGTGCTTCATCCCATGTAATTAGAGTGTGTTGCTGTCTCTGTGTATCGACAACAACATGGTTTCAAACACTTTGATTATAAGTCCTGACCTTTCATAGTCTGGGTGATGTATAAAATGTATCTAAGTAACGTGTTTGGTCTAGCAGACCAATCATAAAACGGTGAGTCGTCAGTACTCATGCCTCATAACAGAGGGCACTTCTGAGCACACAGGTTCTTCTTGCTAATGTGTGAGCTACAAGTCAATTGCAACACTTTGTTTATTTTTCCTTCTCGCCCTGCCTTAATCTCAAAATGGAAGATTACATATCCAACATAATTTGATTGAAAATTCAATTTTGATTTAAAATGAAATGTGCACCACGTATGTATGTGTAAAGAATGCTGATGAGAATGTTATGAGATATGAAACATAACCTATTAACTTGCCAATCAAATGGTGAATAAGACACTGTTACATCCAGCTTTATTTTGAAAGCTTCCCGTTAGGTTCCTACCTGGAGGTAGTAACAGAGCTGTGATAAAGGTGGAATCATGATTTCATAACACTATGTCAAAGGAACACCTCTCATTCTGCAACCAAAGTGTGATGTTATGATGACGTACTGCATGTGCGACCCTGGCACCAGGGGGGTTTAAAAATGAACTCAAGTCGTGTAAAGTAAAGAAACATGTCAATGCGACCAGAAAGATGTTGAACTGTGGAGACACCAAGATCAGTTTTCTGTTGTCACTTTGAGTGGAGGACTCTATCCATGCTAACTTTTGTGGAACGGTGAAAGACTCTGGAGAGGTTAGCTAAGATGCTTGGGGGCATTTCTGATGTGCATGTTACACATCACACTATATGCTGCGCTGTGTCGCCGCCCCTTTGATTCCAGAACGCAGGTCCGCTGTGTGGAAGTGGAGCCTGTCTCACCTCTGTTACTCCTTTGGCTTGGCTCTGGAAATCAGGCCATGGTGGCAGTTTTACAGGCCACCAGCTTCAGCAGCACACTTAAGCGCCCAAATCAAAATGTTTGGTCTTTGTCTTCCATTTTCTATTGTTTCAGTAAACCTTAGTTTATCAGTTACTTGTGGCCCTGTCTCCATCATTATGTTGGGCTCATGACCCAGCTGTAAGAATACTCTTTTGGGTTCATGTATTCGTAGATCTGAATCTGAAAGTTGACAGTCAGTGCCTCATCAGCCATGAACCTCACTGCACATCACTGGTCTGGACAGTGATTACTGTGATCGCACCTGCCCAACCAAAAAACTTACACAAAAAGGAGGAATAATGCACTTTTTTGCTTCAAACGGATGAAAGGCTGCAGATGTGAAAACACCTGTTATTATAACGTTTCAATCAAGTGCAAGTTTCTTCAAAATCTCAAGTGCAACCTGCATTGACATCAAGCCTTCTTTTTAATCTTTTTACTTTTTAACTTAAATTAAGTTAAATTCCAGCCTCTAAAACACCAGATGGTATATCCAGACAGATGTACGGTAATCAAGTACCCAGCATGTGCCGATCCAAAGAGCCAATGTGATTTTAACCGGACATGACTGGGCCACAGTTTTTTCTTGTCATATGTTACACAGAAAATAATGGATGTGAAGTAGGTGTTTTGATGTAATTCATATTCTGTGCCAGTATTGCCCTGAATTAAAAAAAGATTATACTACAAATGAATGCACGAGGAAGATGATTTTTGAACTAAAAATGTTTGTCTCTGGGCCAGTATTAGTAGATAGAGCTAAATCAGGACTGGAGGTTTTCCAGAAAGACTCATCAGTTGTCGGTTTAGTCCAGTTTTTTCACACTCACACTCTGTGTCGGGTAATATAACACGATGATGGTGAAAGAGCTTCAACAGATAATCAATTAATTGATTGCTAACTTTCATAATGAAAATTATTTTCCTTCCTCTTCTGTGACAGAAAACTGGGTATCTTTGTTTTGTTGACCAAATAAGACGTTTGAGGATATTCTTTGCTATGGGAAACAGAGTGGGATTAAATTATTGTTCAGCTAATTGATTAATTAAGGAATAATGGGCAGATTAATCAACAAAGAAAATATTTGTCAGCTGAAGCCCGACAGAGAAAATTTCAGAGCTGAGGTTAAAATGTCATCCTTTTAGCCATTCAAGTAGCAATATAAATAAATAAATGAAAGATTGAAGACTGAAAGACGCTATTAACATTTCATTTATTGTTGATTTGATGCCAGACTGCTTTCTTTAAAGTCTGAAATTTGTTTTTATATCTATCTTGACATTTATTAAATGGCACACAGTAACAGTTTTACAAATAATACAGATTATATTATGAATTTATATGTCGCCAATTCAACTTGTGTTGCTGCTTCTTACAAAAAAATGCAATGTGAGGGGAATTCTGTAAAGAACGTAGCACACATTTACACTGTTCACACTGGGATGTTTTTTTTTTGGCATTAACAAAAACATGTTCTTTTCCCCTTTGTCTTGGTGCTGTGTGTCTATCAGAGGTGGCTCCCTACCTGCGAGGGGGCGGACCGGGGCAGCAGTTGGTGTTGGAAGGAAACAGGCTGGTGCTGACCTGCCTGGCTGGAGGCAGTTGGCCTCTGCAGTACCGCTGGAATCTCAACAACAGCAACATCACTGACTGGTCGCCACAGTACAGGTCAGTTAGCAACCAGGCTGCTTACGTGAACCCCTCACCTTCCTTTATACTCTTCTCTCTTTGGTCTCAGTGAGCCTGTTTACATGACCAGCAAAATCTGATAACTAGGAATAATCAGATATTTGTAATAATCAGATGTGAGACATTTACATGCACTTCGGAAATTTAATATTTGAAAACCCCTGGTTCAGAAGTTTTGGTCTATGATTGGATTTCTTTCAGAGTATGTACATTAGGAATACAACTTGGAACTTTTTCCCCCTGAAAAACAATTTCCTGTATCCTATTTAGATGAGCTTTCATGCATAAGTAGCTAAAGGGAACTCACTTTTAAGCTTTAAAAAAGTTCACTCATGAACCCATCGACTCTTATGCAAAACCTGTTTAAATATGGGCAAAGTTGCATAGCACTCCTAGATTTCAGTAAATTCGCGAGCAATCTTAGCCCTTCTTGCATTTTTCCTCATCCCACATGTGAGGGAAAGATTCCAGATGGTCTACCGGCTCACCTCATATGACTGGGAGAACCACTGCTTCAGACAGCAAATGTATAAACCTGAAGATTATGCAGAGTTATCGCAAGCCTTTCTACCCTACAAGACTGCTCTGAAATGCTTGGCAGATCACTGGAAACAGGAGTCATCAAAACTAAATATCAGTAGAAGCAATCAATGGTGTGAACAAGCATTTAAGGTCACATAAGAACTACACTCCACATTCAACAACAAAGCCAACCTGCCATTGGGTTGCATTCTCACTACTGTAATGACAACTTGACCTCTGACTAGTTTAATGCTATATGATTTACCTTCTTTTTTAGTGTCCTGGAAAGCAGAATAAAGTTATTTTAACAGTTCTAGATTAAACATTTTGAATGTTTTTCCCTTTTTTGTTTATTATTCAACCAGATTTTGGAAATGCACCGAAATGCAACAGAGTATAAAACTTTCAAAGTTATTCATAGGTGAAATTTTTTGATCAAATACAGAAAAAACATTGATTTTCATTATATTCTAGCAAACGCTCATCCCAATATGGTGCAGGACTATGGAGTTGGCAAAAAGTGGTGTCCCTAACTTACCTGAAATTCCTATTATTGTCTTTTGCTCATGTTTGTCCACGTCACTTCCTTTTTCTATGATACTTTTTTTTTTTTTACTTGCATATGCACAGATGTAAAAGTGTTATGTCCCAGCCTAGGGGTTTACTAGGACGTACATAATATGCTCAACTTTGGTTAACTCCCAATTACAAGGACCAGACCAAAAACAAAACTAAAGTTCACAATATTTATTATTAAACAACTAAAGGAGGGTAGGAGAAAGGTTCGACTAAAACAGCGAACAAAATGCTCTTCAAAGTTAAACCTAAATATTCTATCTCAAACAAAAAAAAATAGGGAAAACAAAATACAATATTCTAATCTAAACACAAACACAGGAGAAGAAGTCATCAAACAAAAAGAGCCGCCCTCTCCTATTAGAACAATACACACTATCAAAACTAACATAAAACTCTATATATACTATTTACAAACTCTTACAAACGAATACACAATGTCTGGAAGCAAAAACACACACAGGATCGGGTTGGAAGGTGAGCATGACTGGATCCAGGGCCATTTAAATATGGTGGACAATCTGGCACGTCCAATCACAGCTTCCTCCTGTAAAACAAATGCAAAAAAACAAAACAAAAACATAGTACACCTACAGGAGTGTGGGGAAAATCACACACTATACAGAAATACAGAAAATAAGCAAATGATGAAATGATGATGATGATGATGATGACTGAAATAAATCAAGGTGTAGATGCACAAACACATCAGAATATTGGATGTGTTCATCTGATTTCCCATAATCAGGTTACACTGTTTACATAATGACTTGAATAGTCTGATAACTCCTGAAATCAGACAATGATCAGAGTTTTAGTGTGCTCTTTTATAAAGTATATAAACTTTGTAAATAATGACATGTTCTCTCAATCCTCTTAATTATTTTTTTTGGCGTGGGTGTCACAGTTACTGATAGAAAAGATAAGTTTTATTTGTCACACGGCCAATTATACACAGTACAATGCGCAGTGAAATGTGTTTTGTACCTGCATCCAGTTTCAATAAAAAAATAAAAGATAAAGGTTCAAGGTAAAAAAAAAAAAATGAAGGTTCAATAGAAAAATAAGGTTAAGAAATATATATACGTATACATAAATAAATCAAATAAGCAGAAGGAATGATTGGTAATTGGTAAATGGGCTTGTGTTTTTATAGCACATTTCTATTTTGATGGTACACAAAGAGCTTTACAGTTTGTGAATGCTCACCCATTCACACACTAACACACACATATGGGTGACACAGTCACTGGGAGGAGCATACAGTTAAGTGTCTTGCTCAAGGACACTTTGTCATGTAAATAATGGCCAAGGATTGAACCGCCCTCTGGTTTGCGTAAGTCTCAAAGTCCCGAGTCACGACCACACATAATGTCACTGGCATCTGCACTGGTTTAACTGGTGCCAGAACAATTACAGAAATAACATTGAATTAATGAGATAATACTCTGGTAATATAGACATAATACAAGTAAAGCCAGGTCATTCACAAATTATAACCTCACCTTTCAACTTTGGGTATATTTAGCTAATATTGGACTGAAACTGGGTATGTACAAGGGTAATTACGGGCCAAAAATAAAGTCTAATAATGAGGAAACCCTTTTAGCATTTTCCATTCCTGAAAGTGACACAAAAGTCTCTTGGTAAGAAAGCACAATTCAAAAAGGAATGCTGGGAACACGAGGAAGGGTATATTTTAGGGTTATAAGGTTGACTTCCTAGAATCTCATTGGGTAACAGCAGGATGCCACTACATGATTTCCAAATTATGTTGCAAAGTAAAACCAAAAAGAACTATAATCAAACCGGAACAATCCATCACATACGGAACACAAATGGATCAGTGTGATGTGGGAATAGGAAAGCAAAATAAAGAGGATCTTCCTTTTTATAAATGATCACCAAATACCTTTTACTCCTTGGAAGCCAAACTCGGAGGTGCCGTTTCAGAAAGCATTTCACAAACTCTGAGCCTAATAATGAGGAGAGAAAAAATTTAAACTGCATTTTGTGTATGCTGAATATATCGTCGAATACTACTTCACAAATAAATCCACAATAGGTAGCGTATGTAAACATGTTAAGCTGCATTATTGTTTACTTTGCATATTTCAGAACAACTGTGGGATGTTCTGCTACAGGTTAGTCTTACTATCTAGACTTGAAAAAAGGTCTGTCATCATCCACTATCCCTGTGGAACACAGAAAAAAATAGCTTTACCGTTGGGCTCATTTGGATTCTTTAAACACATGTCATTCCTCCTCAGTGCTGGATGCTTTTCCAGCACAAATATTGTTTTGATGGAGTGTTTGCATGCAGTGAAGTGAGCAGTTGTATTAAAACAAAATCTCACAAATCTTTACTAGCAAAGACGGTTGTTATTGTTGCATCGGAAGTTTGCTAAACATCCAACTATCTCCCGGTGGCTTAAAGACACCATGTCTTTTCTAAAACTCCAGAAAATTAAATACACAATAAGAGTGTGTAGAGGGACGTTTAACCCTTTATTTGTTAGTTTATTTATGTGTATCAGACACATAATGTCAAACGTACCTGACATGTTTTGGCGGTAAACTTCCGTCTTCGTCCGGGGTGTCACAAGATGGTGTGTGCCGTGTTTAAAATGATTGATGTTCACTGGGGTGGAGCCAGCCTGTCAGATTTGACAGTTTGACTCCACCCCTTTTTCACGTCACACACCATCTCGTTTACCGTCGTAACATGTCAGGTGTGTTTGACGTATTACGTGTCGGATAGAGAAGAATTTCAAATAAACTAAAAGAACATGGACACTACGAACTTTGTTGGACTTTTTTTTTTTTGTTAATTTACAAACTTAGAGGTACTGCTTATTGATTTTGTGCCTGTTGTTGTACTTTATAAGACATAAGTAACTATTAGTTTGTATCGGTTAGGATGAGCTGGGGTGGGGTGGGGTTTGGGGAGGGAGGGTGCAATTTGTTTATTTCATTATACATTTAATTAATTATTTTTTGTTTTTTGCTACACTCTAATTAGATTTGCTGTTTTTGCATGCATGTGTTTATGTGTGTGTGTATATATGTGTATGTATATATATACATATATATATATATGTATATATGTATGTATGTATATGTATATATATATGTATATGTATATATATGTATGTATGTATGTGTAAATGTGTGTATATATGTGTATATGTATCAAAAAGGAAGGCACATTGTAATTCTGTGATTGGAAGCATTGGAATTTTCTTCAATGGAAAAAAAAAAAGTAAAAATCTCAAAATTAAAGAATTAAAAAATAAAAATTGGGGTGAAAAAAGCCACAGAAAAGCCTTGCCAATATGAAAACTCAATTTCCAGTGCGTAGGTCCAGCCATGGGGTAACTTTTCTCGACTTGAGAAACAGTGGCACACAAATACAATTCGATGTCTGTTTTATTTCTTGATGGAGTTCACATTTTCTCCTCTGCTAGCATGTCTGCATTCAGTCATGTCTGTAATATGGAATAAAAGCTGCAGTGTGTAGGCTTTGCCCCTCAATTCAAGTGTATGCACAGAATTTCAGAACATTCAGACAGAGCAGCCAAAGTAAGATTAACAATTACATTAGTGGCATAAATATGTATATGGTCTGAGGGGCAAAAAAAAAAAAAAGGAAAGTTCCGATCAATATTCCCGAGTTTCGATCTTCCATTTTCTTGGTGCCTGGCTCTCTCTGTTCCTCTGTGCACTTGCTGCTAAGAGCTAAAGCAATCCCTCTCGGCAAAAGTGCAGCTGTGAAACAAAATAGTTTTCCACATCATTCAGAAATAGAGGGAATCTTGGGAACGCATGCATGCTGAGGGAAAGAGCGGTTGAGCCAGCATTTTGTAGACAGTTGCTGTTGAAGCCAGGAGGCGCTTTGTAGCTCTGGACTGCTCTCAGCATTCTGGCTACTTTAGTTTAGTGGGTCCAGGGCTGTGCAGAATTGGCAGTGTTGTGTGTATCACTGTTGTTTGTGGGTTTGAGGCCATCTGCAGTTGGACACCTGATTTTAGGATTATACCTTTAAAAAGCAACGACATTTTATTGACAGTTTTAGATCAAACTGTGTCTTTTCCACATTATGACAGGATCGGGTTTGTATTATTATTAGAATTAGACCTTTTCACAGCGAACATTTGTCTCTTATACAAAGAAATGATGAAAGACACAGGTGTTTCTGGTAACTGTAATTATGGCTCTGTTCCATTTAGTTGCCCAGAAGGTGATTCCAGTGTGCACACTTCCAAAGCCTGAAATGAGACCTCTAAATGGTACGCAGCCATGTTTAATGGTGCCAATTAACTCCTGTGTGCTTCCTGTCTTAAAAGGTCAAAAGTTCTATTGTATTTAACATGCAGAGGCAGGCGCAGTGATGCTGAACAAGACCACAGGAGCAGAACACGAAGATATGAACACAGCATCAGAAGCTAGTTGGGAATTCATGTGCAGAGCCAAAGTTTGGATTTGTCACTTAGCTGACATTCTGGGAGTGTTGACGTGTCATAAAACCAATGATTTTTTTGTTTTGTTTTGCTTTGATTGACTACCACACCGATTGTTTTGCTGTTTTCAGTGTTTACTTGAATACTGCTGTAGGACACATGAAGTTAAGGACTTGTCACAAATGTAATTTTAATATAATCTTTAAACTTAGTGTCCTGACAAAGATAAGCAGCAGTAAAATCAGCCGGATAAAGACACATTATAGAAAATGTAAGGCAAGTATATAATGAAAAAGTAACAAGAGTTGTTTAAATATTTCAATTAATTAGACAAAGCATCAACAGTCCCCATGGGATTAATTAAAAATCCCTTTAAAAGTGGTCAATGAGACCAGTCTCTTAAGTTTTGTAATTAATTTCAAGCAAGAGGGAGCTTACTTTTGAAGGCCTGTTTTCAATTTGGAACAGACAGAAGGAAGAAATCCTGTGATCGAGACTAGAACTACCAGTAGTTTTGTGGTATTGATGCCTCAGTCTGTGTGGACAAAGCCGACCATCTGATACAAACGTACAAAAACAGTGACAAGTAAAGGCTTTAAACCTCACAATGAAGTTCAGAACTTCACATCAAACAGTGTCTAGAACATGTAGGCTTTGAAAGGATCCACAGTCCAACACAGGAAGAAATGTTGCTGCAATAAGTCTCCTTTTATCCACAAACAAATGACTTAATTCTGAAATAAAAACCCAGTTTCAGTTTTTAAACAGTTGTTGAATATGGGGTATGAAAGAGAGTCAGTGAGGAAAATACCCCGATATCTGAACGGAGATTCACTCAATCTGAAGGTTTTTTTAAAAACGTATTTTAAATTAGCATCTAAAACGAGTGAATATCATCAATGTAATAGTGAAAACTTGTATTAGAAATGTTTTGATGAGATTTTTTGGTGTATAGAACAAATAGAAGTGGTTCTAGGACCAGCCCTTGAGGCTCCCCAGTGGTTAAATTGAATAACACCAATATAAGAACCCCGTGAGTGTGCACACTGCACCAAGTTCCGATTGAGAGATCATTGAACCAGTTGACAATATGTTCAGAGAAACATGTATTTGAGTCTGTATTTTAGAATGTTATGATCAGCACCGATGAAAGCTTTTTGATTAAAGGGTCTGCACTGTGGAATCAGTGAAGTCATTTCCGACTTTTAGGGCTGACCTGATAGTGCTGTGGTGTTTTCTGAAGACCAGATCGGAAGTCAGATAAGATGTTTTTTTGTCTTGATTATCAATGATAATGCTTCTTTTATTTTTCTGTCAGTAATATGCATTTGAATAATGCTTAAATCCTTTCTACTGTCATTAACGTGTATGTTCAGTTGGAACCACGGTCATAGAAGACAGATTTAAGAATTACAGTAATATTTTGAATATGGATCAGAAGTGGCTAAGTCATGATAAAATAATTTTAAGTATTTAAAGTTAACTCACTGTAATTTAGTACGGTTCTTAAATGCTTCTACTCTACCTGCTGGAGGGGCAAACTACACCCACACTTTTCGGTCCTGTATAAAAATTATAACTTTTTGAAAAAAATGTTGGAATAAAAATAAAACAGATTTTGGACTTGAAAGAAGAGCAACCCACTTTGTCACTATTGTTAGGACATCTTGCTGATGATTTGATAGTAAATAAATACATTCTAATAATCTTTGGTGCTGCAGCAAAAAAACAAAAACCCCAATCACTCATACAGTAAATGGCTTCAACTTGATCCACCGATACTGGAGGACTGGTTGAAAATTGTTGATAAAATTCACAAAATAGAGATTAACATTTTTGCTGAGGCTGCAAACTGAACTTCACTTACTAAAATTAGTAAATGGATTTCTTAAAAACAGTTAATGTGTGGTTTATCTCGTAGTTCTGTGAAATGGCTGCTCAATAAACATGATTACTATTCCATGTCTGTAACCTAAATTATCATTACTATTAGATTGTGGCTATTATCTGGTAAATTTAGCTATTTTTTATGTTCTGTATGACAAAATGATAAATAACGAATAAAAAGTAAGTGTAAAAATAGTTAACTTACTGTATTATCCTCATAGGAAAATCCAGTTACTGTTTTACTTATGGCAATGCGAACATCAGCTAGCATTAGCGATTAGATATAGCACTGAGCACATTAGTGCAGTGACCTGCCATTGAATGCACCTGGGGACCAACTCCAGACCTTCCTTGGCCATGGGTATTGACAGGAGAATTAACCTACATATACCTGTTTTTAATGGCGGGGGAAACCGAAGGACCCGGAGGAAACCAGCACCGTGAAGAGAGAACAGGCAAATCCAACACAGACTGGACCCGGTCCAACTGGGAACCAAACACAGGACCAACATCCTGATTTGTTCAGTTATATCATAGCAGAAACAGAAAGAAATATCAGTGGGAACAGCTTTATGGTGAATTCTTCTGGTTGAAAACACTGATCAGAGAGCAGGATGGGTCTAAACGGAGGCGGAACGGTTGGCTGACGCTGACCGACTGGGACACTGAAGGAACTAAACAAGCTTTTGTTGCCTGTGACTCTTGGAGCAGGTTCATTTTCTCCTTCACTCTGCTATCCTGAAAAGAAGATAGCAATCCATTTAAAACTGCTCAGTCACACAAGGATAAAAGATACAAACAATTCTTCTACAATATGAATAAAAGTGGGATTATCCCAACACCAGCAAGCCTCCAATTACAGAGCTGCCCCACTCTGCCAAAATCTAAAATTTACCAAGTGTATTTTTCTCATTTCTAGTCAAACTATCTCATCATACTTAAAATTAGACATAAACGCCTAAAGAGTAACTTTTCAGTGACATATAAGAACTTATTTTAGACAGTTGATCTTGAAAATCTTATATTAAGAAATTTTACCAAGATCATTTTCACTTGTTCAACTGGCAGATTTATTTTTTTTTTTTTGCTTGAATTAAAGAGAGAAAAATAAAATCTGCTAATAGGTCAGCATTCACCTATAAACACCAAGTGCTACTTATCTTGCACTTCCAAACTATTTTTTCCCCTCTATATATGCCTTTTCTTAAGTAACTTATCACCATTTATTATAATATTATCCTCTGCATTTTGAGTTTTTTCAGTGGGAATCGGGTATTTTCCTATATGTAATTCACTGATGTAGATGCCCTGCGATGAACTGGCGACTTGTCCAGGGTGTACCCCGCCTTCGCCCTTCAGTAGCTGGGATAGGCTCCAAGTGACCCCTGTGACCCTAGTGAGGATAAAGCGGGTATAGAAAATGAATGAATGAATGATCATGTAGATGTTCATACAAGCTCAGAATAAAAAGTGAAGGCTATTGTATGAGAATCAGAGAAAACTGAAGAAAAAGTTCATTTTTGAGTGAAGATATCCATAACTGAACATAAACTCAGTATTTCCATCCAGTCATTGATCCAACTCCATGGGTTTACTGGTGAATCAATGTTGTAGAAGATGATGGTGTTTCCACGGTAACTACGGGGCCTCTGAACGTCCAAATGGGTCATATCTGATGACCATGAAAAGATGATACACTGCATTTTACACCAGTTATTTACATGGATTGATAGGATTAATGGATCAACAAGTATTAAACATTTAACATGAGTACCAAGGGTGTCAGTTAGCATGTCCTCCAAAAAAAGTGACAGAGACATCAACATTTTTTTCTAAATATATTTTGGGAGCTGTGTGTTCATAAGTACAAATCATAATGCAAAATCGAACGAGGCTATTACCTGGGCAGATATTTCCTTGGAACTATATTCGGCCTCATCACAGGCTAAGCACCGCTAGATAGGAGCAAAGTTCTCACGTAGCACTTTTTACTGTCTCAATGTATCCATGTATCCACACCGGTGTATTTACGGAAGTTGGGGGTTTTCAAGTGGTACATTAGAACTTTCCATAAATATAGTAAATATAGCAATAGTAAATATCTGCCCAGGTAATAGCCTCGTTCGATTTTGCATTATGACTTGTACTCGTTCTGAACACACGGCTCCCAAGACATATTTAGAAAAAAATGTAGATGTCTCGGTCACTTTTTTGGGGGACATGCTAACTGACACCCTTGGTTTACAGCAAATGTGCTAAGCTAAAGCTAAAAGCACCGCTCCCAAAGCAGGACAATGCCTGGATGGATTTCATCCATTTTTCCCCCCACTGTTCTAACTCAGGGGGTGATTGAGACAGACTTAATTTCATGTTTGGGTGTCTCATTCCTTTAAGTGGTCTTTCTTACGTAGATAACTGCACTTATAAATCAGCTGCCACTGGTAAAGAAGGACGCCAAATGCTAAAGTGGTTGATAGTTATTTTAGCATCAATCGGCAAAAATACCATAATTGCTTTTCAGCTTATTGTAATTCAAGTGGAAAAAATAATTCTGTACACTTCTGCAGCATCTGTTTCCAGGCTGTAGAAAATATATCCTGCCATGTAAACCCCCTACATGTGTTTGTAGACGATCTAGGGTTTAGACATATGATTGACAATTTGACTGTTCAGATGTTCCCAGATGTGACTACTGCTCTGCTCCACGGCTCCACATGGAAGCTCGGAAAAGTGTCCTGACATGTGGTCTATAGCTACAGTTATATTTTGTCTTTTGATGTTGAGCCAGAGCAAAAAGAATTCTGGCAATTTTTTTGGCCGTGTTTCCCCTGAGAGACGCTGCGGTTCTCTCCAGTTGTCTCTCTCCGTCTTCCATCGTACTTTATTCTTCATGTTACTGAATGCATTGAGCGCTCTTTTATGTACAACAACTAAACATGAAATGGTAAAGTGAAGTAACAGGTATTTTTAGGAACTCTGTCAACAAGAATACTGGACTGTCTGCAATATTCTAAACCAGGAATGTCAAACTCATTTTAGTTCAGGGGCTATATTCACCCCAATATGATCTCCGCTGGGCCAGATGAGTAAAATAATAACAGTGACAAAAGTAAAATTACATTGCAGTTATGGTGGCATCGACAGCATTGTCTTAAAAATCTGAATAACATGAACAACTTGAAATGTCTTAAGAAAAACAAGTGCAATTCACTAATATTCTACCTCAGATTCTCAGTTTATCATATACACATTTACATTAGAACTTAGATTACAGTTACACAAAACATTTAGTAACAGGCACAATATTGGTAAAATTCACTTAATACTCTTCAAAAATGTAATGTTTACATTTGTTCAGGTTATTCAGTTTCTTTTGTAAAAGGGTAGTTTGTAAAAATGTCAACCTTTTCATGAAATTTTACTTTTTTACATTAAAACAAAAAGAAAATTTGCAATTTTCATAGGAGCCCTGTGTTGAACTGGCGACTTGTCCAGGGTGTACCCCGCCTTCGCCCTTAAGTAGCTGGGATAGGCTCCATGTGACCCCCGTGA
>JAQQZY010000001.1:26609087-26620869 GCA_030068375.1 Ostorhinchus rueppellii
AACACAACCGTGCCGGTCCGACAAGTGGGTAGAGTCGTGTTGAGCTGAAGCGTGCCGAGTAGAGCCGAGTAGGGTTCGCAGTGGAAAAGCGCCATAAGCTACAGTCTTGGGCCAAAATGTGAAATTCTGAGAATTAATGAGAAAATGGGTTTTATTCAAAAGGAAAGTTTGCCTCAGAGTCGCCAGCTCTACCACAAAGCTGTGTCTGCACATTACAATACATTCACTTTTCTGGATCTTTCCAATGAAACATTTAGAAATCCATTGTATAACTGTACATATATCTGTATCACATCCCATCATCATATATAATGAAAACATGAGCGAACCAGCACTTTTATAATTTGTTTCCTGATTTATCTTATGAAAGTGTATAAGATAAGATTTATGTCTGGAACAGATATTTTTTTAAGAAGTTGTAGTGCAGTGTAATGAATCTGCAGCTGAAACATCTGATCCAGATATATTTATATAAATCAGTGTAGGACCTGCAGTAGATCGAGGTCAACGTGGATACCCTTGGATACCCAGTGTTACAGCCAAATCCACATCATTAAAAGAGTACACTTCAATAGCATGAACCGACACTTCAGTTTATAACTGAACTTGTTGCTACTGCTCTTCTTACTGACAGATTAAAGCCTCCTGTTTTTTCTACGTCCAATATTATCCACAAGTTGAAGTTTGCCAGAAAAAAATGTTCGACTTTGTGCTTGGACCAGTTTGGATGTAAATGGTTTGTAAAATGAAGGTTTTATGGACATAATATTTTTGTTAAAAAATGGAGGAAGAAAATATCCGTTCAGAAAAATGTCCATGCTGGCGTGGATAGGGGATAAAGTCACATTCAAAACATTTTGACTCATGTTGGGCTATTTCAGTTACAATATCAGTTGAGAAATTTGAGGATGCTGTGTATGGGATACTATGAATTGAGTTGGTCAGGCTAGAGGGGGGGAAAAAAAACTCCATTGGATGATATATTTATATTGGTGTGTTTGTCACATTGAAGGGGTTTATTTCACTATAACAGGGTTTCCGTAGGGTCTTAAAAAGTCTTAAAAGTCTTGAATTTACAAATTTGAATTGAATAGTTTATGTCATGGCCCGGGTCTGAGGTGCTGACAAAACGGAGACGAACGAGGTGGTAATAATTAAACAGTGATTTATTCAGTGAAAAATTACAATAACTAAACTCAAAAACAACAAAAGACAGCCCAACTGAGAGGTGGACCAGGGCAGGATGGTCCAGGTTGGGAAGACCATGCCAGAGAGCAGATCAGGGACAGCGCGAGAACGTCCAGGTGGAGCTGCTTAAGTAGGTGACTTTGCTGGCACAGGTGCGACTTATCAGCTCACTTCTTAGTGAAAGCTAAGGTTACATTTGTTAGATCTTTGGTAGATCTTAAGTTATGTTGCCATCAACTTGTTTGCTGTATTGTGTTTAACCCTGTAAAACCTGAACCATTAAATCACTGACAGAAAATTCCAGTTCTTTGAAACTGGCGCCTTTACTGGTCCTTCTGAACAACCAAAAAAAAAGTTTTTTTCAAATATCAATTTCCATGTTCAATTTTGTATCATATTTGATACATTGGGTGTCAATGCTTAAATATTTATTACTATTATTATTAGTATTATTATTATTATTTTTTTTTTTTTTAAAGCATAATATAACAAACATGTCTAACAAATTGGTAATTCATTTTCCAAATTGTAAAAGTTCTGCCTCCTTTGTCATTCACGAAAATCTTTTAGTGTCACTGGAAGGGCCTCTGGTGAATGAATTCCTCCCCCCTGGTGGATTATCTGTTTATTACATGTATCTAATTGTACACATCAGGTGTACACTGATCATGTTGAGGGCATCAAAACTTATGTATCAAACATGATACATTTTGCATTATAGGGTTGAATGTGTCTGGGAAATGTCCAAGCTCCAAATAAAGTAACATTAGTCTAACGGTAATCAGTCCCACGTGTTCCAACCTGAAAGTTTATACTGAAATTAGGAAGCAGTTATCACTAACTGTGCAGCTGCAGTGACAACCGATCATAAAAAATTCAGCCCAACACATGTACTGCCTTCAGTTACACATGCACCACCCAAGAAAGCTGACTTTGGGAACTTTAAGGGATGGCTCGCAAGCAAAAAATAAACATGGGGAAGTGAAAATTTTATAATAATGATGCCTGGTTGGAGAAAAGATCATTCTCCACCTGGTTGGCATGAGTAGACAGGAATATTTTTGAAGAAATCAGTTCAACTCGGAACATTGGAAATCAACGCGTTGGAGTAAATAAATAGATTTTCCTAAACTGTTGGAGTCGCAAATTTTTTTTTACCAGTTTAGCCGTGAAATAGGCTGTGGAACAAGCATTAAATTCAGTTCTAAGTGGTCTTATAAAAGTCTTAAAAAGTCTTAAATTTAACTTGTAGGAACCTTGTCTAATGACCAGCTTATTGTTCATTATCTCATGACTATTTATTGAAAAAATATCTTTAACTGGACTGCAAATCATCATTTAAGAAATATTCAAAATTGATTTTCCACGATGGTGCAGTGGATAGCACTTGTGCCTCACAGCAAGAAGGTCCTGGGCTCAATTCCAACACCAGTTAATGGGGGTGGGACCTTTCTGTGTGGACTTTGCATGTTCTCCCCGTGTCTACATTGGTTCTCTCCGGGTACTCCGGCTTCCTCCCACAATCCAAAGACATGCACTGACAGGCTAATGGGTTAATCTAAATTGCCCATAGGTGTGAATGTGAGAGTGAATGTTTTTCTACATGTCAGCCCTGTGATGAACTGGGGACATGTCCAGGGTGTACCCCGCCTTCACCTTTAAGTAACTGGGATAGGCTCCAAGCGACCCCGGTAGACCTCAGAAGATGAATGAATGAATGATTTTCCATATGTCCATATCCATGTTATTCAGTTGTTAGTGTTATTTGGATTCAGTGTCTAACCTTTTGTGGTCATCTGAAAGCTCCTCACCCCCTCCTCCCCATATGGTGACCACTAAAGCATAAACCAGTGTTTTGTCCATTCTTTTTGGTTCAGGTGATATTAACTCTGGACACTATGACTATAAAGAGATTAAAAACAAACAAAAAAAACAAAACAATTCTTGTTTTCATCTGATCTTACACTGTGGAGATGATAACACACACTGAACCTTTAAGGGCTGCTATTTATTATGAGAACTTCAAATGTTTTGTGTAGCTGTAGCAACGGTCAAAACAACTTTGTCACAGTGCTGCCTGGCACCTCAGCGACGGCGCCGACAGTGATATATATTTTAGCAGTGACCTGCAGCCCAGGTCGTGAAAGAGCGAGCTGCTGCTTTTAATTAGCTCTGAGCCCTGTGGCAGATGGACGTGAAGTGATTGTGATAGCCGGCAGCTTGAAGAAGACAGCGAGGATGTGGAAAATAAGAAGCTCACCTCTCTTCTGCAAGGGAAGATGCAGGGACCTCGGGATGATCAAATAAAGCCAATGATCTATGCAGAGTCACACCTGATTGTGAATTTTTCAGCCTCTCGTTGCACGAAAGTCGACTGATGCAATGATGTCACAGGTGGTCAGTGTCAGGATTGGGCCTTAAGGGAAATATTTCTCCTCCTAGACCTGGACTGAGTAGCCATATGCTGTGGAGGAGTGTGTGTCTGTCTCGACGTTCATTCATTTTAATTTGTCAAACACCACTTTAACAGAGGGAGCGATTCATTATTTTGGTGCTTTTCATCACACACACAGTGGAGGTCTGAACAGAAGGAACTTTCTCGGTGTCTGAACTTTGCGAGCAGATGTTGTGTGTATTTGTTCTTGCGAGGGTGTGTGTGTGTGTGTTTGTGTGTTATGCAGGCAGCAAGATTAAGAGAAAAAGAGCATCATTTGGAGGAAGACTCAAAGGAAGTGCCGGCTCAGATCCAACCACATGTTGAAAATACAAGCGGCCATTTGATGGTTCTTCCATCCATAACAGCTCCACTGTGGTTCATAATGACTCCGTTTCTCACGGCAGCCAAAGGGGAGGATCAAAGCGACTCAGAAAGAAGTAGATGAAGACAAGGGGAAAAAAAAAATTACAGGAAATGAATATGGAGTAAAGAGTTTAAGCTCATCTGAATCCATTGTGTCTGGAAGTTAATCTCCTGGAGCCACCAGAAGCTTAGATCCTGTATGTGACTTTTGTTTCAATGATATAATGTAGTTACTTTTGGGATTACCTAAACATCCAAGGCATGTAGGATTTTAAGGCTACACTAAGAAAAGCATGTGCCAAAGTTCTCCCTTACTAGCCTTCTTTCTGAAGGTTTTAAGCTTTTGTTATAATCGTCTTGCATTGTGGACAAAAACCCAAGATGTGTGAGGAAAAGTTAAATCCTCATCAAAGTTTTTCCCAAACATTTAGATTAAATGAGTAAAGGTGGATAGTAAACTAAAGTTACATTAAATCAAGAGCTGGATGGATAGATGGATCTGTGACACTTCATAATGACCCTGTTTACGAGAACATAAAAATCTGATACTTGACAGTAATCTGATGAAAGTAATAATCAGATCTGACATGTTTACATGCCCTTAACAAATACAATAATTGAAAAAAAAACAACAACCCTTGTTTTACTGTTTCAGTAAATAATGTGGACACAATGGTACAGGTTATCCACGGTTCAGTATGTACTGTGGTTCTTCTCATTTATGTTTGCTTTAGATACGTAATTAGGTTTGTCCGTTTCTAATGTTGTCATGTGTCACTGCCTTCATACTTCTATGTGTCCTGTATGTTGGAATGAGCGTTTCTCAATCAATCCACCAGAAGGCGCCACTCTTAAATATTATACTGGCTGAATACCATGAAGAAGAGTTTTTGAGAAGAGGAAGAAGAAAGTCATTAATAACAAACATGGCGATGACAGTGGAGGTTTTACTAATATGGATACTAACGTTAATATTGAGAAGGGTAGTTGTCATAAATATGTCAGTAGTTTTCACACTTGTCACTCTTTGAAAAGTTCCGCTCTTTATGGAAATTATTCTGTTCAAATCTCAACCATGGTTCCTGGTGATACTGCTCTGTATTCTCCGTCTGGGTACAGATCCACAGATGAACAGAATTATATATGGAATGTACACAGAGGACAGATAGAACGCTCCGTCTTTATCCGTCTGCGTCTTTAACAGAGTATAAATGAGCCCTTATTCGGAACTGGATCCGAGTTCCATTTAAGACAAATGAGCTGGGTTCACATCTGGCTCACACCAGTGACAGTAGAATTCTGTAAGTCAGTTGTCTTGCAAAGCTCTAATATAAATGTGGGTTGTCCAGAAAAGTCTTTTGAAAATGACAAATGAACCATACTGCGATACATGCTCATATCGAACCATTAGGGGGGTATGGAACATTGTGTACCTTTGCACCCCTAGTGAATAATCCGATTTCTTTCAGAGTGTGTATATACACAGTGACTGTCAACACAAACTTCTTATTCATGTCTTCCACACGTTTGACTGTTACTTCTGTTTTCTACTTTTTCCTCTTTTTTTCAACGCATGCATAGATGCAAAAGAATAAAATAAATCTGTCACAAACCAGAGAAGAATCCAAATGCAAGACCACAGTGTGAGGTTCAATATTAGAGCTTTTACTGAAGGTTTATTTAGCAGTTTACAAAGCAAAAATCCAAAAAGGCAAGTACGCTTCGTAATCCTCTTCATCATCTGATAGTGCGCAGAGTTCATGGAGTGTAGATCCGGAGAGCCGGGAAAGGTCCCACGAAGGCTAGGGGTCACGCTGAGTGGGAGGTCGGGGTCGGTCCTTGGGTTGTATACCATGATGACTGGGGCTAGGCTGAGTGGTCAGTCAAAGGCAGTCCAGAGGTCGTTACTGTGAAGTCTCTTGTAGAGCAGGCTGAAGACTTGGTCGAGGGATATAAGGTGGGTCAGATTACGGGGCTGAGGCTGGTTCTCGAAGGTCGGGCCAAAGGCTGGTAGTGTTTCCGGGAGCAGACTGGAATCTTGGTCAGACAGAAACAGGTCAAGGACAGGAGACTAAGAACTGGTACCAGGGACAGAAACTGGATGTACACAGAACCACCACAGAGAGAGAACCGCTGGAGAGTCTTGTAGAGCATAGAACAATCTGGCAGATTGGGAACGGGTAAGCAGGAGTTGTATAGAGGGTGGAGATGAGGAACAGGTGTGAAACACAGGTGAGCAGAGTCAAGTAATCAGGCCAGAGTTCAGAAGCAGGTCAGGACAGAGAGAGCGAGAAAGCACTGAGGAAGAGACAAAGGCAAAAAAAAAAAAAGACAAACAAAAGACAAAGAGCACAGATATGACAAAATCAGATTGACCTGTATACATGCATGAAGACATTGACAATGGAGACAATCAGGGAGAACCCCAGGTGTGTTATTCTCATTTCTCATACTCACATTATGCCGTTTACATGATCACTCCAGAAATCAGATGATGATGAGACGTTTGTGTGCAAACGGGCCTTACTGACTGACTGGATTTGAGGTCTTACATTAGAAATCTAAAAGTCCGTACTGCTCATAAGAATGGACATGGAAAGTGTATAATGTAACTGTTTTTTAGCTGAACTGTCACCAAGTGCACTGCTAAACCACAAACCTTTGTAGGATATATGGAAAGCAGTGTTTGCTTTTCACAGTAGGTTTCAACATCCATTCATTTTAGTAAAAAAAAAAAAAAAAGATAAAAGTGACATAAAGGAAAAGGAATTCTTTGTGACGCCTGTCTGAACTTGATATTTTCCACTTTACCTCTACATTCTTTTCCCTCTCGTGCCCCCCAACCGCCACCCCTCCCCTGCCGTCCTTCAATCTAGTTCCATAATTGAATTGCTCCTTTGGTCCCCTAATGTGGCGACAAATAACAGAATGAAAATTCTGTAGTGTAAACTTGCCCATTTCCACATCCTACTCTATTTTACTGCTCTTTTCATTTCTACATACATTCCCACTGCCCTTCCTCGAGTTTTCGCTCCTTGTTCTCACCCTCCTCCTCACTTTGTCTTTCTTCTTGTCAGGTAGCATTAGGGTCCGTTGATCCCAGTTCAAAGGGAAAATGGTAATCTGGGTTTCCCTTCATTCTCGACCTTGAGCTCACCTCGGCACTTAGGTTTTCTGGAGCAAAGCTGTGGAAATGGAGTTTGTGTTTTTCAGTTTTGACATGTTTTTGTGACATTAAAGAAACACTCGTTAGCTAATTTCCAAACTGACGAACGGCTGCAAAAATTCTCAAACACATCCCGAAGTGTAGTTTCTTTTCATCTAACACCAACAGTTTCCACTGGGGATGGGTGTGATGCATGTGAGTGTTAATGCACACGGGTGAAGATGACAACTTCCTCGCTCCCCCATAAGCTGACACCAATTTAATGACGTATGTAGAGTCAGTCACAGCTTAAAGGCAGATGCTGTATTGGAACGTTAAATGACAGTAGATGTTACAGCATAGATGTCATAAAAACAATCCAGTATGCATTCTACTGAAACATGATATAATGGTACCGGTAGCCCACTACGTACCACTGTTTTTGTTTTGTTACATGTTTTGTGCATAAAGATAACAGTTTTTTTGCTCACAAAATTATGAGTTCATCCACCCATCTTCTGAACCTGCTTTAGCCTCACTAGGGTCACAGGGGTCGTTTGGAGCCTATCCCAGCTGCTTAAGGGCGAAGGCGGGGTACACCCTGGACAAGTCGCCAGTTCATCGCAGGGCTGACATATAGAGACGAATAATCACTCCCACATTCACATTCACACCTATGGGCAATTTAGATTAAGATTTAGATTAGTGCATGTCTTTGGAGGGTGGGAGGATCCAGAGTACCCGGAGAAAACCCACACAGACACAGGGAAAACATGCAAACTCCACACAGAAAGGTCCCACCTCCATCAACTGGTGTCGGAATCGAACCCAGGACCTTCTTGCTGTGAGGCACGAGTGCTATCCACTGCACCACCGTGTCGCCCTCCCAAAATCTTTTTTTTTTCTTGTCAGCACACTGAATTTCACAGGAGGAACAAATTCTATCACTGTAGTGAATAAAATAAGGCTTTATGTACAGAACATTAGAACCTTTTCTTATTGCTTGACTAGTTGTATACAGTTGTAGAAAACAGGCATGTACACACACACACAGCTGAGCCCCTACCCTTTATGCCATGTTAAAAAAAAGCACCCTTTAAAAAAAAATTTAAAAAAATCCTGTTCTGTATAGGGATGTTAAAGAAAACGGTGGTATAAAAACACTAAGGTTATCTACAGTACACATTTCCTTGTAACAGCGTGCCATGGTAGTGTATGTGTGTTGAGTCTAAAGTTGCTTCTCTGTCCGCTGTCTGTCACTAAGGGGCACTCGCATTTCCAGAAAGAGAGAGATAGAGGTACAAATCGTGCCTGCATCTCCAGTCCATGTGTAGTTACTGCACAGGTCAGACATGGCGGTAGAGTAGGGCTGTGCAATTAATCGAATTTTGATCAGGATTTCGATTTCTGTTGTGAAACGATCTCAAAACTCATAATCGAGTTGAAATGATTTCTTTTCCGTTTTTGTTCACACAATTTCTGAGATATGCATGTGCAATACATTCCATTCCATTGCAAAACAGCTGTAAAGTACATATTTGTAGCCACAATTTATTTTCAATTTGAATGTTTTGCATAAAGAATCAATAACAAAGTGTTTTTTGAGAGAGAGAGAGAGAGAGAGAGAGAGAGAGAGAGATATGCTGAATAAATGCATTGCGAAACTCAAAATTAATATTTTGAATAATCATGATTTCAATATTGACCAAAATAATCATGACATTGATTTTTTCCATAATTGAGCAGCCCAACAGTGGTGTGACTTAAACCTTCACGAGTGAGAAACCCAAGCCACTGTTGGGGAGGCACAACAGTGATTGGACATTAACTTGTAGGGGTGGCCTTTTGCCTGCCAGGACAGGCACACACACTCAGTGGCCTGTAAAGCAGTGTGTAAAGCTCCAACGCAAAATCAATAGCAAAACCGAAAACCTGTGGTCCTTAAGGGTGGATTGTTACATGCCCGGCGGAGCAAATGGGTCGGTATTGTCCCCAGTACCGTTGTATCCCTAATATGAACATGAGATTTTCTTATTTGTCTTATTTTAACGTCTTGTTTCCGCTTTGTTATAATCATTAGTTGATAGCCAGTGTGTCCCTTCTAAGTTCTTAAAGGATGTTCATAGCGAGATGGAAGTGTCGTAACACTTCTAAAACATTTAGAAGAAACTTGTAGAGGACATTTACACATTATAGTGGCTTACATAGAGTACAGTCAGAAGAGCATCCACATAAGTCTACTGTAGCTGTGAGACATTTACAGTGTGTTTTTACTGAACTGTTTTTGAATATGTGACTATTTGTGATTCCTATTCATCTGTGTACATTAGTAATTAACACAGTAAATAATTGGAAAAAGGATTAGTAACCTCACACTTACGATTCGCCCTTTATGTCTGTACAGGTCTTGCCTGCTCCTGTTTATGTCTAATTTAGACTACGTCTCCACTCACATTTTCTCGGCTGTTGCTAAAAATTGGCCAGAGGCGACCTGTTCTACCACTACACTATTATGCATAAATTTTGCAGTAAAGAAATCAGATGACTTGTTTAATTTTTAATGTTATCACTGTACTGCATGGGGGGTGGGGGACCGACACATGTGGCTAAGGGAGAAGGGAAACAAGGGGTAGCTTTAATTGCATTGCATTTTCTGGTAATATTATTCATTGTCAAGGTGGTGTGGGATAGAATTGCATTATGAAGACAGCACTTAAGGGCCTGCCGTCAGACTATGAATATTCATTGCTTCTTCTGCCAGAGGCATTTTATTGTAACTTTGTTTAAAACTGTTGATGTGTTTTCCAGGTCTGTAGGCTATAAGTCGACCTGTATGTACGCCACAAGGTGGAAATATCATGTTTTTAATCAATTGCATTTCCTTTCCCATCTTGACACATTAGTTGTTGGATATTTTAGATTAGATAGCACCATTATTTTCAGACCCTAGGATGTAGTCTGTTATATTTGTTTGGTGCAATAACAGCCTCAATATGTGCCACATACTGTATATCAGGTGATTTCCCGAGTCTGCTTCTGTGTGTTTAGCTTGTGTCCCTTACGTGTACTTATTTTCCAAATTTGCTGTCTTCCTCCCGTCAGACTGCTCAAACAGCAAAGGTAAAAGAGAAAAGTTTTTTTTTTCTCAAGAAGAAAAGACATTAACTCTGAGGGTGTATTTAATGACTCTCCCAAACGACAGTGGCTTAGTCTGCCTCACACACTCGAGGGAGCGAGACAGGCACCACGAGGAAGAGGAGGAGGAGGAGGAGGGAAAAAAAGCCCCCAAACTGCAGGAGAGCATCACAGATGATTGCATCGCTGCTGCAAAATATGTTACTATTAGTTCTCGTGTTTCTATAGCAGTAAACTAATACTTTGTGTAGTGTAACGATCCCTGTTAGGACAAGTTTACATTTACTGAGACCTCTGTCAGTGGCTTTAAAATGCCATCTGTATATGGATATTTGGAGGTGGAAAACATATGCTAATCCAAGGTGTAAACATGCAGCACATTTCACTGTAGAAATGTGACTGAAATCCCAAATGTGGGCCGTGTTCATTTGTTGGGAGTTGTGTCAGGAGCATCAGTCACAGTAGCTACAAAGACTAGTTGTGGCTTTAAAAACATGCCATTGGTCTCTTATCTGTTTTAGAAGATGTAAATGGACACGGTCCTTTATCAAATGAAATATTGTCACACCTGTTATTGAGTCTGTTTACATGACCGTACAAATCTGACAACTGGGACTAATCAGATAATTACAGTAATCAAAGGCATTTACATGCACTTAAAAAATGCGATAATTGAAAAACTCTGTTTAGATGCTTCAGTCCATTATTGGATTTGTTACAAAGTATGTACGTATGCACATAATGACTTCCTATTATTGTCTTCTGCTCACGTTTGACTTGTTTAGTGCAAGCGCAGACTTAAAAGAATGAAATAATTCACATGTATACACAGATAAAGACATTAGTGGATTGGGAATAAATCCAGATGTGTTAATCTGATTCCAGATTACATTAACAGAGCTGCTAAACAAATTGTTATTGTTCTTGTGACAGTGACAATAAAGATCTATTCTATTCTATTGATCCGATTACCCACATTCAGACACCAGACAGTATCTGATAAAGTATATCAGATTATGTTACGTGCATGATCACTTGAAAAATTTGATAACTCCAGAAATCGGACAATATCAGAGTCCTCGTTTGTATGTAAGTGGACTCATTAGTTGCTTTCCCATTGATCTTCAAGTAACTTGCGCTTAAATATTTGCTTAATGTTAAAACGACTATTTCACCCAAACTCTTTTTTTTTTTTTTAGGGCATAGCGTAATTGGTATATCACACAAAACTGCAATGAAAAGACCTTTTCCCGCAGCTAATCACATGAATTAACAAAACGGATGCTGATGGAGTCAAAACAAACATGGTGTGGTATGTGTGGACACACCAAGAAACCAAATCATTTATAAAATTTAGTATGGGATATTTAGTATGGGATAAAGGGATAATATATAATAATAATGAATATATTTGTAAATCAACATGATATTTATCCGGTTCTGTTCATAACTTTTATGGACAGAATTTCTAGGTGCAGCCGGGTGGGGGAGGGGGTTGCTTTCGGGGGCAGGAG
>JAQQZY010000001.1:26627319-26637477 GCA_030068375.1 Ostorhinchus rueppellii
TCAACGGCAAGAGTTTGTCTGGTTCCTTTCCTTTTCTTTTCAACCACATGCTTCATGACAACATATTGTGTAACCCGAAAGTCCTCTATTGACCCGGAACATCCGTCGAGCTTCAAAATAAAAGCACACTACCACATTGTTCACTTTTATTCACTATGGGCCCCAAGAAAGTGACAGAGAAAAGTGGAGAGAAGAAGAGATTTGTTTTGTCCACACAGACGAAGCAAGAGATAATTGAAAAGTACGAAAAAGGGATGCGTTTGGTTGATCTCGTGAAATTTTGTGGGGAATTTGGAATGGATTGGGGCATTTACATGGAAAACACGTCTCTACTAACGAAATTTTCTAACTTACGAAACTACTTCCGGAACGGATTAATTTCGTAAGTAGAGGTACCACTGTACTCTTATGTCAACTGTTCTGGACTTGTGTTTGCGCATCTTGGTTCATTTCATGTCTCCTGCTCTCACAAAAATGGTTGGACTTGAAGCTAAGGTTGGATTTATGCACTAATTGGTAGCAGAGTGAAACGTGGTCCCCTTTTATCATGAAACTGAGCTCAGATCTGCCCCTTCTATTTTAAACACAAATGCAAAGATGACTTTGTATACTTTAATTATGCTTATCAACCAAGGACTTCCCACATGTATATTGTGCTTATCTCTGCTAATTTCTATGTACTTGTGCTCAGAGTTTGTTCTTGCAACTTGTCACATAGTTTCAGAAATAAACAAGCCCAACTATTTCTGCCTCGCTGCATGGGTTTCATAGAGGGAACAGGTCAGTGTGAGTAATGCATTGACTGACGATGTAGCTGCAGGCTTTTGTACACATTAACAGATCCATGAGAACAATGTGTCTACTTATGTTGGTTTCAGAAAAATGTAGATGACATTCTTTTATGCCAGTAGGCAGACTCATTTATTTATGTTGTATTGATTTGTCATCACCATAGTGACAACTGTATCAGTTAAAAACCTTGGTTTTACAAGCCATGCTGTAATTGTGTTTGTGTCGATAATGGCAGACACATTGCACTGACCTTTAAAGCTATAAAGGCCACTCTGTGGATAGTTTTATACCAATGCATAAAATATCTTTGCAAAAATATTTAGAAAATGTTAAAAGTTGTACACATGGCATTCATGGAAGTCATAACACGGACATAAAGCAGATTGAGAAATGAAATACTGTTGCCAACTTTTTAATTAGAGCTGACTAGGACATTAACTGAACAGTCGGTTTGTTGACGCGTCTGGTACAAGTCGAAGTTACTTTGGATGAGTCCACATGTCGTGTGTTATTCTCTCTCTTCCTTACACAGCGCTGAGCCTTCATTAAGTTCAAGTCAATATTCTCATTTTTCTACATGAAAACATGAAGTGCAATGTCGTGATGCACAGATCAGTGGACCTCGGTTGGATCAGTGCGATTCCAAAAAATGTTGCTTTATTTGTGAGGCAGGTCAAATAATTCCCCAAAAGCAGGTTGACAAAAAAATAAATAAATAAAAAAAAACACAAGCCGCACATCACCAGCGCAAGACCAAGACTGATGGAAGAAGATGACTCAGAGTAGGAACTAAACTGACTGTGATCTCAAAAACTCTGGTCTAAGTTCTGAACCATGGAAGCACCAATACTGAATCATACTGTGGACACAAAGTGGGTTTGGATTATTCTGTTCATTTATTTCATGAAGACAATGTGCTCTTTTCTCTAACTGTGCATTTTTGCTGCTAACGTTTAACCTTTTCCCACTTTATGTTATTTACTTAAATTTAAAAGAAAATTCAAGGTGTTAGCCTGTGTTTGTTTTGGTTAAATGTCTGAGAAGGACCGTTGATGCTTGTGTCTGTACAGTTTTTTATTCTGCTCTTTACTGTACATTGTTTATGTTCCAGTCAACTTTAGTACCAGTTGCTCATTGTTGAGCAGCTGCGTGTCTGTGGTGTTCTTCCACTGTCAATGTCACCATACGGCGAGTGGACTCGACTTCGACTTTATTGACAAATAAGTCCATCTGAAAAATCTTAAATCACCAATACACTAGAGCTAAAAAATGACCAGTATAAACTGTCACCAAAGGTAAATGTTAATGTTTTCAGCCAATATTAGACTTGTAGTGTGTTCTGTCTCTTTCTTATTGTTGGGTTTAGTCAAAATAAATCCCATTTATACAATATTTCTGCCCCAGTTTTAAGAATATACATAAAATACTCCGGAGAGATACATACATGGAACAATGAATCATGGGTCATTTCGTAGCAATTCTAGTGAGTGTTTAGAGTGTGTTAACCCTGAAAGTAGTCAACTGAAACCTGTGCGAGTTTGTATAACGATGGTAAAGGCTTTGAAAGGAAAACTGCTATGATTTAGTTTTAAATAAGTAAACAAAAGTTCTGCGTTTAACATTTGGTGGTTCCTGTTATCGGATTTAAGTTAAGGGATTCTGTTGTTTGATTTTTGTCGATTGATGATTTTGTAGACCCACGTGAATCTTAAAGTTTCCTTTACTGGTTGCTGCTGGTCAGAAAGCTGCAAATGAGTTGCTCATTTGGAATAAATATAGTTGTCTAAACTGTATAAGATGGCGGCATGAGAAAAAAATGTCAGCCTTTAAGTCACTCATCATGTTGTGATTATTGTAAAATGTTCCTAAATGGGGGGGTCTGAGCCTCAACATTGCAGTAACACAGCTATTTTAACATTTTCATGAACAAATCTCAGCTATCCATCACCTGCAGTCTGTGATTGGTTTAGTTTGTTCAACTCCTTGAACCCTCTATGTGTCTGTAAACCATTCAGGCTGAAGATTAGCCCTCTGCTGGGAGTTTTTAACCCCCTCATCTGTAAAATTAACAGCTGAAATACACTTGAAGTCATATAATGTTCGTGAGAGCCCTGCTACACACTGTGAATCTGAAGAAGATTCTAAATCGTTTCAGGTTCTAACAGTCACACAAGGCAGAATTAGAAACGATAGCTCATTGTCAAAAGTGTGAAAATTCCTGGCTCTGTTGCATATTGTTTTTTTGTTTTTTTTTGTTTAACTCAGCAGCTGGAAGGAAGTACAAGTGAAGGTGTGTTTTTCTGGCTGAGAAGACGACAAGGAGAATGAGAGTGTGAGAGACGGAAAGACAGCAAGAGTCACTGCCAGTTGTGTGGTTAATTGGAAGCAGACATAATTAGTGCTAATTAGGATAATAGCTATTCATCTAGAGATCCATCCACCTAATGGGACTACAACAGTCACAAAGCAACACACGTGCACACATCCAGTCGTAGGAAACCTGTTTTCCTCTCCACCCACCCACATTGTTGGAGAAATGTAGTTTTATGCTGTGGCTAAATGTGAGTACATCCTGTAATGGCAGATAATTGTGTCACAAGAAAAAAAAAATCACTGGGTACTAGGGTTTCCATTAGTGTGTAATTACTGTTTTTAGCTGGTAAAATTAATATACAAAACAGCTATTAAATATGTACTAGTCAAAAGTTCAGTAGCATAATAATGAGTAGTGTGTGCTTTGTGGTGAAAGGGTGACCCAACCATTAGCTGCTCCTCTTATTGATGGTTGGATTGGTGATGACGGTCAGCCATCACCATGTTGAGTGAAAACATGTTTCCATTTACTCATAATCCTCATTTGCATTAGCTGGATTTCTTCTGCCTCAGTGCATCAGTCTTTATTTGTATCATGAAACTGAAGATTCATACTGCCCTATAGAGAGAACTCACCTGTTCTCCGCCACATCTGCCTGAAATAAATCATTTCCAATCAGTATAGGCTTGTTAAATACTTTTCTCAATATCTCCCCAAAGGTGCAAGTACAACAGCTCCAAAAGAAAACTAATGTAGAAGAATACCACTGACAAACACTGGGTGCTGGATGTATTTAGTCCAGCCCAGTTCTACAGCTCCACCCAAATATGTCCAAATATGGTCACTTCTGTCTCCAAAAAGCCAATATGGCAACTGCCAAAGCCAGTGTTACTTGTGGAATGGATCTCCTGGTGTGGTGGAGTGTAATCGTTGGGGGGGGGCATGCTGCACATACCTCACAATATGTACATACGCATAAATTCAAAGCGAAACTTAACGCGCATTACTGATTCCTCTACGTCTCTTGCTGATGTGAAGCTCATTTACCTTTTCCCTACCTCCTGAAACTTCGCAAACTTTCATTTGAGGGCTCAGGACATTTGTTTAAGGGGTCATTCCCATCCTCACCGAACTGGCCCCGAGGCCTATTATATATTATATGTATAAGTCGAATTTTTTCTGTATCAAATGTTTGGTGTAGTAGCAGAAACCCTGACCAAGATGCCAATTCCTGGTGTCAAAACCAATACTGCCTATAGTCTCCCAGTTAGTGCTGCCTGGTTTTAATGGTGTTTTTTTTTTTTTTAATGTTAGCCACAAATAGATCTACAAACCTGCTGTTATGGTGTGCATTGGTGAGTTTCAGCAAAGTGGCAGTGACGTTAGAAAGAGAAAAATATACTTAATATAACTTTTTGCAAGTAAAACTCGATTTATCTGGGTTTATTCATATGCTCAATACTTAAGTAAAGATAAAGATAAATCAAACTGATCGTGAAACCAGTGTTGATCCTAAAAAGTGGCTTAAAATGGAAAGTCTTGTATAGCATTGAGTAATGTAATTTTGAGGATGCTGAGTTTTCTTTCCACTCCCCATAACTTGTCATTAAACTCCCGACTATCCACACAGCAAGAGTCAAACTAAACTAAACTAAAGTCCACTTGAAGCTGATTCAGTGTTCTTAGTATTTATTGAATGCCGGTGGAAGTTCCCGATGTCAAACAGGTCTGTATGAAGGATAAAGTTTAGAACTTTCCATCACAGATTACTTTCTCTATCATCATCTATTTAAATTTTAATGAAGTGGAAATCCCTGCACAGCTGCTGTCATTAACTTATGTATGTTCGTTTTTTTAAGATGACATCACTGTTAAAATACACAGATTTTTTTTATCACTACAGAGCAGTAGTTTTTAATATTACTTAGGATCAGCTGATAGTACATGCAGTCTTTATCTGTGGCATTATAACTATAAGTTGTTTACATGACCGCCGTAGCTTAGAAGGTAGAGCAGATCGTCCAGTAACGGAAGAGCTGGCGGTTCAAATTCTGCTCTGTCCCAGTCATGTGTCCTTGAGAAGACACTTCACCCAGTTTGCCTCCAGTGTCACTCACACTGGTGTTTGGCGTGAATTGGCTTCCGCTTCCGTCAGTCTGTCCGGGACAGTTGTGGCTCCATTTGTAGTTTAACACCACCAGAGTATGGATGTGAGAGTGAATGAATAATGGATCAGTAATGTGAAGTGGTGTGGGTGCCTTGAGAAGCGTGATAGTAATGTAGCCCATTATTATTACCTCCGCCAAGGAGCTTATGTTTTTGCCAGGGTTTGTTTGTTTGTTAGCAACATAACTCAAAAAGTTATGGATGGATTTTGATAAAATTTTCAGGGTATGTCCACTCTGGGTCAAGGAAGAGATGATTAAATTTGGGAGACGACCCGGATCACTGTCTGGATCCAGGGATATTTTAAAAGATTCTTTATCATTGCAAGGGAGCGCATGATGGCACTGAGCTTCATATGAGGTCATACAGCGCCATCTAGTGGAGGAAAGTACAAACACTACTTTAAAAAATAAGTACAAACACTACCTTGGTGGAGGTCTGCGCTCTCCAAGTGCTTTTCTAGTTATTATTATTATTATTATTATTATTATTATTATAACTATTACTAGTTTTTATTTTTATTTTTTTCTTTCAGCTTAGTTTGACAAGCATGTAACTAAATTAAATGTTATTTCAAGGTTGTTTTAGGGGATTTAATGTGTTATTTTTGTTTTAGAAGCTGAAAAATATGATTTTTAAAACCGTTCTTTCACTTTATTCCTGTACATCACTTAGGACAAATGAGGAAAATTGGGTAACCACATTAACCACTGTGCACAAGGGACAAAGGGAAAACAGAACTAATATTAACTGCTCTTCCATTTTACAGGTTTTCTTTATTTATATATTTATTCACTGAATTTTTATTTTGTCTCAAGTCAGTGAAACTTTAACCACTTGTGTTGGTTTAAGACCAAGGTTTCTTAAAGTGTTCTAATCATGGCTTGCAAGTGCAGGAATTAAATACATTTTGCAGTTCATCTGTCTTGGCAATTGCAACAAAAAGCTTGTCAGTGAGAAGAGCTTTGTACTGAACAGGGCTGAATTAGAGCACTATATGAATTCGGATCCTTTGATCAAGGACATTATCATTGAAATGAAGAAGAAACATATCTGGTCCACATACATTAATAGACAAACAGACGTAAGCGGGTCTCGAAAGGAAGTGTGTCATGCACTTTCCGTATCTGAAAAAGCAGCCCGGCAAGAGTAACGTATCCTTTCTCTGTTTATTCATCACACCTCTCTCCACTCGTCTTTTCCTGCTTCTCTCTCTTTCTCTTGGCCGGTTTTGCACCCCCCCCGTTGCCTTTCCACCTCTGTGTGTCTGTCCCTCAGGCCATGCCAGGGGACGCTGAACAAACAGTCTGTCCAGCAGCCTTCTCTAACTCATATCCTCCCGCTTTCTCTCTCAAATAGACACTCACACCAATTACTTTCAGACCGCAGACCCATGACTGTGTCTACATAAGGTACTTTCTGTGTGTCACCTTTCCTTGGGTGTATGTGAGTAGATTTTGTGAAGGACTTATTGGCAGTGGCAGCTGGCCAAATCGGTGAGCCTCTGCAGAAAAAGTCCCTTTTTGTGCCCGTTTGACCGTTTGAAAGAACTGTAAAGGTGATTGAGGAAGCGAGCCTGTGATTTAGGCACTGCGTTAATTACAAGTCACAGCGTCGCAGAGTGTGTAGGGCAGAAGGTAGGGAAATGTTTTCTGAGTCAGTGAGTGGGGCTGTTAAAATCTCTCACAAACACATTAGTGTTCGTTACTGTTGTAACCTCTACCATCACTCCTTTTTCTCTCTTTTGCTTCCACTTGTTATTGGCCTGTTGTGCACTCACATATGCAGGCAGTATTTTTTAAATGGAAAAATCTTCAAGGCTCATCAGACAGAAGGGGTGCAATGACAGAGAGGGAATTCAGGAAAGGCTTTGGACACTAACAGGATGTGAACAGAAAGAGGGATACCTTTTTTATGTTGCAGGGATATGCTGGTCACATTCACATCTTTTTCATTAAGACTATTTTGACATTTTATAATAGTAGCAAAGTTTCCATATAACTGTCAAATACATCTCAAGTGGTAGTTGTGTGCATTTACTTCAGCTGGTTTAAAGCAGCACAGTTTGATCAGGAAGTGGTGTTACAGTTTGGGAAATGTTAAAGTTTTGAAGAAGGCTTGATAATAAGCCAAACACCAGACCACACCAGTATACTATATTTTACCAGTAGGTATTAGAATTGATTCAGCAGACACTCCCAGGTGGAACGTAACACTGTCAGAGCCCTTCAATGACAGTGAAGTGAATCTGGTTCACTTAGTGCTGATGTTGCACATCAAAGCAGTTTGTTAAAGGTCCTGTATGGAGAATTCATTTAAAGTGGACTGCAGCGACACCTTTGGGAGTAATCAGTGGTGTTTTTAAGGGACACAGGCTCTACCTCCCATGAGCACTAGCACCCACTGGCATAAGGGCACAACTGTGGCCAAGGCGTGCATTTGTTTTGAAGCTAATGACTGAAGACTGAATCCCCTTTACAACTCTTCATTTCTTTTTTCAAGACAGCAACTTGCAGGGTGCAAAGGGATGTTTAAAATGAGACAACAAGCAAACTTCATAAAGTCGGTTTGTAGCATAGTTCAGTTACCGGGACAAAAACAAAAGTGAAACCTAACTTTGGACGTCTGACTCCTGCTTCTCTGTTGCCGTCTCTGTTTTACTCCCTGACTGGCTCATTGTCCATTGTTGTTTATGTTTTGTGTTGCCGTGTTACATTGTGCGTCACTCGTACTACATCATGAGTTGATTGGCTGTAAGGAGGCATGAGAAGAGGTTATGTGGAACCTCAGGAGCAGTGCAGGTTGTGTCCTGTTTGTGTTTGATTAGAACCATGTTTTGAAGGGGTCAAATTATCGTCCATTATTGGATTTTTGGAATTGAACATCGTGCAGAGGGCAAAATTATTATCGTATAAATACAATAATTATCGTGCATCTGGCAATGCTGAATGGAGTGAAGCAGCATCATTTTGTGTGGACAACACCAGGTCACTGCCTTCATTAACTGTGAATCTGAAATGTTGCTATCAGGACAGTTTCACTTTTCTTCAATACCAAGGATATTTTCTTACCCAAAAGGCCAAAATACGGTCTCTATCAATATTTTACTGATCGCCCCTGTGTACCAAGTGAGTTCCAGAAAGAAATGTGGTTTTTTTTCCCATCCTGGATGAAGTGGATGAAGTTGACCATACTGAACAGAGACCTGACCTCAACCTTATCCATGGGATGAACAGGTATATAGATTGTGAGCCAGGTTTTACTGCCCAACATCTGTACCTGACCTCACTAATGCTGTTGCTGCTGAAGGGGAGCAGACCTCTGCTGCCATGTTGGAGGTCTGCTTGAAAAATGGAAGACCGGAGGCTGTTTGTTTTTTTTTTTTGTTTTTTTTTTCTTTCAATAAATAAGATGTTAAGTCTTGCATATGGGTGTAATGATTAGGTGTCAACATAATTTTGGTAAAATCCTGTGAACTTTAATAGGTATATTGCATCATTTTGTTCTGATATTGAAGCTGTGGATATGCCTGAGGTTGAACATTTCTCTGTTTTCATTTTAATGAAGTCCAAAATGCTTTGGCCTGGATTTAGATTGAGGGACACAATCCAGACCTTCTAAATACTTGATGCCCATTTTTAATGCATCAGCAGGCGCCTTCCATTATTTCTTCTCATTTGGTTCAGGTCCAATGGGCTTATTACAGAGACATAGTAATTTCTTGCATGTTTTGTTTTGTATTGCAAGATAAAAGCTAAATAGATTCAGACTTGTCATGTTTAAAGCATTTGATACATTTATGTGTTGAAAATGTTGGTATTAAAGCAAAACTGTGATTGCTGCTAGGGATATTAGACTGCTTTTTGTTGGTAATTTAACTTCCAGCAGTGTTTTGGCTGAAGGAACGTTTTGTTTCCTTATATTTGTGGGGGGAAAAATACCTGTTTCTGAGGTTTGACACAAAAACTAATATGTCAGAACCAGCCAGAAGAAGCCAAGTTTCAGATAGATTAGAGAAAAAAAAGCCATAATAATTTGACAGATTTGTATTTTTTTTAATTTATTTTTAATATTAATTAGAAAGTGAAGACCTCCTCACATTTCCCTCACATCAGGAAGTTACACAAATGTTTCTTAAAGATAATTTTTTGAGGCGCTGCTTTTTGACGAAGCAAGAGGATTAAAGAATGTTCAGCAAATATACTGTATAACAAATCTTCAACCCCAGGCTGTGTTAACAATAGCTTCATTTAAAGTATGCATGGAAAATCACTAAAGCAGCCACTGTCAAGCTACTGGCAGTGGAATGTCAAGAGCTGCTGGCAGGGGTTCAGTTCTTAGTGTTAACTCAGTTAGACTGTTTAATCCCATTACAAAAACAGATCTATCAAAGTTTCCAAAACTCCACCTAACTGTTGTAGGAAATAAGCAAAGTTCTCCAAGGCCACTTCCCACATCTGTACGCTACATTGCAGTAGTCTGCATCCCTTATCACCGTTTATGACGTCCAGCCTGTGCTCGTGCCCACGCATTTCTTAAAATCAGGGTAAAGCATTCCACCATCATATTTATGTTCACATCATAGAGCTTAAATGAAGAAGTAAAAACAAAGATGTACAATTCTTGATGAATGAAGAAACAGTTCATATTGTTCAATCAATTGATGTTAAGAAATGGTTGGACTCGTAATGGCGTCTTACTGAAACTGTTGCAGTTTTATGGTGCCTTCATATCTGTCATATTTCGTCCTAACCTTTGGATTTTTCAGTTTGATCCAATCAAAATTTGCATCCAACTTCTTAAATGGATTAGCCTAGTAAACTAGCCCGCCTCTAGTGGCAAAACATATTTTTTGCCTGAATCGTTGGTCTAGGCACGCTCCATAG
>JAQQZY010000001.1:26653009-26664052 GCA_030068375.1 Ostorhinchus rueppellii
AGTTGCCAGTTCATCACAGGGCTGACATATAGAGACGAACAATCACTCTCACATTCACACCTATGGGCAATTTAGATGAGCCCATTAACCTATGAGTGCATGTCTTTGGATTGTGGGAGGAAACCTG
This sequence comes from Ostorhinchus rueppellii, assembly GCA_030068375.1. NCBI lineage: Eukaryota > Metazoa > Chordata > Actinopteri > Kurtiformes > Apogonidae > Ostorhinchus > Ostorhinchus rueppellii. The sequence continues at coordinate 26,653,137 of JAQQZY010000001.1, forward strand.
AGTACCTGGGGAGAACATGCAAACTCCACACAGAAAGGTCCCAAGGTCCCGTCCGGGAATTGAACCGAGGACCTTCTTGCTGTGAGGCACGAGTGCTAACCACTGCACCACCGTGTCGCCCTAATTTTTTCATATCAGATGATATCGATATGTATCATGATTCAAATCAAATCCCTATTTTTGTCATGCTTAAATTTTCCATCCGTCTGTCCGTCCGTCCGTCTTCTGAACCGGTTTTATCCTAGGGTCACGGGGGTCACTTGGAGCCTATCCAGCCGCTTAAGGGTGAAGACGGGGTACACCCTGGACATGTCACTCGTTCATCACAGGCCTGACTTTTAGAGACAAACCGTCACTCTCACATTCACACCTATGGGCAATTTAGATTAACATGTCTTTGGATGGTGGGGGGAGCCAGAGTATCTGGTAAGAACCCACGCAGACACAGTGCGAACATGCAAACTCCACACAGAAAGGTCCCATCCCCATCGACTAAAAAAAATGTGTGTGTGTGTGTGTGTGTGTGTGTGTATATATATGTGTGTGTGTGTGTGTGTGTGTGTGTATATATTTTAATCATGTTTTCACATCAGCCAATGTCAATATGTATCATGATATGAATCAAATTACTATTTTCGTCATGCTTAAATTTTTTGTTACTCATAAGTTATTTGTGAAAACATCAAAAGGTTAGTTTTGATTTAAATCTGATTTATTTTCTGTCAGAGGTTGAACATGACAGATGTGCTCAAAAACCTTATCCAACTGTTTCAGATAAATAAAACAGGTACATATTCTTAAAACTAAACTAAAATCTGACCAGCAGGTAAAAGCTTACACATTTTAGAAGAGAACACAAACAAAACAGACCATCTTCACCAAAAACTACCAGGGTAAATACGTGGGGGTGCGTTCTGTAACTGCCATTCCTACCATAAACCGAAAAGGAAACTTAACATGCTTTGAACAGCTTCTATGCCACAACACTCATAGCGTTTGCAGTTGTTTTTATTCATATCTAATTTATAGCATTTATAGAGATATGTTGGAAAATGAAAACTATGTGGTGTCATTGTACTTGCATATCAGTTCCACCTCACAGCTAGATGGTTCAGTGGTTGTTTCCCAGTTAGACCAGGGCCCTTCTCTGTTGACTTTGCCTTTCCTCCCTAAACTGTTTGGATTTCCCCCAGGTCCTCCAGTTTCTCCTATTATCAAAAACATGTATATATACAGGTTAAATCTCCTGTCATAATGTGCTTTCTGCTAATGCTAATAGCTAATGCTAATGCAAAATATGTATTGGAACGTATAAAATGCAGAGACTGAATTTCCGTTCAGTAATAATAAAGTGAGTAAACCTTTAACTTTTGGACGCCAACCAAAATGTAAATACTTACACATGAACGATTGTTATATTTGACACTGAAACAATTGTGTTATAGGACACTGAGTTGCCACAAAAAGATGGAAATTGGTCCAGAGGTAAAACATTTTATGAAGCCGTGTATGTCAAACTCAGATTGAGCTCTCTTCTGAGCTCAGTCTAAGTGGCATTTAAAGCAGGAAGTTTTACATCAAATCACTGTAATGATGTTAACATTGAATGACAGGCACTGATGTTCACTGTCAGCTTATCGATCAGTCTTGGAATAAAATCCAGTCCCCGTCTTTGTCCTGATAAATAAGACAGAGCTGATTGTGAGACAAGACCAAGACCTTGAAAATGCTTCTCCTCGCTGTTAGCATCTGAGTCCTTGTGCATAAATTATGATGTGAATATGCTTTTCACAGCATGGACTGTATAAGGGGATAGTACCGCAGGAATAGTCACTATCACTAGAGCTTTGGCGCTCATTACTCTAACGTTGCCTCCCCTTCACATTTATTCTATTATAGCTCATATCTGCTGCAACCGATAGAGCGTATTCTCAGGTGAACCATCAAGAATCAAACTCTCCTGAAGTGGTTGTGAGCAAGACCCCCCCTTTACAATGGAAACACTGTCTGACTCAGACTCACTTTAGAGTTACTTGGACACAGTTAGTACTTGTAATTTTGTGTTTTGCCACCTGTACAGTAAATAGACCAGATTTATTGAGTGCTATTAAAGGGGCATAGCTGTTGACTGAGCAAAGTGTATTAAGATTGTAATTCACGGACAATAAATTTCTAACTTTCTATGTAATTAGGAGGCTGCTGAGAGTAATCTGTATGTGAAACCACCCCCCTCAGATTTGTTCAGGATGAAAGGATGAGATGTTTGCTCTCTGACTTTGATGTTCTATTCCTGAAGTTAAATAAACTGATGTTGACTGTAGAGATAGGTGGTTCTCACAGGACAGCAAGAGGATAATCTTGTAGAGTATGATGCATTGCTGTAGATCTGGGGTGTCAAATATACGGCCTGCCAACCAAAACTGGCCCATCAAAGGTTCCAGTCTGGCCCGTGGAATGAATTACACTGAGATATTCACAATCAGTCATTTTAGTTCTGGGGCCACATGCCCCACATGCACATATTTTGGTCTCAAGTGGGTTGGACTAGTAAAATACTATCATAATAACCTAGAAATAATGACAAGTCCACATTTTTCCTCTTTGTTCCGGTGTAAAAAAGTGACATTCCATTAAAATGTGTACATTCACAAGGTAGCCTTTCACAAAAAATGTGGATAATATGAACAACCTGAAATGTCTTAAGAAAAATAAATACAATTTTAACAATATTCTGCCTGTTACTAAAAGTTTTGTGCATTCATAGTTCCACTGCCATCTAGAACTTGTAATGCACTTCCAACAACAATTTCTGTAATGAAGCAGAGACATAATATGAGGGGAAATTGCACTTGTATGTCTTAAAGGAGTGATATTTTGTGTGTTGTGAAAATGAAATTATGCATTTTCAAACATTTCCCTGTGCTCTACATAAACTGTAAATGCTCTGCTTGGGTCTGAATTCTTCATGAATTCAACTCCACAGGTCCATCTTCAAACCTATTTCTGAGTAATGACACAAGAAAGGTCATTTTGAGCGCTAGCCCTTTAAATGCAAATGAGCCACTTCACCCCCCCACCCCCAGGTTATTGACTGTGTTGCTCTGTCCTGTTCAGCCACTTGTGTCCATTAATAAATCCCACAACTGTACATTTTAGGTAATCAGCTCAAACTTTGTACATATTTTCAGTTTGGACTACAACTAGTGTTTGACTACAGGTTGGTATTTGTCTTTTTTTCTCACCTCAAACCCTGTTGTTTCCTTTCTCACATCTGCAATAACGGGGTGCATTCACTGCGAATCGTCAGTTACAACTGTACCTGTATCCCCATGTTTATGTCTTGTGTTTATGTGATCTTGGTTGGTTGTAATTTCGTTGCTCTGAAATATGTGCAATGACACTAAATCTAATCTAATCTAACTGCTGCTGCTGTTAAATAATTATGGCATACTGGGAGATATATTTGTCGGAAGTCTTAACCTTATGTGCAAATGTCATGACATAACTAGTTATAGACGTAACAAATTAAGAAAGAATTCAAACAGGTTGTAGAAATCCACACGATTTTTGCCAACATGAATATAAAGATAGTTTTGCAGCATCTGGAGGATTCAAATTCAAACTTTATGAACTATTAAGGTCCAAATACATAAATTAATGAACCAATGACTAATAAAAGTAGGTTTAAATAAATATGACCCCTTTAAAAAATATCAGGTGGTCCATGGTTGTTCATGTTAATCACATTTTGTTTGTTGGTTTGTTAACACTCTATCATGTAGAAGTAACTGATATGTTGACATCAGCACGTCAGCTGGATCGATACCAAGATAAGCTACAATATGTGTGAGGGGCGGGGCATATAGTGCCTGGCACCTCTTGTTTAAAGAATAGTTTGTAGATGTAAACATTTTCATTGTTACTTTTTTACTATTTTACTGGTCTGGATGCCTTCAGATTATACTGGGCGGAATGTGGCCCCTGAACTATAATGAATGTGACACCCCTGCTGTAGACTCAAGTAGATACTAGTTTATAAAGTAGTAAAAGGAGCTCAGTCTTAAACGTATACAGCAGTAAAATGTAGAATACACATGAATGCAGCAGTGAAATAAATCCAATAACATCAGATACAATAGACACTAACAGGAACTTGTTACTGCACTTTAAAGTCTACTTTAAGCGCATTTGGCTGATAACAAGTAAAGTACTTCAACTGCAGTTTTTAATATAGGTAAACATGGTGTTTGGATTTAACAAAAGAAACCCCCCAAAGATTCCTGTATTAACCGTTGTGATTCTGTGATTCATTATATTACCTGCTAAATGTACAGTACCTGAAGGAAACTGACATAGTTTGAAGATGCAGCGGCACCAATAACTGACAATGATCAGTCAGAATTTCCTGACAGGAAATTAAGTAGGAAAAAAAGGATTCATATCAAGCAAACAAGTTTAAATTCAACTAATGAGAAGTTCAGCAGGTTAACTGACACAAAACATGTGAATGAACTCATATAAATTATCTCTGTTCTGCTGTCTCATCTTTGATTTTTTTTTTTTTTTTTTTTACATTTCATGTTCTATCTCCTCTTCCCCCAATTTCCTGTTTTCAGTCTCCTATTAAATTAGGCAGTCTGCGCAGCATCTGAAGACAAGTTCATAGCTGTCAGTCAAATCTCCTATTTCTAAAAGTGTTGCCTTCCTTTTCAGAAATTCACTCGAATAAATGAGATACCTATTTTCCTCTCTCCCCTTTCTTACATTGATTTGAATGCTATGTGCAGTGGAGAAGAACAGGCAAAGAACGAGGCCTTGCGGACAAAGTAACAACAAAAAAGCATTTAATAGAGCGACTTATGTGTGTCAACTTAAATTCAAGGATAGACCGAGAACCTGCTCGTGTCAGGACTGCTGTTGAGGACGCCTCTTTATTCTTTTGCTGCACAGAGGCATTAACAGTCACAGTACAGTCACTTTTTAGCTTTCTTGCTTTCTGCGTGGCATGACTGACATTCAGAATCTTTTAGCTAATCCACAAAGCCTTCTCAAATGGAGACAAGTGTTACACCATCAGCTACCTGACCTGCATACTTGACAGATCCATTATGTCTATGTCCCTGACCGCTATCCTGTAAGTGTGTCCTAGACTGCAGAGAATAAAAAGCACTAACTGTCATCTGTGGCCGAGCTGGAACGGCTACAATTGATAGCAGCTCAACAGCTTGGTGAGAGGTCACAGACAGTAATCACTGAAAGTACAGGCCGCGTCGAAAATAAACAGCTTCTGGAGCTTTATATCACCAGCACCAGCCTATGGTTTTACAGACGACAGGGACGCTTTATACTAAGGTGCTTGCAATAAGTGTTGGTTAATAGACAATAAAGCCCTCATAAGTTCCTGCTAGATACTTATTAACACTGTTGTGTGATAGAAAGACTATATAAATGCTAATTTAAGCATCATAAACGCAGTCATAGATTTTAATACATTTATAATTATAGCAAATTTGTTAGCTGTATTATTGATTCTGATCTGGTAACTATGAAAAAGCATAGTGAACTATTAATGAGGACACAGCGTTGTATTATTCTTATAAAAACATAAGTGTTAAATGTAGAATCTAATCATATTCATAGTTTGGTTTTAAGACATTTTTAATAATTCATTTGTTAACAGTTTATAGATTTTGCAGGAACATTCACAAAGACTCAAATGTATGATCATAATTGCATTAATTAATTAAAATGTCATTGTTAAAGCCTCACCACATATTTTTGTTGCTATAATGGTATTAATACTTAATTACTCATGTATGTAAATTCTTGTAGCTTTTGATGTCTTTTTAATCTGTTCTTGTTTTATTTTGGTTTTATTTATTCTTTTGTACAGCACTCGGGTCCACTGTGGTTATTTTAACGTGCTTTACAAATAAAGTCAGATTGGTTTGGATCTCATAGTTATGCAAGAGATTTAACTGTCGATAATAAAGTCTACAAAGCAGCAACGTCTTAGTAAAGCCACGCGTTAATTTGAGCATAAGCATTTATAAGAACAGTTTGTAGACTGCAGACATTTTTGCATCATTTGATCTGCATTACACAGGTAACTGTCAAATAATGCACAGTAGAATATGTATAAATAAACCGGCTTAGTCAAGGTTTAAGAGTGGCATAGTAACTGTTTTGTACAGTATGCAGCAGGGGTGTCAAACATAAGGCCAGGGGGCTAAAACCAGCCCACCAAATGGTCTAATCTGGCCCTCAGGATGAATTTCAGAAGTGCAGAAAGTACACTGACAATGTTAACAGTCAAGGGCATTCAAGGTCCACATGCAACTCAAGTAAAATAATAACACGTAAATAACGAGAACTGTCAGGAAGGGCATCCGACGTAAAACTTTTGCCAAATCAAACATGTGAAGATAAAGTCAGAGAGGCCAGGCAGAGATGGTTTGGATATGTCCAGCGGAGACATAGTGAATATATTGGTAGAAGGATGCTGAGTTTGGAACTGTCAGGCAGGAGGCCGAGAGGAAGAGCAAAGAGGAGGTTTATGGATGGAGTGAAAGAGGACATGAAGGTAGTTGGTGTGAGAGAAGAGGATGTAGAAGACAGGGTTAGATGGAGGCAACTGATTCACTGTGGAGACCCCTGAAGGGAAAAGCTGAAGGAAGAAGAAGGAAGAATGACGGCTCCAAATGTTCTTCTTGTTGTAATGCAGGTTCTTTATTGTCACATTAAAATGTGAATAACCTGACCAAATGAGAAACCTGAAAAATAAATGTGATTTTAACAACATAATGCCTGATATAAATGTTTTCTGCATTGATAGACTGACTGTAGGTAAAGGTAAGGTATTCAGAAAATATCAAATATTAGCATAAAGAAGCCAATTATCAGTATGAATCTAAGATTATATTATTTGTTTTATCTAAATTAGTGTTTAAAACTGTGCCATCTTCTTGTTTTGTTTCTGCAGTTTTCCTTCTTGTCAGTAGTGTAGGCATAAATGCAGCTATTGCTTCAGCCTACACCTTTTCACCCACATTTAAGATAGAAATCCAAACTGTATGTATGTATATGTCATGTCTTGATAAATGGATGAATAAATTACCACTATTACTACTGTGATCTGTAAATTGTGACAGAAATAACCTGCAACATAACATTGATGAAATTGCACTTAAAAAAAAGAGAGATTTCAGGGCGTACATGGTTGATCAAATTCGTCACATTTTCATAAAGTAAGTTAACTGCCACACAAAAACAGAAAGAGAAAAAAAATCATTATTTCTAGGATGTTATGCCTACTATATTTTTGGTCCTGCCCACTTGACATCACTTTAGCAAGAATGTGGCCCCTGAACTAAAATGAGTTTGACATCCCTGGTTTCCAGGGACAGAGGTGACCTGGTCTCTGGAGGTTAGAGCTGATTCAGCTGTTTGAGCAAAACATCGATCCCCACGCTGTGGAAAAAAGGTAGAAAAATTCCATCATTTAACACGAATGTTAAATATATTTAAAAGATGCAAACATTTTTATGACAATTACATTTACTATTAATATTATGTTAACATGCATTTTAAAGGCACTGATCAGGGCCTTGTTGCTTAAGATCTAATATCTTAAAAATGAAGTAGTACTGAGTGGGCATTTTCAGCTGAACATCACATTAGACAGAACAAACCCAATGATATTAATAAAAAAAATGAGTCAATAGGACATGTAGAGTACATGTCTGCAGAAGAACGAGTCAGAAAATCACATTACACCACTGTAGGTGCTCTGGGGACGGACAGTCATGTACATGGAGAAGTCTGGTAAATTACACATGTAGTTTTACTGTGTGTGTGTGTTTGCATCAAAGAGGAGGGTTCTATTGGCCTCGGGGTTTGTCTGTTAGTGACAGGAGATGAGGATCCCTGTGCCAATTAATTAAGTTCCACACATACCTGCTACCATCTCCCCATCCTTTTTTTCTTTTTAATGCACTCACACACTTTCACACACACATAGACACCTCAGGTTGTCAATCAAAGCAGCAGTCAGCCTCCCTGTTGCCCACAGAGTGTGTACATGTGTGTGCTTTTCTTCAGTTCACAGCAGCAGAGGCCTTTGTGGATTTGTACATCACACCATTAGAGCAGCAAAACACCCTATCGAGAGTACTCATGGGAGGAAGGCTCAACACATAAAACATAAATGTACGCACACGCACACAAACAAGGCTTATCTGGACATCATCAAAAACCTGCATCACACAGAATAAAGAAACAAAAACGCTTGAGACAAATAGAGAGTTTTGATAAAGACCACCCCTTATGTAGCTACAGTCAGAAAACATCAGGAAAAGCTGAGAGGAGACAGGATGGACTTTCAGATGTGACACACACCATGATCAAACCGTTAAAGAGTGAGTTTGGGTATTGTGAGGAGAGGTCATATGAGGCACTGATCTGTAGTCAGCGTATTTTATGCAGTAGTTTGTCGTCACCGCTGCATCATTTTACAGAATCAGACAGATTTACTGCTGTGAACACAGGCAGCAGCAAAAACATATTGTAGCTACAAAAAAACAAAAAAAAAAACAAAAACATGCGGTCCTATTTTCAAAGCTTCAATATGTAATGCTGGTGTGCTTTTGTGTTAGAGTCTATTCTGCACTTTGTTGACAGTATCTAACACTACTGTAACTACTGTGTCAGTGGCCTACATCCATGGTAACAGAGTGCACATGGAGGACTTGGGGCTTTTTTCACTGAAAATCCTGCTCTTTCCTTAGTTCTTCAGTGCTTGACTTCTGCAGCACCATCTACCATAGTTTACACAAGTTACCTAGCATGAACAAATGTCCACCTCCCAGAACAACACAGACTCCAACACAAACTTCACAGACACACACAAAACTGAACATATTGAACCTTTAAGTGTTCAGTATATTTAGAGCATTTTCACTGGGCTTTGTTCAGAACTTTAAAGAACTCCAGTCTTAATTCTAAATTTGGTTCCCAAGTGACAAACATGGAATGTACTAACTGAGTCATCTAACACCAGCTTCAGTTCAGTACCAGCCATGAAAGTGGCAAGACAGTCATTCAGTGTGTGGTTAATTGACTCATTCCTTGTTATTTTTGGTATCTGATGTAACGCTTCTATTGTGATAGATTTGAATCAACCGTGATCGACACGGTGGTGCAGAGATTAGTGCTACTGCCTCAGACCAAGAAGGTCCTGGGTTTGATTTCAGCCATCGTGGGCCCTTCTGTATGGAGTTTGCTTATCCTCCCTAAGTATCCATGAGTTCCCTGTGGGTTCTTTGGCATCTTCCTACCCATGGTTGTTCATCCACCCCGCACAACCCTCACGAGGAATAGGCAGTTCATAAAATGGATGCATCAAAGTCCAGTAGATGTTGCATGAGTCACATTTGATTGAAAGATGACAGGATACCTTTACACTGACACTCATATGGAAGATGTAGTGGGGATAGAAAGGTAATATGGATATACAAACTAGTGCTGCCGCCATTAGTCGATGTAATTGACCAAGAAAATTAGTTGACAGCAATTTTTTTTGCTGACCCATCAGTTTACTATTGACTCCTTATTACATACTTATTTTTGGTACTTATTTGACATGCCCCAGGTGCCGCGGCTTGGTGCTATGGATGCTGCAGTGCTGACACTTGTGGATTCCATGTCAATGCCTCGATATGTGCCCACTGTCTCTGTCCAGACTCTGACTAATATGGCTTAGCCAAATGGAAATACAGACACTCATGCTTAGATTGGTAATGGATTACATAATGTTTTAAACTGTTTACTTTATGAGCTTCCAACAAAAGTAGGCTGTGAAGGTTCAGGTGAAAACCCAGACAGGATAAAAGGAATGGGTTCTCCATGTCTACATCAGTAGGGTCATTGTGTAGTTTTCACCCCTCTTATTGTCAATTGGAGGCAAAGTAGTCTGACTGAATTCATCCTTCCAATGAAGGACTGCACGCTAGCAGGACTCACTGACAGTGTCCTGAGCATGACTGTGAGATATGAGACCATTTTTGCACCATATCTATTTGCACTGTTGAGCAAATACTCACTGGAAGTCACTTTGCACTGGAAATCGTAAAGACCTGTTGTATAAATATTTTATTTTATATTGATATAGGTAGGGATTTACTTGAATTACTTTGTGCAATTTTTGGAGGGAAATATGGAAAATATCCCACTTTGTAATTTTTTGTTTGGTAATGTTTAAGTTATTTATTTATTTATATTGTTCATATTTGTCATTAAAAAGGTGACATTTTATGTTTTGGCCCTTAAGTTTTATCCAAAATAAAAGGAACGCAACAAAATAAACACTTTTTTTTTTTTTTTTTTTGTCATTTAGATTAGTCGACTAATCAAAAAATTAATTGAAAGATTAGTCTTTAGAAAAATGAGTCATTAGTGGCAGTACTAATACAAACGCAAAAAACAGCGACTGAGACTGAAGTGTCTCCGATCTATCACTGAGAAACAACAAATGACAAGTGCCAGTGCTTTCAGTGTCATCAAAAAAGATCCATTTGGATGTTCAGAGACTTCATACATGACCATCATCTTCTGAAACACTGATTCACCAGTAAAACACATGTAGTTTGATAAACAACAGTGCTTGTAGATTTTTTTTGTGTGTTCAGTTAATAATATATTATGCTGAAAAAGTCACTTTTTGTCAGGTCACTCTGTTTTAGAATAATGTTTGGATTGACCCTCCGCCTTTGAACATCTGTATGATCAGTAAAGTAACTATAAGAAGATACTTGAGTTTATAATAAATGGTGATGAATCAATTAATAATTATAATAATAATAAACTTTATTTATATAGCACCTTTCATACAAAAATTGTAGCCCAAAGTGCTTCACATT
>JAQQZY010000001.1:26753488-26781259 GCA_030068375.1 Ostorhinchus rueppellii
AGATAGATAGATAGATAGATAGATAGATAGATAGATAGATAGATAGATAGATAGATAGATAGATAGATAGATGGTCTAAACTAGACTTTTAAGCTAATTCACAGACACCAACAGAAACCTTCATGACGCAAACACTTGGTGACAGAAAACTGGAGCAGACCCCAACTCATGGAGGATGAATGTCTGCCTTGACCAGCACAGGTTCAAAAGAGGACACATGGATGCACAGTAAACTGAACTCGAACTGTTCAAAACTAGAACTGCTATTACTAGTATAACTACCAATAACTAGTACAAATACCCATAACTATTAATACTACTACTCCAAATACAAGTATTAACAGCGTATCTACTACTACCGCAGCTGTTAGTGCCAATAATAGAAACCTCTACCATCTATGGAACTATATAATAAACACTATCACAGCTATATGGATAAATAAGTGATGATGGTGGAGGCATGGGAGAAGCAGAACCACAGCAGCAGATCCAGAGATGATCCAGGGAAAACCCGTGAGCACATAAAGCATAGACACCTGGGAAGAAGGAGAGCCAGTAACATGGATATGCTGGACCATGAATAGAGGAGAAGAGAGGAGGTCAGACAAGAGGAGGAGCAGAGGGGAGCTCAGTGTATCATGAGGAAATGAATGAGGAAAGTCCAAAAAAAAGAAAGAAAGAAAGAAAGACAGGTGCTCCATGTCGACTGAGCAGCGGGATCATGCTGTGAAATATAATCAGATGAGGTACTGAAGAACAGGTTAGCCAACATGCACTAAACATCCATCATAAATCAAGCTTCAAAAATCATATCAGACCCCCACCATCCCATCTCTTTTTAATATGAATTCCACTCAAACCTGTCGTTTGTTGGAGCCTCCATGAAGCTGTTGATCTCTTCAGGGGGCAGAAGCAGTGCTTCATCTGTACACCAGCACTGAAACTCTTACTTTTTAAAATCATGTCTGTTTTACTGCTCTTTTATTTTGGTGTGAATGCATGTTGACTCATACCAGGGTAAATCGTGTTGGCAATTTTGTTGGGTTTTTTTTGTTGGTTTTTTTTAATGCAACAGACTGTAGCAACTGTGTCAGACTAATGTTCCTGAGGGGCAATAAAGTTTACTTTACTTTCTACATACATTTCCTGAAGTTGACTCCCAAATGGTTGACTCTCCATCAGTATGACAGTAAGAGTATAAGTTTAATGATGATTTAAAACAGTGGTTCTCAGATCCGGTCCTCGTGGCCTAGTGTCCTGTGTGTTTTAGGTCTGTCCCTCTTCCAGAACACCTGAACTAATTAACGATCAGCTCATCAGCCCCCTCTACATCAGCCTGGTAACGATGTAATGGCTTCCAGGTGTGATGGAAGAGAGACAGATCTAAAACATGCAGGACACTGGGTCACAAGGACCGGATTTGAGAACCACTGATTTAAAACAAGAAGTTGTGCACCGACCTGTAACTTTACAGATTTTAATAAATGTTGGCACTCACTTTGATGTGTTTCACCGCAGCGAAGTTTTAAGTATGTGTTTCAGCTCTTCTCCTCTGACTTTGTGGGTTTTTTTCAGGCCGGACGCTGATGTCTGTGCCTCCGACTGACCAGCGCGTCATTAAAGGAACCACTGCTGTTCTGGACTGTAATGCGACACATGACCCCAGAGTCAATGTCAGGTTGGTTTTTAGCATGTGCATGTACTATATGTCTGTGTATGACTTGTCTAAAATCTACTTGTCCTCTTTATAAGTCTTCATGGAGGTGTGTATGTACCATCACAGTAGGAGTCACTGAGCTACTTGAAATGTGTCAGTTCAATTGCACAGAACCTAGTCTGTAATTAACGTTCTCATAAAACGAAAATTACCTCAACACATTGATTTTATTGCAGGTCTTTGTTTTACTTGAAGCCTGACACCTTATGTTTTGCTTTAAAGTGAAACTTGGCTTCTTTTGCCCGTTTTAGTTCTTTTTCACTATTTTTTATAGCATGTTTGTCTTCAGAGCTCCTCCTGCAGTTTCAAAGTGCATATTCACTGTTGTAAAACCCACTCCCCTCTGACCATACACATTTGTTTTCAATGAAGCAACGAGAAGGCGTAAAATAATGATTAAATACGCTGCTGGAGTGGAATGGTAAACTTTGGATTTATATTGAAGTTTCTGACATTTGTTTTCACTTCACGGAGGAGGTCGCAGAACTGGAGCTGCTCTTAAGCTCAGCGGCTAATGTTAGCAGCTCGGTGCTAGCAGCTGCAGATGGAGCCTCAGACCGCCAGTTTAGCACGCTATTATCCCAAAGCTAACATTTACAACAAGAACAAACATCTAGTCTCTATACCTTCACCTGTATAATAAATAGGTATCATACAACACAAGCTTAGATCCAACATCAAGTCTAATTGTTATGCTTGTCGCTATTCAGACAAAACCAATTAGACACGGGTCATATAATGAACTGTATACATCTCACAAAACTTGGATTCAACAGCCAAAATTCTATGGCTAGTAATAAACACACACTCCTGAGGCAGACAAAGGGTGATGTAGTAAACTGAACAAACACACATCTACGTGACACAAACAACCGGGATTACTAGTGAGTATGCTAACATTTCGGATGGTCACCAAGCATCCAGGCATAAATGTTCATAAATGAGGAAACACTGTTAGAACCAATAGCATCATCAAGAGCACAAAACCACTGAAATGCAGAGTATAGAGAAGTTACTTCAGCGATACTTACAAGAGCAGCAGCAACAACACCAAGTCTGCATCCATTTGATGCTAGTTTTTCTTTCAGCTCTTCCCATTCTGTAAAAGCTGGACCACGGCAGACTGTTGTCTTGTTCCTGGTTTAGTCACTCACTCTTTTCTTGTTCTTCCGTCCTCTAACAACAGCCACCTCTTTCTTTTCTCTGCTGGCTCTGCCATTGTAAACGCCTGTGAAATGAAAGCATGGCTTACTTGTGTTTACAGCTAGCCGGCCATACATGGCTGGGGGTGTGTTTGTGTGGTCATCCCGTAAACTGTGATGTTTCTCACGAGAGATGAGATCTTGGACCACCGAGATGAGATCTAGGCTACAGGGATGGCACTGAGAAGTTACAAATGGCATATTCAGCCCTAGAAGCAGTAGTGGGTAGGCAGAGGGATTCTCCCCCTAACAAGTCATTTAACCATCACAGTTACTTTAAAATCAGTTTAATTAGGGTAAAAATGTTGCCTAGTTCCACTTTAAGTCACTTGTCTTCGATTTGCCTTTAAGCTCACAACAAATATACACTACATATTAAGCTGCCTCTGCTTGTAAACCACGACTGTTGTCTTTAATGAAGCTAAAATTACCTTCACATATTCATTTTAATATAACACATTGTACGAGCATAATTTATGTAAAGCAGAATTTATGTGGTGTTGCTTTGTATCACTGCTTTTTCATTTTAGCTAATGGATAACAGCCAATTTTCTTCGCATATAGTAGCAGGAACACATTGGTTTGAAACATAAACAAAGTGTAGTTTGCATGTTTAATGCGTTGTGTAGGCGGCTGTGCTCTAGTGAGAAGAAGGCGTCAGTGCATATCTTCTATTCAGTATAGACATGTATCTCCTCTGTTACAGCTTCAAATGGGACCGCGGCGGTGTGCCAGTCGTTTCATCGAGCGGGGGCCGTGTTTCTGTGCGCCAGGGCTCTCTGACTATTGGCCAGACGTGGTCAGGTGACATTGGTGATTACACCTGCACTGTGTCATCACAGGCTGGCAACGATTCTCAGTCTGCACGCCTCGAAGTCATGTAAGTATAAGGAAAATAGTATGATCATTCTTTAGTTCTTGACTTGTTTGATTGTGTCGACTCTGCATTGAGTTGTAAAGGACACAGTGGTGAACATTCTGTTATTCACACCCTGTACATTCACCTGATAGATCATTATTTTTGAGGAATTGTCATTGTATTGTTTGTGCCATTCATATTTTGATACACAAATATAAAGCTTCATTTCATCTCATAAACTGAGCAGAAAGTTTTCTTGTTTTTGATTACACTCCACAACAATTCTGACTTAGCATTCTGCAAACAAGCAGGAAAACAAACTATCCAGAGCTAACAATCCGACTGAGTCAAATTGCTGATGTGATTGATCACGATGCATCCTCTGTGATTGACACAGAGGATGCATCGTGATCATGAACCATAGAAAACATGTTTCACAGAACATAATTCAGCAAAAGCAACAGTGCAGCAATTTGGCACATCATGAAGTGTTAGCGTCTGCTTTTTTCAGCTATTGCCTAATGAAATAATTGCCTGCATAGCTGTGTCTCATTATGGGTCATACACATTCCAAAACAAATACATGACTGTATTTTAACTGGCTGTGAGGTTGAGACGGCACTGGTTATTATTAGAAAGGTCATATACGCTGTGAGTAAAGGGCAACAGTTACAGATTGAAACTGAAGCCGTAGTAGAAGTGTGTTACAATGTAAAACCACTGACAGCTGCAAGATACTGGGTCCAGAAATCTGTAATGGACTCCTATTCAAAGTTTGCCAAATTTTGTGTCTCAGCATATTAAATTTATTTGCTTTGGGTCATCTAGTTTGTCTATTTATGGCCCTTTTGTATGTTATTGATTTGATTTGTTTGTTATTCAGATTAAGTGTAATAGCAGGCTTTGATTGACTGGTGTAAGTGACCATTAGATCGCTTATTTCATGAAATATATTTCTTTCTGACAGATCTATTGTAGTTATGGTCAAGAAATAAAAAAAAAAAAAAATCTGATTATTCTAAAAACAATTCGGATAGTTTAGAAAACGTATGATTACTTTATTACAAAGCAGCTTTTCAGCATAACACAGTAACACAAGTTCATGTTAGCATTAAATATTACATTATATAGTCCCTCAACAAGCTTGTTAATTTATTTTTTATTTAAACAAAGTTTACAATACTTTTCTAACTTTATTTGCATAAATTGTATGAGTTACGTGTTAGCAGTAGCTTAAATTGTATGAGCATTTTTTTAGCAGGCTGTACTGAATGTAAATTAGCGGTAGCATTCGCTTGGTTTCACCTCTCAGATGCACTGTCACATCCAAATCTGGTCACTTCTGTCTCAAAATAAAATAAAGTAAAAGAAAAAAAAAAGTCTAGTATGGTAATTAATTGTGCTTAAGTGTTGCAGAAAGTGGGAATAGCTGTTAGTGTTTAACTACATGGCTCAAATTACCTGCTAGCTTTTAGCGTACCATTTGTGAAGTAGCAGTGCAGTTGTTTGGTGTTTTCAGTTAGTGGTGATGTTCACTTTGGTGGGTTTCATCATCACCCTTGGCCCATCCTCTGCTCCACCCTCAGATCCATATGTGGTTTCAGACTCAAAAACTCCAAGATAGCAGTGGCCAAATGTCAAACAGTGAACCACAAGCCACATGATGATGTCATAGCTACATCTTCTTCTCTTTTCCACTCAAGGGTTATCAGTTATTCTCAGCACTCTGCTATTTTTATGCATTGCCATGTTTCTAGTATGACAGCTTTGATGTCCTGTGTTCATGGGAATGCGTGGCTTGCTTTCTTGTAGCTTCGGTCACCACATTCCAAAAATGTCGCATTTTGTGTCTTGGTACTAACGAGCATCGCTGAGGCTCCGATTAAAACATGCCACACATACTTTGAGTGTGTCCCACGCTCTGACCCACACAGCCTCATTACAGCCAGTGTGAAAGAACACTATCAGGTAGTGGCCTTTATATATTAATAGACACTTGTATAATATATTTATAAAAGGTACTTATGATATATTAATACAATTGCAGGGTTGGTGGAAGATAGTACATGAGTCCACATCCTTGTAAATTATAGAGTGAGGAGAGGTTACACGTGTCACACTCAGAGGGAGGGAGGAGGTCTCTGTTTGTGCCTCTGAGAAAGCATGTGGGCATCGTAGGGATTTGTGTGTGTGTGTGTGTGTGTGTGTGTGTGTGTGTGTGTGTGTGTGTGGCGTGGCCTCATGCGTCAGCGTGTGTGACTGACATTCTCGTTAGCTCAGTATCAATGGGTCATAAAGGCTAACAGACGCTGGCGGCTGAGGAGACAGACTAATTACCAGCAGGTTATTGGTTCAACTCCCGCAAGACCCATCCATGTGTTTTGAGTGTGTGTGTGAGTGTGTTGTGTTCGACTGTATGAAGGTAGCTTCTCTCTAAGCTCATCTGTTAATTAATATGATCATGTCAGCTCAGTAAAGAAGCATCATTCTCATTTCCCCTTGATCCCTCCCAGCCTCATTCACTGTCCTTGCTTCTTCTCTCTAAAATGTTCCATCATTCATTTCTCATCCGCTCATCCGTGGCCTTTGATTCCTCATTTGCTTTATTTGGATCTGTAATCTGTGCACCAGTGGTCCATTTGTAAATTATTCCCCCGTTAACACGATTTAAGGGCTAATAGACCTCAGTGTCTGCTGTGACGGTGTTGAATGATAAATGTGATTGATGGCTCATTCTTCTGGTGAGATGGATGTCCGAAAGGTCCAGAAAAATTACCTCCCATCGACTGTTCTGAACTACTTTCCCTTGACCTTGATGGAAAATGTCAGGAAGTTAGGAAAATTTAGGAAAACACATTGCAGTGCTGACAGAATGTGAGTGCAGTTACACTAGACCAGAGGTGTCAAACATACGACCCCCCAAATGTTCCAATCTGTGGGATGAATTTATGAAATATAAAAATTACACTGAAGACATTAACACTCAACAGTAAAATCATTTCAGCTCAGGTTCCACATACAGACCAGTTCGATCTTCAGTGAATCAGACAGTAAAATATTATCAACTCCAAAACAAAAAGTACAATTCCATGAAATTGTTTACATTTAGAAACTACCATTCCACAAAAAAATGTCAATAGCCTGAAATATGTTTATGAACATCATGAAATGTCTCAAGAGAAGTACAATTTTATCAATATTTTGCCTGTTACTACATGTTTAGTGTATTTGTAGATCCACTGTAATGCACATGTGCAAATTAAACATGCGAAAATTAAATCGAGGCTTAATATTGTTACAGTAGCATTATTTTTCTTAAGAAATCTCAGGTTGTTTGTAGTTTTTCATGTTATTCACATTTTTTAAACCATACTTTCTAGGTGTCAGCATTTTCATAATGTAATTTTACTTTTTCACTGTTATTATCTTATTGGTCCAACCTACTTTAGATCATGTATTATTAGACTAAATGTGGTTCCTGAATTAAAATGAGTATGATACTCCTACACTAGACACATTTTAATGCAGGTCAGCTTTGGTGAAACTACAATGTTCTGAAGATAGACTACACAAAGTGCTCCTTGGATGTGGACAGCAGAGTAAAAATGTAACTGCATTATCAAGGTTGGAACAGAAATAGGTTTAAGAAAAGGCTATAGCTACACCAGCAGTCACAGATGCTCCTGTCAGTATGACCCCTGCACCTGCATGATTGTATGAAAATAGGAAACCTATGCAACAGCAGGTATAAATAAACTAGGAATTATGCCATTAATAGTCTGTGTTGTTATTTTTTTTTCTTTTGTTCAGACAAGGTATAGTTATAGGCATAGCAGGGAACATCTAAAAACTATACGTTGCCTGAACAAAAGGAAAAAGAAAAATGTAATTACATTAACAGGAGACAAAGTGATCGTTTTTAGTGTGTGTGGGGGGGTCTTAATGGTACTTGTTGGATCAAAAAAACATCATCTAACTTTTTCTTAGAGCTAACAAGTGATATTTAGCCTTTTTAAATGGAATTCTGCATTTTCTAACATTTCCCTGTGGTCTACATAAACTGTAAATGCTCTGCTTGGGTCTGAATTCTCCACAGGTCCATCTTCAACCATATTTCTGATTAATGACACCAGAAAGGTGGTTTTGAGTGCTGGCCCTTTAAATGCACATGACCCCGCCCCCTCCACGTTATTGGCTGTGCTGCTCTGTCCTGTTCAGCCACTTTAGTGTGTTAATTCAACCAACGACTTAACATTTTAGGTAATCGGCTTGAAGTTTGGACATATTTTCAGTTTTTACTACAACCGCTGCTGCTGATAAACAATTATGTCCTACTCGGAGAAATGTTCGTCAGAAGTCTTGACCTTATATGTGCGAATGTACTGACATAACTATAAAACATAACAAATTAAGCAGGAATTAAAACAGGTTGTAGAAATCCACTTGATTTTTGCCAAAGTGAATATAAAGATAGTTTTTTTTAATTTACTATTAGGGTCCAAATACACAAATAAATGAACCAAAGACTAATAAAAGTGGGTTTAGCATAATATGAGCCCTAAAATAACATTTTAATGCACAAATACAGTCACTCCAGCCTGGTTCGACTACATTTCTCCTCCTGCTGAAGCTCCAGTTCACAGATCACTATTCGGAGTTTGGTTTTATTAAGACATCTGGGACTGAAGGAGCTCAAAATTAATCAGTGAGAGTCATACAAGCTGATGCAACGACGTCCAAAATGAAGATCTAATTCATGCAAAGTGAACACAGCTTCTGCTTTATTAGCTTCACAGTTTTCACCAGCAGTCGTGTCCATATTCACCTGTTGTTGAAAGTTTAACACACACACACACACACACACACACACATATACATATATATATATATATATATATATGCACACTTTCAAATGCTTCAGAAAAATACATTTATTGCTCAGTAACTATAAATAATGACAACTCCTAATTTTTCTTCTTTTTTGCGTGAAAAAATAAAATTGCATGATGAAAATGTTTACAAACCATGTACAAACTATCCCTCCTCAAAAATGTGAATAATCTAAACAGCCATGAACAACCTGAAAAATTAGTGGAATTTTATGCCTGTTATAAAATGTTTAGTGTATTTGTAGATCCACTGTGGCCTGTGAGCTGTAATGCACATGTGTAAATGATAAACTGAGGTAAATATCGTTGCGGTTGAACTTTTTTCTACTAAAACTAAACTAATCTAGGCTAAAACTACCGTTATGTCATCTGACTCTCTTCTTCTCACTCTTTACATGTGACTCAACAAACATGAACACAAACAGGCTGTGCTTTTTTTGTTTTCTTTTTTTTTTTGCCCGTCATCATCTGTTGTAATTACCCAGTCTGCTGCCTGTCAGAGGAGACTACTTGGACAGCGTTGTCACACATCCATGATTGTTTACAAATAATTGATGAGCTTATGAATATGGAATGCACCTATTTTGGACACAAATGTCTTTCATCAGTCGATCAGTGTAAACATATTAATGGAGTTTCTGTAATATTCTCACGGCTCTACCTCAGTTCGTATCTATGCACCGGTCCTCACACACAGCTTCCATTTCTTCTGCTTCTCCAACCCACGTATTAGGAAAAAAAAATAGATATGAAGGCAAAATATTTAAATCGGTGTAATCTCTTTATTGCTGTCATTAACATACTGTATCTGTGAAGCTCTCTTTGTTATTACTGTGCACAAAAATCCATTAAGGGTAGCTAAATGTCTGGAGAGGTTTGTTGTAATAGCTGTGGAGATGTATTTGCAAGAGGGCATGTCCAGAATAAAATATGTGTAAAAATATACAACCTACATCTGTATTAAAAAGAAGGCTCATCAAAAGGCAACATTATTCCTACCAACACATATCTAATTTATAAAGAAACCAAATAACACCAGAGGCATGCATGAGTACATGCATTATTATTATTATTATTATTGATGATGATGATGATGATGACAATACCAAAAGAACCACAGAAACAGCAACAATATACAATTAAAAACAAAAAACAGGTAAGCTGAGATAAAAAATAGGAATGAAAATAACAAATTAAAAATGAATAAATAAATAAACTTTTCATCACTAACTTGTAGTTAGTCTAGGTCAGGGGCGTCAAACACACACCAACCCACCAAAGGTTCCAATCTGGCTTGTGGGATGGATTTGCAAAGTGCAAAAATGACACTGAAGATATTAACAGTTGAGCTCATAGGACTAGATATTACAATCCCTTAATTAATCAGCACTTGATCTTGGTGATGAGTGGGGTAGGGGTAAAAGCTTCACTGGGGTCTTCAGGTGGGCACCCTACTTCATTGATGTTTCGTTGATAGGCCCACTACATCTCCACAGGGCTCAGCGGCAACACCAAGCGTCCCTGGTGTGCCCCCCTCAGCTTTTGTTCGCTGGTCTTCCTCTTTATCCATAGCCCGCTGCTGCTTCGTTCAGCGGCTTCTGATCAGGTTTTGATGGCTTGCTGAAGGGCCTGTCCTCGCACTCCCATTCCTTTCAGAAGCTTTATTGTGGACATGGCAACAAAGCCTCTACATCCAACCTCCACAGGAAGCACTTGTGCACGCCAGCCACGTTGTTCTGCCTCTGTTGTTATTTCGGCATATTTCAGGTGTTTGCGTTCACACGCTTCACTGACTGCAGCCTCCCATGGTACAGTCAATTCTACAATGAACAGTGACTTCTGCGAGGTCGACCATAAGACCAGGTCCGGCCTGAGATTAGTTGTAATAATTTCGGGCAGAAAGACAAGCTTCTGGTCTAGATCCACCTGCATTTTCCAATCCCGGGCATTAGCCAAGAAGGTCATTTCCACTCTAGCAGATGTTATTGCTGCTCTTATGAATGGGATGGTGTTCGGGTGTCTGGGCACCGGAGGACGAAGGGCATTGTTCTTTATTCTTTTACTTTCCAGGATGTTTGCCAGTTGTCGTAGGACCTGATTGTGTCTCCAGGTAAACTGGCCTTGGGACAAACTGGTTTTGCAGAGAGCACATGATAGACAGTTAAGGGTGTTAAAATCATTTTAGTTCTAAACTCCAACATTGGAAGATTATTATACATGTTACTAAATGTTCAGTGCTTGTACATTCACTTTAATCTGTAATGCATAAGTCTAAGCATAATACTGTTAATATTGCACTTACTTTTTTCAAGAAATGTCTGTGTTTTCAGGTTTTTCACATTTTTTATGAAATGATAAGTTGTAAATGTAAATATTTCCATTAAATTTTACCTTTTTGTACTAAAACAGAGAAAATTTTGGTGTTGTCATTATTTCTATGTTATTATTTTACTGGTCAGATCCTCTAGAGGTCATATTGGGCTGTATGTGGCCCCTGAACTAAAATGAGTTTGACACCCCTGGCCTAGTGGGTGACTTTTTTTTTTTTTTTTTTTTTAGCTCAGAGTACATATCTGAGTATGTTACAAAAACTTGTCTGTACTTTCAGAAACTGTCGGCTGTATGACAGTAACCGTGCCTTCACAGCTGCAGCAGTTCATTACACAGATGATTCAAAATTCAGTCACTTAGACCAAAAAAAAATGTAATGCTTCACTCCATTTCCCAGATCTTAGCACTGGCTTTTTGCATATCAAGAACTTGCATTTTAAAATACTACTATTGGTTTATAAATGGTTTATGGCCAAAGTGCATTTCTGATGTGCTGCTGTGTTTTAAACCGTCTAGACCTCTAAAGAGATTCTTGACAGCTCTACTCCCAATCCCATGGGTCAAAGAAGATGGAGCAAAAGCATCAGAAACATCCTACTGCAAATTCCAAACTGAGCTTAACCCTTTTCTGTTTACCTGTGCTCAGACTCGTATAGAACATTTATAGGCGTCGAAGGGGTGTTGTGATGTCAGAGCTGAAGTTCTTATGCAGGCTGTGATTGGTCCATTGGTGAAGAGGTTCTGTTAACATCAAACTCATGATCTGACTGCCAAATGGAAGCTCTTTTGCGGAGCTGAAACTCTTAATTAACTGAAAATTGATTAGAAATTATTTAGATTTAAGCCATAATTGTTTAAATCACTAATCAAGTAAACACACACACACACACACACACACACACACAAAACCTCACGTTTCCAGCTTTTTAAATGTGAGATTTTCCTGCGTTTCCTCTCAGTCAGTTTGATAATAGAGAGTCGGTCTTTAGTGCCTGGTTGGACTAAAGTGGTATTGTGCAGGTGTCACTGTGAGCTCAGACACTGTGTCTGATTTTTTTAACAAACCTCTCCTATGTGGATACAGAGGAGCTGCTTAAGTCATTGGCTGCTTTCAGTCAGTGCTGTAATGTCACAATCTAGAGATTTGCTACAAAAAACAAAAAAAGCTACCCATCATTTGCAAAGGAAGATGACAAAAAAACACAATGATACAAAACCACAAGTGGGTTGTTTAATTATGTTACACAGGCTTGTTGCAAATAATTGTGCCCAAGAGTTTTTCTAGTTGTTAATGGGCCCATTATAAACTGAAAAAGGTTAATGCCTCCGTGTCTGTTTTTGCTTCATTAAGATGTTTTGCATTACAAAGAAATAGTAGCACAGTTCTGGTAACATTTAACAGGTAAAATCTAGATGTTGTTTAACATAAAAAAAAGAAAAACACAGTTACCATTGTGGTATTTTCAGTTACCACAGTGGTTCCAAAATGTTGTGGCTCATGACCTGATTTTAATCTCACAGGTTTCTGGCGACCCCAGACATTCAAAACAGAGAATTTATTTTATTTAGTTTTTGCTAAAATGAATTTGTTTTTGATCATGTAATAGTTTGCTATACTATGTTGCAGGTAAATGTTAATTTTAGACACATTTAGTCTGTATAATGTATATTATTATGGGTGGAGGCAGAAAAGTCGGGTTCAGATTACTGCACAAAGTGAGAATTGTGTTTTCCTTGGTCAGGATATGTACAGTCAGTCCAGCTTGGATTTACAAGGCTGACAATTAATACTGAACCAACAATAACTCAAACCATGAATTATGAAGGAGCTGCAGCATCTGAAACCGACCACAGTGAACATTAGACAGATAAACAGTACCACAGTGCTTCAGTTTCAGCTTCAGTTTGTCGTGTCTTTTATGGATTTAGATTATCTCTCAACTCACCGTATATTTTTTATTAGTAAGTTTTGTCATCGTTGTTGTTTTTTTATCTGTTACGAGAAATTTCAGGCAACCCCATTTGAATTCCATGTGACCCCACATGGGGTCCCGACCCCTAGGTTGACATACACTGAGTTAGCAGTTCCCTGTGGAGGTTTTCAAAATGCAAACTGTGTACGTTCTGTGCAACTATGCACATTCTGGGATTATCACATGAGTCTACCAGCAGTATTAGGACATATTTCAGTGTTAAAACCATGGGCAGAGGTTTGGTGTCAACATTTTTTGGGACAGTAAACATAATGTATTAACTCGTACTCATACTCATTGTCTTCTGCTTATCCGGGTCCAGGTCGAGGGGGCAGCTTCAGCCAGACGGCCCTCTTCCCAGCTAATGTATTAACGTTGTTGCTTAATATAGCCCCATTTTTTTAATGGTTCTTTGAAATATTGAGTGAACAGAATCTTATGAAAATAGTTTGTTCTGGTAAAGATGCTGAGGATTTTGTCCAGTAGAAACAGAAGAATACATTTGTTGACTGTTATATTTGCTGAACATCACAACCGAGAATCCTGATTCACCGCCAGCTACATTTCATCATGAGGATTTCACCTCAGTCGACTTTCCAAACTTGCCACTATGTTTAAAAAAAATAACAAATAATTAACTGACATTTTCATAGGATTCAAAGACTAAGGCTATGTTCAGACTACAGGCAAATGTGACCCAAATCAGATTTGTGTGCCCATATGTGACCTGTATCCAATCTATTGAAGACACTTTGAACAGTGCAAATCTAATTTTTTTTCAAATCCGACCCAGGCTACTTTCATATGTGATCCTAAATCTGATATGCATCAGGTAGTTTTCAATAAGACTTCAATCTGAACATCCAGGTCACGTTAATCCAACCTTCACCTCATTGAAATGCAACAAGTGTCACAATTCTGAGTCCCAGGAGGAGGAGCGCTAGGAAAAACAGATTTAATTCCGTAAACACAGCGCATGCCTCCGTGGTCACGTCGTACATCAGGACCTCTTTTGCACATGTGGGTCACTTGAGCACACACAAAAATTGTATTACATTCAGAGCTGCTGCTGAACGTAGGCTACGTATCAAGTCTCTCAAAATAATTACTGATACTGTAAATGTTTGCCAACTGACTCCTTATCTGTTGAAACCAGAGTTGTCTTGCTAGGTGATGCTATCGAACATGGCTAACAGCAGATTGAATTTTCCACAGTCAAAGGCTGGTGATGTTAGTTAGCAGGTTTTTATTTTAAATCAGTGCAGCTTCTGAATGCTGACTTTATTAACTATGATTTGTTTATTACTTAGACCCTGGTTGGTTAAAACTCTTCTGACGTCTCATCTCTTATTTGGTAACATGACAAAGTGCTCACACACTGTAGAGGAAACTCTGGGAATGTGGCTCTATAACAGGCTTCACTATCTGAACTAACTAGATCAGATGCACATCAGTGGCAGCAATTCTGTGACACGTCCCTTCTGTCATATGCAAATGTTAACCCGTAGAAGACGCATCAAAGGAACCAATCAAAGCCTCATAATGAAATAATTAATTACAATACTGTCGAGCATCACTGTGATCTGTCCAGTCAAACACCAAGCCATCAGAAACATAAGCAAAGACAAAGGTTATTCATGGAACAGACCAAGAGGAGTCATCTGTTACCATGTAGACCAGACTCATTTTAGTTCAGGGACCACATTCAGCCCAATTTCAAGTGGGTCAGATCAGTAAAATAATAACATAATAACCTATACTGTAAGTAATGTCAACTCCAAACTTTTCCCAGGTTTTAGAGTGAAAAAAGTCAAATTACATTGTGAAAATGTTTACATCTACAAAGTATCCCTTAAAAAATATGTGAATAACCTGAATAAATATGAAACACTAGGAAGTTTCTTAAGAAAAATAAGTGAATTTTAACAATGTTATGCCTGTGTGTGTGCATTTCAACTTACAGATCACAGTGAATCTACAAATACTCACAACATTTAGCAGTAGGCATTAAATTGTTAAAATTGTTACTTATTATTCTTAAAGGTGTCCTGCCATACAAAGCAGTTTTTACTTGTATATTTTGAGATATGTTCAGTCCATAGATGTTTGTGTTATGTAGTGAATTTGAAAATGAACCCGTACCTCCTGTGTTTGCTATCGCTGCTGAAACAAAATAAACTTAGAAATCAGGTCCGTTATTAAAGCTGGTCAGTGTGATGCGTTACTGCCTGAGCTCATTACTATTCATGAGCTCACCCTGGTGGGGCCACGCCCACATAATTCATCTCGCTCAGTAACAGTTTTCGTATACAGCAAGGTGGGGGGCCGTGAAGGCGGGGTAAACTTGACAAATTCACGGGGCCCATAGAGCAGTGGAGGGGGCCCAGTGGATACAGGTTAGAAGTTGTGAGCATTCAACATAAGGTCCGCCTACAAGAGAGGCATAGAAGCCAGGAGGCGAACTTTCAAAGAATGTTAAGTTTCATTTTCGGTTTCAACCAGTTCCTCTACTTGTTGCGCAAGACTGAAAAGCCAGGCTGTCATTGGCCAGCTGTGAGCCAATCAGATTCAAGCAGATCAGCATGTAGAATATTCACGAGAGCTCACGCAGATTGAGCTGAGTCTTCCAGCAGGCTTTGTATAACGCCTTAGAATGGCTTGAACCTTGGGAACCAGGGCATTTTTTTTCCACGAAAAATGTTGCAGAGTCCATGGTAGAACTTCAGACATGACCACAAAAGTAATGAAATATGTGTGGCAGGGCACCTTTAAGGCATTTCAGGTTGTTCATATTTGGTCATCTTATTCACATTTTTTATGAACGTGGAAACATTTCCTTGTAATTTTACTTTTTCACAATTTGAGTTGTATTTTAGGTTATAGTATTTTACTGGGGTGACCCACTAAAGACCACACTGGTGTATACGTGACCCCTGAACTAACATGATTCGTACATCCATGATTGTTTATATTTACAGTAATGTTGCTGTTCACAAATGTATCCAATGGGATAAATTGGATAAATAAATATGGGATCCATTGTCGGGTCAGTTTTGGCCCCCCTGGGTTCCAGACTCTTCTTTTATTCGGAGTTCTGTCTTGTTTAAGTTGTGTGTTTGTTCTTATTTCCAGTGAGCTGCCACATTCCCCTCGCTCCCTGACGGCTCGCCTCAATGACTCAGACTCCCGCTCGGTGCTGCTGTCGTGGCTGCGGCCTTTCGACGGGAACTCCCCTCTTCTGTACTACCTGCTGGAGCTTTCTGAGAACAGTACGTGTTTGTGTGTGTGTGTGTGTGTGTGTGTGTGTGTGTGTGTGTGTATGTGTGTGTGTGTGTGAGTTCATGAGGATATTTTACCACCCTAGAGCAGTAAACAGCTGTTCAGTTGGTTTCTATGAGACACTGACACCCGCTCATTTCCACGAGGCAGACATATGGGGAACGGTGTCACTGCATAAATGTACATCCAGGTTCCTTATAAATAAGCTCTTATTCTCCCTCCCTCTATTGTCATCTCTCTCTTCCATTCGCTGTCTGTCTCCCTCTCTTGACCACAGATGTTTTAACAGCAGGCTGGCTCTCTGTCAAATGAGAAATAGAGAGGGAGCGGGTTAGAGGAGTAGAATGACGGGAGAAACAGACTGAGGGGAGCTGGTTGCACACATCCTGCTGAGGGCGAACAGGATGGATGGGCTGGTGAGCGTTACATGCGGAGCCAAGCACTTGGCACATGATCCACAGAGCTGACCTGACGCTAACAGAGTTTGACATCAACTAGAACTAGTGCAAGTAATCTCCATTCTGAGAACTTCTAAACAGACGGCAGACAATGTGACCAGGGGTTTTCTGTTGCAACCGTTTTAACATATCTAAGCAATGATTGAAAGGTGTTATTGTGAAAGGGACAAGAGAGGATGCAGTGAGGGATTGAAATCAAAAGAGACAGAGGAAAAAGAGGAGAAACAGAGCGCTTAAACGTCTGCTTGATTACAGAGGAGACTGAGTCCACACAGCGGGAATTGATTACCTGCTCTGTGTTTTTTGTGTGTGTGTGTGTTTGTGTGTTTGTACTCATTTGCATGTAAGAGAAAATAAGCCTATCAGAGTCATTATAGCTCAGAAATTTTTCATTATTATTTTTTCTTTTTGTGTTTTTTTTTTTTTTTTCTTCTAGGTGGGCTTTTGATTTCAGTTCCAGTTTAGTAGTCTTTTTTTATGAATTTAATTTATTTTCCCATTTACTTATAATGGGTGAAGTTTCATATGGCTGTAGCAGCAAAACTATTGGGAGAATTCATACCAAATTTGGTTTGTAGATTCCCAGTGACCCAGAATAGATTGCATTGCATTTTGGGAACAATAAGTGAAATTTAATTTTTTTTTTTAATTTTAAATTTTTTTATGAATGTTTAAAAATCTTCCCATTTACTTATAATGGGCGTAATATGTACAAGGGGCGGAGTTTGTTGTGCCGGCACCACTTGTTTTCTCTTTTTGCGATTTACATTGATTATTGATTATATTGAATGATCACTGCCAAGTTAGGAAAAATATTAATATCTCAGCCAAACATACCTCCACTCTGGTAAATATAGTGGGGAAAAAAGATTTCAGATACAAAAAATTGTACACAATCTCAAATATTATCAAGTATTTCCAGAAAAATCTTTTCTGTGTGTGTGGGTCTCAAATCAGACAAACACAAACAAATGCAAATTATTTTTTTTTCTAACAAGAAATAATCAGAAACAGAATAAATTCTTGACAGTTTCCATAGTTGCTGTTTGTCAGGCTCTCCCTCCGTCCTCTGCCTTTTCTGTATCATTCCAACTGTATTTGTAAAAACAAATTTATTTGGGCACAAAATGCCCCAAAAATCAATTTAAAAACATATTGCTCAACAAATGTACAAGAAGCTCAAGCTGTTATGATTTAAAAAAAAAAAAAAAATAGTCCAAAATATTTCTGCTGAATGAGAGCAGAGAAAAGATAGTAGTTTAGATGATGGTTTCATTGTAGGAAATAAATAAATGTTTTATTAGACTGAATCATTCGAGTCAACATGGCCTTAGGTCCAGGTTATGCTGATCTTTTAATTCAGCTTTTGTTTTTCTGTTTTTAGGAAATGGGTTTTTGAGGTCTAACACAGGTATATTTTAACTTTTAGAAAAATAAAAAGAAGCTAAATAAGATTATACTTTGTTGTAAAATATTCAAGGTACCTTTTATTCGTCCCACAGCGGGGAAATGTACGGCACAACAGCAGCAGAAGTTGCAAATATGAGGGCATAGAACAAAATGCAATGACAATAGAAATAGAAGATAAATAATCCACAATAAATTATGGCTGTACATAGTACAGAGGAAGTGAACCTGATAATATAAAATATTAGAAAATATATGGTTCCAGGTATGAAATGGTGCAAAAGAGAAACAGTGGAAAGCAGTGAAATAAAGTAAAAAAAGTTCAGTGTGTATGGTTTTGGTGCATGTAGATGAATGTAACGGCACAAATAATGTAGACTCTAAAATGCAGCTCACTTGTATCTTTCTTTGGATGCTTGTTAAACTCCTGCATCCAACAACATGTCACAGTTTTGTTTTTCAAGTCTGACATCTGTCATCATCGTGTTTAACGAGCAACGCTGCATGTGACAAGTCAACGGATGCTCTACAGTTACACTGGCGGTTTGTGCTTAAATTAGCAGCATAATATGCGTGCTATAATAAACGGACAGTTCCACGTATCTGTTTAGATGATGCTGCATCTGTCTGTGGAATCTTCAGGAGAAAGACTCAAAAGATAAGCCAGAAACAAGCTGGCAACAGTCCACTGCAGCATATGCACTTCTTTATGCACTCTCCTCTTTTCCCCAAACTTTCTTCCTTTTTTCGTCCCTTGTAACTTCATCACTTGACGATACTTCTTTGAAGCTTTCTGCCCTCGTTCCCATCTACTCTCCCCCCTTCTTTCCTTTATCTGTCTCCCCCCTTCTCTCTCTCTCTCTTTGTGATTTATGAGCCCTGAGTGTCCCTGTGTCTCGGTTTGTCCTGCCTCATCCAGATACCATCGGCTTCTAATCTTTGTTTCTTCTGTCTAGACTCTCCCTGGAAGGTCTACCTGTCGGAGGTTGAGCCAACGGTGACCAAGGTGTCGGTGGGCGGGCTCACACCTGCCAGGACCTATCAGTTCAGACTCTGTGCTGTCAATCAAGTGGGCAGGGGTCAGTACAGCGCTGAGACACAGAGGTAAGAGCGACAAATGAAAACAGATGGCTTTGTTCACTGACATATCAGACACGCTGATTCAGGAACAGATCCCGAATTTATCTGCTGGGGATACAATAAATATTAGATAAATTCAATAAATTATCAAAAGATGTTTGAAAGTGACACCAAAGGAGAGAAAATCCTTAGTACTACGATGTGCATAAGGCAAATGAGTGAACCATCCTTTTATTTCAGACATAGAAAAAAACACAATACAAACAGCAACAAAGTAAAAAAAAAAAAACAAGAAGAAGAAATGTGTCCTATTATACAAAAGCAATACGATTTCAGCAAACAACAGAAATAACACACAAAAAAGAATATTTTATTTTGAAAAGCCATATTTTTATTTAATCTCCATCATATGTCTCCTTTCCACAACATGGAACCGGCTCGACTCAATTCAACTCGACTCGACTCGGGTACCAGGTACTATTCCAGGAGTCCGTTTCCAGTACAGGATACTACATGTGTTTCCAACCGTGTGTTAAAAAGAGCGTTTGTATTGGCTCACGTTTCAGATGTATATGAGCAATGAGTATGACAATCAAACTCAGTCAAAATTACCCCCCAGAAAAGTCAGCAAGTTCCAGTGATTTCAACTGTGGGTAGATATATATGATATTTGAGAGAAGAAAAAACTCAGCTGTCGGTGCATTGACATATAAGTCAACAGACATGACACGTGATGGAGGTGTGATGTTTTTATTAAACTGTAAAACACTATCCTCCTCCGTTTGTCATGTATTATCACTGTCCAACACCACTCTACCCAGGTGAATTGAGAAGAAAAGGCATCCTCCTTTTCTTCATGATTGTTTTATTTATGTAAATGAATATCCTGTCTGTAACATGTACATACGGACTGTTATACCACATTCGCACTCTAAACCAAAACGCAATCTTTGACTTAAAAACAAATGCCTGTGTGTCTATAGAACGGTTTTCGGACCATTCTTGCAGCACACAAGGGTTTTTCACACCAGTATTCACACCACAAAAGGGAAAACTGCAGTGAATTTCCTCTCATCACATTTGCTCTTTTTTATGGTCGTGTTTAATCACAGTTCAGACCCATAGATTACTCCTCG
This sequence comes from Ostorhinchus rueppellii, assembly GCA_030068375.1. NCBI lineage: Eukaryota > Metazoa > Chordata > Actinopteri > Kurtiformes > Apogonidae > Ostorhinchus > Ostorhinchus rueppellii. The sequence goes on from JAQQZY010000001.1 coordinate 26,773,820, forward strand.
TCCTCATCTTATTTTGTGTTGGCTGTTGTTTATTGCACACCAAAATGTAAAACATTACTTGAAGACGTTGCACTTCCCACATCAATGAGCTTATTTGTCTTTTTTCTGCTGATGTTTGAGTGGAATGAAATCTACAACATGGGTGTGTTTTATTTTCATTGTGTGGAAATGAACAGGTTTTAGTCAAATAGCGTCAAACCCCTCTAGAAACATCCACTTATGGCCCCCAAACCCTAGGAAAACCCCTTTATAGTTAGCATAACTGCTGTACAAGCATATTATTCTCTGATTTAAACTAACTGAGTTATTTTTTCAGTGATACAGTGAGTGGGACAGTGTTCTGTTTTTCCGTGGATGGTTGGGTTCTAACCCCCCTCCCCCCCCACACACGCCTTCATATTTTCCACCTCATGCACTCACTACACGGTCCTGTCACCAGCTTTATTAAACATACACTTCACAATACTTCTTGTGAGCCCATATGACTATTTCACAGATGTTTTCCAAAAAGCATGAAACCAATTTTTAATGTAGAACATGCTGTGATTTCTGTGAAATAGAGTTTTTTTCCCCCCTGTTTCATCCCTGTGTAATAGACTTGGCCACCCTACCTTAACAAAAACTGCGTATGAACATACTGGAACCTTTCTCCAGTCAAAAGACATAGGGTATGCACCCACACACTCTAATTTGTAGCTAACTGTGGGTGTACATGTTGCCTAGAGCATAGATATGAACATGGGATTGAGAATGAGGGTGAAATGGGATGATTCTAACAAGGGAAGGTTGAAGGAAGTGGCCATTTTTGTTTAGAGCCCATTTCCTGCAGAATGAGCAATTTATTTTCATTTCATTCAATGCGGTGGATGTCTACAGTCTGTGGATGTGCATCCCTGCCAGGGTGCTTCTGCTGCACATGGGGAACCAAGCAGCAAAGACGAAATTAACCGTTCTGCATTTGTGTTTACGAGTCTCCACAAAGGTGAATGATTTAGTTTGAAAAGCAAAAAGATGGCTATGTATATGTTTTATTCGTGTTTGTTTGCACCTCTATTTATCCACGGAGGAAATACGCATGAGGGTAATTATTTAGCCTTAGTCCTGATGGATCTGCTAAGGCTGAACAAGACTCGGAGGAGGCGTGGTAACCCTCGGAACACATACTCTCCCAGTGAACACAATGCAACAGATGTGGCCATGTGTTCCAAACACACACACTCAAACGTGGTTTTGTTTGGCTGAGGAGGCTGACCAGAAGATGATGCCAGTTGTAGATCTGCCAAATGGACTCAGCAACAACACCAGCTGTGAACGGTGCCATTACACATTCTTACACACAGCTCACATTAGTCTGCTTTCAGAAGAAGTGGCAGACATTCTTACAGGTACAAATGCTTACATTAAAAAAAAAAAAAAGATGAGGAAAATTCAACTCCCTGATTCAACCTCTTCACTCAACAAAAACTGAAAAAGTACATGCTGGGAAATCACCGTCATCTGTGCACACACTATAAAAAGTAAACACTGAATCAACGTAAAAAAAAAAATAAAAAATTTTCTTCAGTAGGTCACACATAAAAAAAATTAGTTGAGTGACCCAAGTTAAATTATATTCAATGCAATTTAATTTGGTTGACTCAACTAATTTTCTTTTTTAACATGTGACCTATTTTTAAGTTGATTCAATATTGTACTTTTTACAGTGCAGCTAACTCCACTTTACGTCATATTAACCCATAAGGACCCAAACATCCACCAGTGATCACAACCATCTACTGATCTAAACTGTTGATCCATTAATCCTATCAATACGTGTCAGTAATTTGTATAAAATGCAGTTTATCATCTTTTCATTATCATCAGATATGACCCATTTGGATGAAAATGTTGTTGATCAGTGAATTAAATATAGAAAAATACCTGATTTTAGTGGAAAACTGCAGATGATTATTTTATAATAAATGGTGTCATATCACGAAAGAAATGTTAAATATAGAGGGAAAAAAATCACCTGGGAACTACCATAAAAGTAGTACTGGGTCTTTATGGGTTAACAGTCAGTGTGTTGGGTTTGTGTCATTATTGTTACTAGTACAGGTTGTTTTTAGCGATACTTAACTTCTGTGTGAGTTAAGGTGAATGCTTTCAGTTGACATTAACTTGTTGTTTTTCCTGTGTTGAAAAAATGATGTAGAACTACCCTAGAACTTCAACGTGCAGAGAATGTGATTTCCACAGATGCTTTAGAGCAGGGTTAACAAACTCATTTTAGTTCAGGGGCCACATTCAACTAAATTTGATCTAAAGTGGGCCGAACCAGTGAAATAATAGCATAATAATATATAAATAATGTCAACTCCAAACTTTTCTCAATGTTTTAGAATGAAAAAAGTAGAATTAAACAATGAAAATGTTTACATCTACAAACTATCCTTTCAAACAATGTGAAATAACATGAAGAAACTGAAAAATAAGAGTAATTTTAACAATATTCTGTTCAGTTTATTATTTCCACATGTTCATTATAACTTACAAATACACTAAACATTTAGTAACTGGAAGAATATTGTTAAAATTGCACATTTCAGGTTGTTTCACGTTGTTTTTTGGTGAAATTATACTTTGTTTTACCGTCAATACATGAAAATATTTACATGTACAAAGAGAAAAATGTGGAGTTGTGAGCATTTATAGGTTAGTATGATAGTATTGGACTGATCTGACCCACTTGAGATTAAATGGGTCTGAATGTGGAACCTGAACTAAAATGATTAATATCTGTTCTTGCATTTCACAAATTCATCTCAGGGGCCAGACTGGACCCTTTGGCGGGCCGGATTTGGCCCCCGGGCCACATGTTTGACACCTGTGCTTTAGCGTTACACTAGTGTGATATCAGTATTGACGCATCACTCAGATGGAGCAAACTAGTCTGACACAGTCACAGTAATTAAAGGAAAAACTGCAGCTTTATGCACGCAGAAATGTGGATGTGTTGACTTCATCTACAAATTGTCAAAAATATTTTAGTAGTTTTGGCCCCATTTATTTATTTAGTTGGGGATTTTCAAATACAAGTACATTTCAAACAAGGTACAAAGACATGCATATGTATATACTATAAGTTCCTGAAAGAGGAAATGGAAGATGATTGAATAAATAAATACAGACATAACATTTTCACCAAACTAAACAAAATGAGACAAAACAAAGCAATGAGAGAGAGGGGGAGAAAAGACACAGAGGATGTCATATACTCTTTTTTAAATCTATTTATGATGGGTTTTTTTTATTATTTATTTACATTTTTTGCAAACAAATTACATTTGACAAATAAAGAACAACAAAGGTGTAACGTAAAAACCAGATACTCACGTAACACAACCGTTACAAATACAAATACAGCACATTTTTGAACAGAACGAGACAGACAACAGCGAAATGTTGTCTGTCTGATGGGTTATTTTTAGTATAATAGTCAATGAACGGCTGCCATGTTGAATAAAATATGCCTACTTAGTCCTTTAGAGAGTATCATATTTTTTTGGTCCAAATGTTTTGTAGTGAGATCCAACAGCACAATCCCCCAAAAGCCAGAAAAAAAACAGTAAAACTCAATTTGGTTGAAACATGCCGTATTTTCCAAGAGGATTAGGATTCAGATCATGGATGGGGTTTTTTTTGTTTGTTTTTTTTTTACCTCAGAAGATCATTAAATGATCTTTTGGCCGGATCCACTAGACCTAATTTCATAATTTTTCCTCCACCTATTGTCTGTGACTACTCCTCTCCTTCCTCATCCTCTGCTCTTCCTCTGCATTCACCAGTCTATTGTTTGTGCACAACAGCCGTTCTGTCACCGGTGCACCGTCCAGAGTGGGCTCTCTGATGCACAAGAGAATAGAAAGGGCTGGTGCTCCCTAAATGAAACACTGGCAGTCAGACAAGTCATCAGCGGTCACTGTACCACAGCAGATGGATACATCTTTTTCTTCACCCTCATCCACACCCACATTGTGTTGCTTTTTTTTTTTTATTATTCTGCTGTTTGTTTGCCTGGAAAAGACATGAACGTGTACTGATACCTCGGTAAGGAACACACTGGATCCACAGGGAGCACAGGGCAGTGGAAACTGTCCTGTAAAGGCTCACAGCTCTAAATGACAAAATGCAGTAATGTGGACAGAGTGAGTGAATGTAACAAAGAGCGGAGAAGATGCTTGTAATATTCATGACAAAAAGCCCTTATTAAAGTTTCAACTTCCAGCTGCTGCTGCTGCACTCTCCCCTTTTTGTTCTTGTCCTGAGGAGGATCTTTATCATAACAACATTAATTCATAAGTCATTCCTTTTTCTCTTCACTCCACTTTGTTCTTTCTTCCCTTTTTGATTTGATACTATGAAGATACGTGGTCCAGAATAACGATGGTAGCTTTTCGGGGCAATCCATTAAGATATATCATGTTGTCTGTGTAGCTGGGAAAAAAAAAAAAAAAAAAAACAAGACAAAAAGCAGAATGTTTTAAAATGATACTATTTACTCATTGCATTTATTTTGGTGTCAGTTTCACAGAACTTAGATGAAAGGAGGTTGAAAACAGGTGCACAGTCTTTGTTTATTCCGTCATTAATACACACTCTGGCTGCAACCGCCATGTCATCATTCCAACAAGTAGTGACTGTGTTGAGTCAGATTCACAGGGGAATGTGTTCAGTGTACAGCACGTTTCAATCATAATCTCTTTATTGAGCAAAGAGAGCAACCAGGGGATTTGGTTCCACTCTGACATTTCACATCTGAGATAGTCTGGGACAAGTGTAGTACATATGAATGAGGGGTGGTTTTACGAGTTTAGCATTTTTTTACAGATGCAGGGAACCTCTGGATGCCTGTGCGGCGTTATCTTTGGAGATTTGTGCCTCACGTTCAACTTAGAGCTGATTCAACCGTGCACACAGAGGTTGAGATGACAGGTTTAACCCATAAACACCCAGTGCTACTTTTGTGTCAGTTCCCAAAAGAAATGTCCTTTATATCTGACATTGTTTATGTGATTAATCGCCATTTATTATAATATTATCCTCTGTATTTTCTGTTTTTGTTTTTTTTTTCAGTAAAAATCAGGTATTTTTCTATATTTAATTTCAACGCCTTATTAAAATAATCGCCCTGTCTTTTTTTTTTCAGATTTTTCAGGAAACACAAAAAACTGAATCATTTGTTGAATATATATTTACTAACAATCAAATTTTAATCAAAACCGTTATAACAACAGATGCCTATTGACATACAAACATCAAGGTCAGTCAAACATGGAACATGAGAGAATTAAATGACTTAGGGAGTTATTTAAATAGGGTGAGGATTTACTGATCATGTAAAATTATTAGACCATCAAAAGTCACCAAAAACATTGCTTATGCAGTCAAGTCCTAACTCCTGTGTGTATCATGTGACTAAAACAGACAGAAAAGAAAACACGGAATGCCTAAAAGCACTGTTTTTGTCAGTACAATGCCATAGATATTGATGTAAGAACTGAAGTGATTTTGGTTATTATCAAGAAAATATGGAAAATGGATAGATATCAGCTCTGAAATTAAACTACTATGAGCTATTTTTGTTGTTATCATTATATTTGTCTAAACAAACGTACCTTTAGTTGTACCAGGTATTAAAATGAACAAGAAACTGAAGAAAACAAACGCTGGTTTAATATTTTTTTGCAGATTGAATATGATTATATCAAAAATAAAGAAAACTGTCAAACATGAACCTTTTCAGCAAAATATATCAATAACTGAGCATAAAAAGAGTGTTTCCGTCCAATGTCATTGATCCAACTCTATGGGTTTTACTGGTGAATCGGTGTTGTAGAAGATGACGGTGTTTCCACAGTAACAACGAAACCTCTGAACATCCAAATGGGTCATGAAAAGATTATAAACTTGGTCAATTTCTTGTTCATTTTAATGCCTGGTGCAACTAAAGGTCCATTTATTTGGACAAATATAATGATAACGACAAAAATAGCTCATAATAGTTTAATTTCAGAGCTGATATTTCTCCATTTCCCATGTTTTCTTGATAATAACCCAAATCACTTCAGTTCTCACATCAATATCTATGGCACTCGATCAACAGTTCTTTAACCTTTTATATCAGTAGATGCTTTTGGTCATCGGTGGGTGTTTGGGTCTTTATGGGTTAAAGTGTTGATTCTGAGTTTCTTCTGATAGAGGCAGACCCAAGTCTCCTCCCATGTTGATGTAAGCTCATCCCTGGAGGGGGTGCCTTAGGTCTGACACCATTCCACAGAGGACTCCGACTGAGACGAGCCTTTTATGGGATGGATTTAAAGAGAAAAGCATGTCACACCTGCATGTTTTAATGCAGATGAAATGACAGAGTCGGGTGTTTTCTCTAAGGAGGCTCAGGGTCCTAAGAGTAAGCAGGAAAATGTTCCCCATGTGAGCAGTTAGTGTTGGAGAGTGAATGTTTCCATCCTGCTTTTATGCATGTGACACTAAACAAGCTAGTGGGAAGGAAACTAAAATCACTGGAGGCTGTGGTGAGAGATGGTCACTGAATAAGACCAGATAATAAGATACGATCATCCTGTATTAGTTCCGCACAGGGGAAATGTGTTTCAGCAGCAAAGAGCAGGAAAACACATAGAACACACAAAATACAGAATAAACACTAACTCATGAGGAAAGTAAACAGTAAAAACAAGAACAAAAACTACGAGCAAGGTTCACAAAGAATACATTGCACCTGCTAATTGCACGGGGAGTTTCACAGCATTTATACCAGCAATTTACCACAGTTTTTGCATCAATTCAGAAAGGTACTGGCACTAAGTAAGTAAAGTTTATTTATGTAGCACTTTTCACAGAAAGAATTCACAAAGTGCTTTAAAGTAAAATCAGAGGTAGGATACATAGAAAAAGACACACAGCTACATACACACACACACATAAAAACAAATTGTGATCGAACCCACACCTAACTAAAAGCATGTCTGAACAACAAGGTCTTCAGCCGCTTTTTAAAAGACTAAACAGAATTTAAAGTGCGATTCGTTGGGTTTTGAGTATGTTAGTGTTGAAGCTTACCCGCACACAGTGCAGCACAGCTGAGGCTTCAGAGGCGGACAGCTCCAGTGTGCCTTTTATGGAGCGAAACTTAAAGGGGACCTATGATGCTTTTCCACTTTTCAGAGCTCTTAATACTGTTGCATTGTTGGATATAAGTGTCAGTTGATAAGAAATTGTCAAAAAATGACGTTCAGGCATGAGCCGTAGATGTTACTTGGCATGTCTAAACTCGCTCTGTTCACAAACTTGTTCACTAAGTGATGTCACTTCGTGCCGGACTTTCCTAATATGGCCATGCTCACACCTACTCTCAGACTGGTTTCGCCCTCCCTCGCACTG
>JAQQZY010000001.1:26809302-26827618 GCA_030068375.1 Ostorhinchus rueppellii
TCATTTAATGAACAAAGTAATCAGTTCCCAGAAGCAGCAGTACCAACAGTCAGCAGTACCAATAGGTCCCGGCGGGCACCATAGCTGGGGAGATCCGCGAAAAGGGCCCGGTGCGTGTCCAGAGTCGCTGCCGCCGCCCACCATGCCCCTCCCCCTCCAACCAGCCCGCCTTCCGCACGGCGGCAGGACACCCTGTCTGCGGAGGCGCCCCTGCAGTCCCGCGTGCCGTGCCTCTGGCGGCAGGGAGAGGGGGGCGACAGAGGTGGCAAACCGCTCCCCCAGCCGTGGTTTGATTAATTTAATCAATAATTTAATTTAATTTTGATTTCATCAAAATTACTCATTATTGATGACTTAATTTCGCTATTTATGCACTGAAATCACGGCACAACACGCACGAAGCAGCGATCATGGGCGGTGCCCTGCTGGATGCCATCATCAAATTTCAATGCGTTGATTTGTCTGATGGATTTGTCTGGTTTTGCGGGAAAGAGTGCATGGCGCTTGTCAGGTTTTGCAGTGAAACGTGATATTTGACTGTGAAATGTGAAGGATTAGTCGGGTTTGCAACAAAACTGATTTTACTACTTTTTAGAGAATGGTGTAAACTGTACTGTGGTGCTCTCAGATCAGTACAATGTATTTGCATTTTTCTAACTGAATTCTTTTCCATATGTTCTTTTTCTTGGTGTTAAGGACAGGCTAAAACTAAATGTGACACCAAAAATCCATTCATTTACTTCCCAAACAGCTCAGCCCACCTGAGGGTCGTGGGGGTCCCAGAGTCTTTCTCAGTTACTATGTTAGATATCATTTGAAAGGAAATATCAACCTGAACTACATCAGTTCAAACATGGCTCAAATCTAAGGCTAACCTTAAAAACCTTATGAAAAGGGTAATGATTCATTATGAATCACCCCGATGCCAGTAGTGGGGTGTCAATGAGGCACCAAAATTGGGAAAATGAGTAAGTAAATGCCAGTTGTACAGATAAAAATACCTAAGCATTACTATTGTCATTTATGTATTAATTACAAACCAAATGCCATGTCTTACATTGAAACCATAAATCATGACCTGCTGTGTAATTGCATGGTGAAAGTTACAAAAGGTCATCTGAGTTGGCTCTAAGTAAACTCCGTGCACTCACACAACTCAAGTGACAAATCATGTGAGTCATTTAAGCGTCTGAGCTCCCAAAGGTGCTGATTGGAAAAGCTCAGCAGTGTCAGACCCCATAGTTAATCGATCAGATTTATGATTCTTCCTCTGATTCGGCACTGATGGATCAGTCTCCTCACCTCACTTATTCATATCTTTTATGTAAAACTCAAAAATGCAATAGATGAGATTAATTTCATTGAGAAATTAGGTCATTTTGCAGCGGGATGAGTTTGGGCTTTTTGCATTTGCAAGACTAGCAGAATTTTATTAAAAACTGAACTAAATTGCAGCATGAAATATTAAAATATAGTACTGTATGACATAAAAATCAAACAGTTCAGAACATCACTAAAAACTCAATAAAGTCTGTTTCAACAGTGTCGTGGGGTTGGTAGGTTTTTATATTTTACATCAACCCTGTTGCTTTTCCTCTGTTTTGTCTTTGTGAACACCCTGCCGTTAAATACCTGTATGTTTGTATCTGTGTTCAGTTCCCACAGCTCCTCCACAGGAAGTGGAAGTTATCGCCCTCAACTCGACCACTATCCGCTTCACATGGAACTCTCCACCACAGCAGTTCATCAATGGCATCAACCAGGGATACAAGGTAGGATGTGTGGACGTTCAAACTGTCAGCGATGAACCTCATCACAAGAACAAAACCACGCTTTGTAACATCTGACTTTAACAAGGTTTCAACAACAAATACGTAGTGAGAATAAACAGGTGCATGTGATGTATTTAAATATGTTCTGTTTATAAAAATGTTCACTTCACAAAACATTTTTAATCCTTTCAGTCTTCATGAACATGAGTGTGGACGGGACAGTAAAAGTAGCAGATGATCAAAAAGGGAAAAACATACAGTATAAAAACTAAATAAAAGCTACAAATGAAGGTAAAAGTAACCCTCTTTTTTCCAATCATTTAAGTTTTTAACAAATTTAACAAATGCACTTTTTTTGCTTCATTAAATCCAAATGTTCATCGTAGTTACTGACATTTTGGAAATCGAAACAAAAATAAATCGAAAAATAAAATGACAATTCCTCATAATAAAAATCTGTTCAATCTCATCATCCTACTTTTCTAACATCATCAGTCCCAGCCCAGGGAAAAACGTACCAAAATTAGAACTTTTATTAAATATGCAGTAACACGGAGATGGTGATATCCAGTATTTTAATAACACTAACGTCATGAGTCCAAGACCTTCTGACCAGACCAGAACGACTTGCAGGTGGATTTTTTTCTTGTTTTATGCATGATGTCAAATGAAAGCACATAATTTGTAAATATCTTAAAATATATTCTTAAATCTAATGGCATGTATACAAAAATTCTGTGACCTGTGGCAACACTGTAGATGAGAAGTTGAAGAGAGCAGTAAACCAGTCATATAAATTTTCAAAAGTGGCTATTTTTTTCTGAATATTAATACTCAGGAGGTTTTTACCTTCTTATAACTAATATGAAAAGTCTTTCCTCCTCCATGACAGTGTGATATGGTCCACTACACATGTGCAGCAGTCGCTCCACACTGAACTGTGCTATTTTTACACTCATTTTAATGCCTTGGCTAACAGGATATCATACGACAACAGATTTCTGTCTTATATCCCTTTTGCACCAAACTGCTTTCAGGGCTGCTTTGGAGCCCGTGTCTGACTTAGCACCGGGTCTTTGTTTTTCTACCACCGAAGCGCCGACCAAGCCAGTTCCATAGTGGTCCCAAACAGATTCCAGGCAAGAACCAACTTTGACCTGGGCTAATCAGGGGCCAGAGCTAAGAACTGATGACATGACTCTCATCTGCAATGGGCGGGGGTTACAGACCAAAACAAGAACAGCGAAAGCTCTGAACTGCCATTTTTAAAACTACAATTAGTTTTCTTTTAGTCTGAAAAAAGAAAGAATTATGGATGCTTTAAACAAGCAGCAGTGGACAGAGGAGGAGACCCAGTGCTTTCTGGCACTGTGGTCTTCATCCAAAGTCCAAGACGAGTTGGAGGGAGCCTCTCACACAAAGCCAGTTTTTGAAAAAATGCAAAGAGAAATGGCTGCTGTCAGCTACGACCGAACCTCGGACCAGCTTCTGAACAAATTGAAGATGTTAAAGAACGACTACAGGGACCAGAAAAGGCAAATTTGACGAAACAGGCCGGGAAAAAGATAGTGACATAATGGCATAGCTCTGACTTGGCTCCGCTTGGACTATGGAAAAGTAAACCGGTTCTTTGGAGGCACCAGGTTGGAACCAGTTAAGCACTGGTTCTAGCACTAGCACCAAACTAGTGCCAGGTTCTTTTTGGTGGAAAAAGGGGATTCAGGGCAGTAGTGAACAGAGGAGTCACTGAAGGAAACATTGACTTAGAGCAGGTTTAGCAGACTTTACATTTACCGCCAGAGTTTACATTCAGATAACCAGACTGAAACACACTGACCCCGTTTTCATTTTAGTTCAGGTGAAGTCCTTTTAAGATGCTCATAGATGGTTCAACATACTGAATATGGGAGTTTCTCTCCCACATATACCCCAAAACTGTAGACGCAGAGCATGAGTGGCTTGACAAGTTTTCTATGGTGAATTTTGTGGCTTTGAGGAGAGCACTACGGTGTGCTTAGCTTAGGTGTGAACAATATGTTAAGGCTTCTATATCAGTACCATTTAGAATTCCATAATGGACCTAAGGTGTTTTTTTTTTCTGTATTCCTTCATATAGACATGTTGTGGTAAAATTAGATGCAAATTGTGATTTTATTTGTAGCTCGCCAGTGATGTTCACATATATTTCAGTGTAGTAGCAGCTAATGAACATATCAAAGCCATGTAATTAAAAAACTAATCACAAAGTGCATAGAGCAAAGTCGAACGGCTGTATTATTTCTTCACATCCTTTTGGACTGGATGGATGGTACAGTGAGTGACCAGGACAGGACTGGCTGCATAACACGATAGGTTCTGTAAATGCCTCTGCAAATGTTACTTTTTCACACTTTAATTATAATTCTCTGTCACATTCAAATGTTTTCAATTGGGGGAAAAATGCATATAGCTCCTTTAAAATCCAATTAATTGAGCCTTTTCTTACAGATTAATTGTTGGCTGCAAGCTGTCTACTATAAAACCCTCCACATTGCATTTAAAGATGCTAAATAAATCCTTTCAGAGTGTGAGAATGAAAAGGTTTTGTGAAAAAATGCTGGACTTTGGCTCAGAGGTCATGTCCTTCGATGGACTGCTTTCGGTTTTGTTTTCCCATGCCATTAGCCAGGGCCAAGAGGGGGGTCAACTCCTGGAAGAAATGAAAAAGACGGAGTGACGAAGGTGACGGGTGGGGATGGCGGGGTTGGATTAAGTATGGAAAGCATAAGGAGGTGTTGTGAAAATAGGGAGCAAGGGAGCGTAGAGAAATAAGAGATGATAATAAGGAGGCTGCAGGCAGGATAATGGAGAACAGAGAAAGAGCACAGGATTGAATAGTGTGAGTGATCTATATGTAGTAGCCCTGGTATGTGATTTATTCTGCACTTCATTGTGGCAACCAACCCCTAAGGAACTGATTAACATGACAAAGAGAACACATCAAATTCTCGCTGTGCGTCACTGGGTTCATATGTGTGTTGGGAATGCGTTTTTTACAAAGAGAGAGGGAATGTTGGTGTCTTTGTTGGCTGATAAATACTATATGGCTTTGCTTGTGTTTGATGTGGCTCTGTGATGTAGTCTCTGTATACCAGGCGGCATCACTCCAAATCAGTAGAGCCTCTCACTGCACTGCAAGTGCGTCTGAACACGTGGCGCTGCGTCTTCGGCTATGTTGTGCTGGTTAGAGCGTAGTAGATAATGATATTAATTAAAAGAGGATATGAAGCAAAGCCTCATCTCATCTCGTCTCCATACAGATCAGTGACTATATACAATACCCCTAGTAATAGAACTCCAAACTGATGGCAAGAGCAAAAATCAAAAATCCTCCTCAGTTTCAAGTCTTCCATCTACACATCTATGACAATATCTTTCATCTTACCTCTGGCTTTTTCATGGTTGGGAGGGTAGTTTTATAGTGATATTATGATTTCTATCTAGTGCTATTTTCAGTTCAGAAATGAGGCCTATTCAGAATATCGGCCAACAGACTGTAATTCGCTCGGTTTCTAAATAATCCTTTTCTATACCAAAGAGACTATATAGAACATGAATTGACACAAGTGAAAAAAATAGCACTTGTGCACTTATCCCTGTGTAGTACTCTAGACTCAAGTGATGCACGTTGGAGATGAAATGTATTTGTTCAGGAAAGGGTAATCGTATATTAACAATTGATGCCATTAAGCAGTATATTGTCCACAATAACAGTGGGATCACAATAAACAGAACCATAATACATGATTCATTGCAGGACAAGGATCTACTCGACACCACAATATCTGAAAAAGATATGAAGCAATGAAGAGAAAGTGCTCATAGCCTTATCTTAGTCCCTTTGTGAAGTCAGAGTACGTATGATTTTGTAGTGATTGTTAGATAAACATGGCTCAAAGTTGGTTCCCTCTCAGTTCAGCAAATAAAGAAAAGAGCACGAGACTTTGCAGAACCCTGCAGGAAGGTTCTGAGTGAAGTACACACATCATCATGCACTGAAAGTCATAGTTGTTGTAGTTTTGTTTTTTTTGTCAGTGTAGCTCAATGTTGGAAAAAGTCCACCCTTTATCTCACAGATACGAGTCCAACAGTAGAGCAAACAGAAGAAACAACCAGAGTCTGTGTTCAGAGACTCTTGATGTTGTTGCTGTGTATAGCGTAGCGAAGATCTGTCAGACAATAGAAGTGATTAGGCCTGTTTCCACTGCAGGAACTTCAGTGTACAAACAAGGAAGTGGGTAAATTTACCGGAGCGTCCTCTCATTTGTCCTGTCTCCACTGCAGAGTTGGACCCGCTACTGATGTAATTAGTTATGATCATTGCGCGGCTGATTTGACGGTGGAATGCAAGCGGCGCCTGCACGTCTGCATCGCTCCACTTATCATACAATATTCTTTCTTTGTAAAAATTTGTTGATGCCCCCAAGATCTACTCTTTCCTACTCAGCTTTAAAAATGCTGCTTTTTTCCTATCCTGCTCTGGTGCTAGCCAATCAGCATCGAATAAACCTTTATGCTCCACATAGGAGTTTTCAGGGCCATTTGGAGTACCAACCCCCAAAGCCTGGGACTGTTAAACCCTTTCTCAGCTTTATGTTCTACTCCTACTAATGTACAGCACATTTTGGATCTGCTTCAGAATGTACATATAACTACAGCAAGCATCAGATGATAAAGATAACGTCAGCTAGCATCAGATGCTTGAGTTAGCTAGACCCATATTCTTCTACTGCATCTAAACTGTAATAAACTGACCATAATTTACAGCTGAAACTTTATTTTAACATGTCAGACCGGGCGTAGTTCAGCAGAAGGAAAAGCAGCCATTCGACCGTCTCTGGCAGAAATGATTTCGTGCTAATCAAAGGTCACTATTTTGGCTCGGTAGTGTTGAACTTTTTGGAGTTTTTTTAATGTTCTTAGGACATTTTAGTGACTTGCTCGGGAAGTGTATATATATCCCAAAAAAGGAAAATGAGAAAGACAGAACAATCTGAAAACCTCTAGAAACTGAAATATTCCCATGGTTTCCACTGATCATCCAGTTTACAAAGTTTTTTTTAGATGATGGTTGTGCCTGTAACATAAAGAACATGGTACAAAGGGAAAAATGCAGTATTAATACCAAACCTTCTGTTTTATTAGGGGTTAGTCACTGGTAACATTTACTGGTCAGACCTTGAACTGGATTCAAGTGATTACACAGATAAATGTGCTTCACACACCATATGCAAATGTCATAAAAAATTAACCTCGTAGGTTATTCTGAATCTGAGTTGCATAATGCTGTTTAAAACATGGCTCTAAAAGCTCATATTTCTACTTGTACAAACAAACAATATGTGTACCATATCAGTGTGTTGCCCATGGCTTATCTCTCATTATGAATATGTAAGTGTGTGCTTTCCACTGTTTGTTTTTGCTGGCTAAAGAAAAAGCACAAACCAGACGGCTATGGTTCTGAATATAAATCAAGACTCACTCTAGATTCAAATTAACCTTTCATTAGGAGTTAGTTGGACTGATGATCAAACTTTGTTTTTGTCCTCACATGCTCTTATGACTGATAATGGCCCACTAGCATTTATTTATGTTAAGTGGTACATCCATACGTAAACAAGTGCTTGAGTTTTAATATGTTTAGAATGCAGATAACTTTGCTGAAGCATAAAATATGAATATTGTTTTGGTTTTTGACAAACATGTACATATCATTTGGCAGGTTTAAATTTTAATGATGAACAACCCCTGGGTATTAACCTAATTTGATCAGATCTACTGTAGCCCCTAGTGTGTACAAACAAGTTTTGTTTCATAAATGCACTCTAAATAACATTTGGTAGCCTGAAGCTAATACTGCTGAGTCAAAATACTGATTAAACAAAAATAAATAATGAAAATATCCAGTGAGCAGAGTCGTTGAGGAACATTTTTGATGGTGTGATATTTTGAAGGGATAAAAATAAGGTTGAACTGATCTCAGCTCCAATAACTGTTTTTGTCACAGCTGATGGTCTGGCCAGAGCAGTCTCCAGAGGACGTTACCATAGTAACCATCACGCCAGAATACCCAGGGTCAAGGCACACAGGATTAGTTAGCGGACTCAGAAAATTCACCTGGTACTATGGCTCCACCCTCTGCTTCACTACACCTGGAGACGGACCACGCAGTGCACCCACCCTGGTGCAGACTCACGAGGACAGTGAGTACACACACACACACGCTTCCACATACTTCAGGAACTACCCATTGACTTACATTCATTTCATGGAGATTTACCCTAACCTGAATCATAAATTCAGCATCCATAAATGCCTTACATTGTGGGTCCACCTTCATACAGGCTGTGTATTCCCATAATATGACTCTAATCATCTTGAATCAAAGGCAAAAAAAGCACAAATATCCATAAAATTATCTGTGCATGAGTTATTATGCATCTACAGACATTCATTTTCAGTGAAGAGTAGCACTCAAAGGGGCCAGCCCTGCTTCCATCACCCCTGTGCTATCACAAATTAGCCTCTGTTGTTCCATTGATTTCACATTTTATATGTGAAGAAATTTACATGTATTGATGTTTTTGTCTTCACCCACTCTCTCTTCTCTCTCTACGTCTGGTTTAGCACAAGCATTGTAGTTTAATAAATTCCCAAAATGAGTCAAATTTGTGAACATCAAACCCCTAATCTGCAGTGTCTTGAGCTCTGTGTCAAAAAGCAGCCTTAGTGAAACCTCTGAGTTTGTTATCCCTGAGGGAATGCCTGAGTTTTCCATTTCAAAGAAAGAGCCCAGTATCCTGCTCACTGGCAAGTTTTACACAACAAATCCTGAGCTGCTGTGTCTTCAAACTGGCTCGCACACTGCTTCATTTATTCATTCACACAGACGACATCATGGTGCATATACACACACATTTATTAGCATAGATGTTAGGAAACAGAAAACACATTTGTCTTTATTGTCTGTTGGTTTAATATTAGGTTGTTAGCCAACTTACTATCAACTTTATTGTTCTAATGTGCTGCAGTAACACTACAATCTCTCACGTTTACATATCACACAAAACAATAAAAAGACCATGCCATAGACACTACATGCATATGATCAATTAATAAACATCCCCGTCATGTTTATCATACACTGGCATTCACAGAAGTAGGACAATGATTATAGTAAAATACCCCTTAAACATGCTGTTTCTTTATTGAATATATGTTTATTTATTCAGGGGACAGTGCACATCAATCAACACACTGTAAATGTGCCGGCATTAGCCAAAGGCTTGATTTTCAGCTGTTGTCCCTTGGCCAGATGTTGCATTATCCAGTAAGACAACAAAGCAACAAAGTTAGCCCTGGGAAAGCAAACAGCACAGAGTAAAGTCCTAGAGGAGGGACACAGGCAGCATGCAAAACAAGACGATGTAAAAAATAAACAAATAAATAAGAATAATATAAGACATAATTATACAAATAAGCTTTACACCAAATCAGGAAAGCACCAGGCAAAAATACAGCAATGCAACAAATGGATTTAACACACTGCTTTACAAAGCTTAAAAGAATCCATGTGAAGGAGAGACCAATTACATGACAGAAATGACAAATGTAATGTGCAAAGGAATAATAAAAATCACTGTATCGTATATTTATTGAAAGTGTGTTCCAAAAGTGAACAATGTCAGGCCCAAGGATGTTTTCCTCTTGGAACCAAAATCTTCGCTCTTCTGGAATGTGTTAATTATCTTTAATGTGGTAAATGGAATAGATTCTAAACCATTAAAAATGATGGTTAAATATATGCTTCCAGCAAAGGTTTTTCATTTTTCTTTCCAGCGGTAAAGGAATTATGCTTAATGCACAGCTCCACAGAGTGAAGAAACGTGTATTAGCATCATCTGAAGGCAATAATGAAGGTGTGCTGACATGTTGTGAGGTCTTTCCGTATTTTCTTATCAGTCTGATACACAATTCTATACAATAGCACTCCCTGTTTTCTCTTAGGCTTGTACTTTTGTCTTTTTCCTCTTTAATCTTTTGTTCTTCACTTCTTCTCTCATTCTGCTGTCACTGTTTCCATACTGCTTTTTTTTCCTTTTTTTTTTTTTTAACAAATCGATTCATATGTTTTCAGGCACACTGGTATTTATAGCCTACTGGTCCATGGATAAACATAATAGCTGCCACTCCCAGATGCAAGTACACATGCACAAAGTCGTATTGTCAAATAAATACAATAGCCTATAGGCAGACAGACAAGCAATTATTACCAACCAGCAATTATCGAGTGGGAAAGGGATATTAGGAGCCATGGGTGCATATGAGTACACACATACACACTCACACAGACACACAGCCGTGGACAGGTATTGATTGGGTGCTGGGCGTGTTGCAGGGTTAACGGTGGGTGTAATTCTTGCTTGATGATAGCTTTGTGTGTGTGTGTGTGTGCGCGTGTGTGTGTGTGTGTGTGTTATTGAATGCCTCAGATGAATAGCTTAATCGCTCTGCAGGGAAAGGGGTTAGAGAGCCTTGGATGAAATGAGAAATGTCAGGCGTGTGTGCACCTGAGTGTGTGTGTGTGTGTGTGTTTTAGGGGAGGGGAGGAGTGAATGTGATTAGGTAGTGTGTGAAGATGCAGAGTAGCAGGTAATAAGTTATTAAGACAGGAAACAAGTGTTTGTAAAGAAGGACGGTTTTTGGAGAATCCTAACCTGGTTAAAATATTTTTTTTGTTTGTTTTTTTTTTTCAGCGCCTGGGCCTGTTCGCCAGCTGAGCTTCACTGAAATCCTGGACACATCACTTAAAATCAGTTGGGCAGAGCCTGAAGACAAGAATGGCATTATTATTGGTAAAGACTTCAACGGCATCCAAAACCTCTATAAACATCACTCACCTACTCACTCTATGTTTACCCTATAATCAAGAACCTTTCATTGCAACTTGGCATTTGTTGTCCCACTCATGACTACGATGAGGAAAGTCTAAATCCAGTCAAGTCAATAAGTTTGCACATAGTTATTACAGTATGCACTAAAAGCCCCAATTTTTTTTAATTTAACGTTGTTTTCCTCTTGAGAACAAATGCTGAGTGAATAATGACTATTTTTTTTTAATCAAGAGTGAAAATTGTTCTCTTAAGCAAAGCAACAATACAAAATAAATCATGTTCCTGCAGTTTATTAAAAAGTGTTAAAAAATCTGAAATTGAAATCAGTTACAGAAGGGAGCACTAAAATGAGAGCGTAGCATTAAAATCTGTGGTAATTGTCTGAGATTATTAATAAATGATTTAAAAATTGTATGAACTTTGAAAACATTCTTGCTGTATTTTTTTAATAAAGTAATTCACATATTTATGTATTGAATAGTACGCAATCTATGCTCAAACCCAGCAAAGTCAAAATTAGCTTGCTAGCTGATCATAGCTAACCTTAGCTAGCAAGCTAAACGTGACTTGCTGAATTAGTTAGGATGAATCATTCCTTTATCACATCCTTTTATTTATTTTAATATGCGGTTATTCTTCATTACCCACATACTAGGGAGTGCAAACCAAACATCGAAAATTATTTTAATGATGGTCTTTATGGCAACAGATAATTTTGTGAAGAATACATCTTCATATTAGCATTTAGCCTTGCTCAGCACTAGCATTTACATGAATATCTGTGTTGCGATATAATGGCCTGTTCATTTCTTTCTTCTACTTCCAGCCTGGGTTGTAAGCACTGCTTGGTTGAACAGTTATAAACACAACTAGTACTTACGACGTGTTCATTTTGGTTCATTTTAAATTCCTATTTATTGATGTCTTAAAAAGGTCTTTGGAAGTACTGATGTTGATTTTTTTCGATGGCACAGGAACCCTGGTTCTACTTCCTCCAGTATCCTCCATCATGTGCCTCCTCTGTGTCTTCCTACATCCATCCTCCTGATGGATCTGTACAACTGATTCGTCATCAGCTAATCCCTTCTCTCTGCAGCTTGTCTTCTCACATTATCTCCAACATGCCCCAATCCCACGCCTCCGAACTCCCAGAGTGTTGTGTATGTGGGGCGTCGCAGAGTTCAAACCCACCCCCCAATTCATTTTGCCTCAGCACTCTGAGACTCTTCTTGACAATGGTGCTGGAGAACATGACAAGCTGCTGTGATTACACTATAGTCATTATGTGTGTCTCTATTGACATGGCTGCACCAAGTCCATGAATTCATCAAGCACCTAAGTCACAGGACCGCAATCTAACAGCACAAGGCTATAGCAGCTTTACAATCGCCGTCCATACTCTGAGAAGTGAGAAAATGGTTATTCAGTCAAGGTCACCTTGTACATTTAGTCTTTTCTCCTCAACCTGCTTTTCATCCAGCACCTGGTGAGCAGGGAGACAGATGAGGGACCATTCACTCTCTCCAGGGCTTTACACACAAGTGGCCTCACACAGGCACACACATCTGAAGGTGGTGGAGTGTGATGCATGACTGTGAAGATGCAAAGGGACAGGTTTTTGACTGTAGTCTCCCCTCCCACACTTTCCCCCTCCTTTTTGGCTCTGCATCCCTCATTATGTTTGAGTGTGCTTGTGGATGAGTGTGTTTGTATGTGTGGACATGTCTGGTCAGGTCTATACACATTTACTCACCCAGCATCCTCTCTGCATCCCACAGGCTATGTCTTACGGTGGGAAGTGCCCGGGGTAGAGTCAAGCCATGGGGAGCGTTCTCTATCTAACTCCACCCTGAAGTACCAGCTGACCGGCCTCACATCCACCACCTTGTACACACTACAGGTGGCAGCGCTTACAGCTGCAGGAAAGGGAGCACTTACATCTGCCACCATCTCCACCGGGGTTCCACCAGGTACAGAAAGCACACATAACAACAGACAGCAAACACAGCTGGAAAGTATAGCTATTGCTAAAATATCTTTTCATGTAATACCACTGACAGCTGCTACATACTGGCTTCAGGAAAACTGATTCCAACTGATACACTCATAAAAAACTGCTCTGTGGAAATAATAAGTCACCATTTTTTTTGAGTTGTCACTGTGCCAATTTGCTTTATTTGGTCCCTCTATGAAGTGCATTGGTAGTTCTTTTATAAATTGTTCCTCTGTTAGTGAAAGTTTGGAGCTACAGGAGCAGAAGGCTTTGATGTTTGCCCTATGGGATTTGATTGAACGGTGTGATTGACAGCTCACTTGCCTGCTGAGCTGGACTTTCAGAAATTCTGTTTATTGACTAAAAAGAGCTTTTTACCTTGACAGACAGCTCTCCTGTAGATGTGGTTAAGATGCAAACCTGAGGCTTCAAAACACCAGGGCATCACATTAAGGACATCGCATCATCCCACAGCCAATAAAAATACTGTCAGGGATAATGTAAATTAGTTTTGGGATGAAAAGGGACAGGAGCTGAGAGAAAGGCTTCAGAAGTTACAACCAATGATACTGGAAAAAAAAAACTGTCTACATGTTTGGTACTACACATAAGTAGTACTTGACAACATGGACATATGTGCACGTACATGAGCATCATTGCCACTTTTGACTCTCCCAGTTCTACACAATGACAAAACACAGATTAAAGTCAGACCCTGAGCACCGATCCCACAAAGGCCACAGCTGCAACAGAGAAACTCAGCCCAGTTCAATAAGATGCCTGTTAGTGCTACAAATGTCAATGACAGAAAGTTTGATGTTCATGGTAATGGTACTGTTGCTGTCATTTTTCAACACAAGGCTGTAGTGGTTAGCACTTCCACCTCACAGCTCGAGGATTCTGGGTTTGATTCTCAGTTCAACCAAAGCTTTTCTTTATTGAGTTTACCTTTTCTTTCTCCCTGTCGCATGTTTTCCTCTGGTTTCCCCCACCGTTAAAAACAGATACATATAGGTTGAGTGCCTTCAGTTGTAGCTCACTGCTCCTAACGTGTGCTATGTGCTAATGCTAGGGACTGTGTGACAGAACCTGGTACCCAGTACTAGTTTTTTTGGTATCGCCTCTGCCAAGGTTCCAAAATGGGGGAACCAATACTAAAATGTGACATGTGAACACTGCAGACCACTGATGGGCCGAGTTGTCTCTGCATCATTACGTCATCAATGTGCAACCTGCCATTGTTAAAAAACTAGATTCGGAGGGTCACAGTAAATATACTGGTAGGTTAATCAGTCCACAGAACAATATGATGTAGTCCACAAAACTACACCGTGGTCAGTTGAGGAGGTCCAGACGTTTCTGTCCTTTGGTGGCTGATGAACAAAGTCTTCTTTTCCTCTTCATCTTTGTTTTTATCACCAGCTGTGTCGCATTGTATATGATGTCACAGAAGTTACATGCTGTGTCACTATGACGACCAGGTACACTACGTTGTTATTATCCTATAAAGGAAACAGTCTCCAGGAATAGTACCTGGTACCCAAGTGGAGTCAAGCTGGTTCCATGTAGTGGAAAAGCAGCATTACACCCTTCATAAACCTCACCTTGGCTAAGGGACCCCTGCTATTCTACTGTGTTTCAATTTTGGCCCAGGGTGCAAACTGATGAAGAGAATAACACGACAGATAATTAACATTAAAACATTATTGTCATTTTTAAATTAAATTTGGAGTAAAAATAGCTCTATAAAGTGTGATCATGTGAAAACACCACAGTGTTAAATATTTTTACAGATTTCATTCTTAATTTTAACACTGAATTGACTAGAAATAACTCTAATTCTCTACTGCAACTCTGCCAACATTTTGAGTGGGGCCAAATGTTATCTGAAACAGAGTTAAGTTCAACTTTCTAAGAGTTAAATTGACGCTGTTTTTTTACTGTGTACTATGTTATCAAGTCAGCGATGTGCTGTATGAGTATGGGTCTTTGTTTCTTATAACAGATAGGAGTCTGTGCCTACACATTGCTTACTTTCATCACACTCATATTTTCTTTGTATGTAAAGGAGACCTGACAACTCTTACACCGCATGTCCACTTTCTTATGCGCTTACATAGACAGGAGTGAGTTTTATGGTTGTGACTCTGTGTGTGAGGATAAGTTAACTAACAGTGGAAGGTTCTAACCTGAGCAGCTAACTGTGTCACTGTGAACCAGCAGTATCAGCTCTGGGATGTCACCCACCGTTCTCCTAATGGTTCCCACACTCAGATTTCTCAGCCATAGAGGTAGATACTGACACTCTCAACATGTTGGTGTAATGTAGAAAAAAAGTTGTAATAAATCCACACATGGACTGTCACCTCAAACCTCAACATGTGTTACAAAAAAATAATTTTCTACCTTTTATGTCATGACCGATACTATCGTAATTAGTAAGTATAAGGAGTGTGTGAGTTAAAGTTACATGTTCTGATCATATTTTGTTACAAAATCAACTGTTTTCACAAAATTTGAGTTTTTTCGGAGACCTGAGCTTCTTCTCCCATAGGAGGAATTATGTGTGTAACCAAGTAAATATGACTGATGAGCTCTTGCAATGTCATTGTCTTTCCTCAGGCTGATAAGTGGCTGTTACTGTGCATCCATGAATCATCACCCACACTACTCACACACATTCATATCCACAGTTACACACAAGAGTTAGTCATTTACACCTTCTTAGAGAGCAATTCGGTGTGTAGTTTGTTTGGGCACAAAAGGTGCACGCTAGCTCGCCCAAGACTTTTGTGTATGTACATGATGAGTTTGTATGATTGGACCAAGGCCATTATTAGTGCAATCATTATTAGTGCTGATTAACTGTAAATGGCAAAGCAGAGGGAGCACACTGATGAGAGAGAGAGAGAGAGAGAGAGAGCAAGAAACAATCAAAGAACAGGACTGAAGAAGGGAGAGCAGATAGAGGTTCATAATGAGGGAAGAACAGAGAACATGAGAAAAACGCAGTCTCCGAAGAACAGAAAAGACCAAAGGAAGTCTGAAATGGACTGAGACTCAGATAGGAAGTGAAAGAAGAATGGAAGAAAAACCCCAAACTCATACAGCAGAATTTTTGTCCGAACATTTTCTGATTACTAATTTATGAATGAAAGCAGAAAAAGTGAAAGCAAGATGGATACAGACAGTTCTTAGATTCAGAGGTTACTCATTAATTCATGAAAGCAAAAGACTGAAGGAAAGACGGAGGACGGAAGATTAGGAGAGAGAACTAAAGAATGAGCAAAGTGAGTGGGAGAGAGACAGAGAGAGATCCACAGAGTATAGATTCTTGTCTTGTTTATTTATTCATGTATTCATGCAGTTGAGAGAATCTTGTCATTCATCTGAGCAAGGCAGCTTGTATCACCATTTCCACATTATAGTTCTTACAAGTTTGCTGCGTACACCTCCAGAGCGATGGCAGCTGATGGCTGTAATATGTTTTTGTCTTTACACATGTTCTGTACATTCCTATACTCAAAGCAAATATTGCCTGTTTTTTTTTTTTTTCTGTAACTGCACTCATTCATATTATATAGTCCGCTTACAATATAAATCCTCTTCTGATATTCTACAAAATCTCTTCAATGTGCTCTGTTGTGCTGTTGCGCTTTTACTCTTTACTTTTTCATATCTGTATTCTGCCATATTCAGCAGATATGATGCTTGTGATGCTGCAGTCGAGTTGAATGGATTACAGCAGCTCACACTAGAGCACTTACAGCATCCACAGATACCAAGTATTAACTGAACTCAGGAGAAGAGAAGTGGCAATAAAAGTGGGTCTGAGGGGCTAAGTCTTGTTGTGAATGAGCAAAGCAATTTATAGCAAATAGGATCGAGATGATGTTTGATTATCTAGATTTCATTAACAGGAACAAGCTGTCATATATTTCATCTGTTAGGATATGTTTAACAAAACAGGAGTTCAGACTTCCCTCCCCAGCAGCCTTCAAATGCGCTGTCTGCTCGAGCAGCGCCATTTCAATTCACCACCTGTCACTGAAGTGGTCCGTTCACAGGCAGCTGTAAATTGTGAGTGGCGCCTAAAAAGCAGAGGTGTAAAACTTCCATTGAAATATCTAGCCATGGTTGAGGTGTGCGTACAAATGTTTTGATTCTCCAACATGATTTATTTTTCTTGTTAGTAAAAATCTCACAACTTGAAGTTAAGTGTTCTTCCTTGTTTGCTGTTGACCAAAAGAAATGATGTGATTTTAAAACCTCTTCAAATTTAACTTGAGGTACTAACCTTCAAATATGAAAAGCTGAGAACCGCCTTTTCAAGTGAATGAGAGAACAGCAAAGGACAAAATGAATTGAGAAAAACAGGGCTTTGAATGTGTTACGCCACAAGATAAATATTCTGCTCATCACTGCTTTAAATTATGCATCCAGATTGAATGTGTTCAAGGTCATTTTTCCTTCAATTGTGCAGGACTACTTTTTGAGTGTTGTTAGACTGCATCTGGGGAATGTTAGTTAATAAACACTGGAAAAACATGTTTTATCATGGCCTGATGATGTGTTTAATTCGTGAAGACCCAGCACTACTTTTGTGTCACTTCCCAAATGAAATGATCTCTATATTTAACCTTTCTTAAGCCATTTATCTCCATTTATTATAATATTTTGCTCTGAATTTTGCATTTTATCAGTATAAATCAGGTATTTTCCTATATTTAATTCACTGATCATGTAGATGTTCATAAAAACTCAAATTAAAGTTGAGGGTTATTACATCAGAAACAAAGAAAACTGAAGAAAAAGTGACTTTTATTATTATTATTATTATTATTATTATTATTATTATTATTATTATTAATTGAACATAAACCCAGTGTGTCCATCCACTGTCATTGATCCAACTCCATGGGTTTTACTGGTGAATCAATGTTGTAGAAGATGACAGTGTTTCCACGGTAACTACAGAGCTTCTGAACGTCCAAATGGGTCATATCTGATGACCATGAAAAGCTGAATAACTGCATTTTACACCAATTATTTACATGGATTGATAGGATTAGTGGATCAGCAGGGATTAAACAGTCCCATCAGTTTTTGCTTTTGGTCTCCGGTGGATGTTTGGGTCTTTATGGGTTAAACTGCTGAGGGCATATTCAGCTCATATACTGTTGAAAACTGTGAATCATGAATTAATGTATTTTATTTATGTGAATTCTTGAGCACAGTTCAATATAAAATAAATAGAATCACAGAATAATGAGAATTTAATAGTGAAAAGGTTGGCAATCCCACAACCTTTCCAGCCAGCTCGATGCACAGACAGACACATGACAGACAGATGGACAGAGGGTGTTGTCACCTCTCAGTCCATACAGGAAACATGATTTGTTCTTTGCATGAACAAGAATTTTCCTGTCACTCATATTTGCTCATATTTCAATTTAAAGACAGTGATTATAGATGTATGTTTAAATTGTTATAAAATATAAGGTTGATTTACATTTTTAATCAAATATTACATTTATTACATTACATTTATGCATTTGGCAGACGCTTTTATCCAAAGCGACTTACAAAAAAGAGGATTAACAATCTAGCCACATAGA
>JAQQZY010000001.1:26827718-26851905 GCA_030068375.1 Ostorhinchus rueppellii
AGTGGGGGTAAGTGCTAGGACAGGAGGTACTCTCTGAAGAGCTGGGTCTTCAGGAGCTTTTTGAAGATGTGCAGGGATGCTCCTGTCCTGGTAGAGCCTGGTAGCTCATTCCATCAGCGTAAATACATTTATGTTTTTTCCCAAACATTCATCATCTGTCTGTTTTACTTCATATTTCTGCCTTGGTTCAAGTAGCTGCATAACTACTTTTAATGGAATTAATGAAGGAAAAATGTAGCTAACCTTCTGTTATGTTAAAGAAAAACACGCATTTGTTAAAGATGAAATCTTTTTGATCATCTGTTCCATGCAAAGTTTTATAGTTTTATAACAGGAAGTAGTACTCTTGCACATGTGTGGAACAAATCAGGTTTGCAGTATAGATTGAGTGGTCAGACAGGCAGTGGAATAACCTTTTGTCATTGAAATTAATTGCATATTTTTTTTTAATTTTTTTTTTAAACCCAATATCCGAGAGTTCACAAATATTTATAAAGAAATTAATTTTTAATACTGTTTGATGTTTTCTATTTTCTGTGCAAGGGTGTAAATTACATCATTAAAAGGCTGCTGCCTGAGATTTCCAGGTGTTTTTTTTTTTTAAATTATATTATATTTATTGGCTTTTTTCTTTTTTTTTTTTTTTTAATCAATACATGTACAAAATCCAAATCCCACCCTATACACTCACACACACAATCACACTCGTGGGGGAGCGGTATAAATCAGAGTTGTCAAAACCACTTGTCAAAGTTGTAGAAAAAAAAAAAGAATAGATACGTACTGTACATAACGCTGTGAACAGTGCATTACCATCCATAGATACTTGTTAAATGCAATTAGTCCATACTGGGAATGTAGAGAACTGAATCAGACTGAGTCCAAGTGATGCAATAAGGACGCCCAAGATTCTTCCCATTTGTGTTGAGATTCCAGATTTCCAGTTTTAATGTGGCTCAGGCTGCTTCTAAATAAAGTTTTATCCACTGATGTTGGTGTTAAGCAGTAGAAACTATTTTCATCTGCTGCGTAAGTGATGCTATTGCTTGTTTGGGGTGATTTTCCATGTGGTTTAAATCAAATTATTACCACTAATGATCGATAAATATCGCATTTGTGTGTACTCTTTCCCAGTTGGGGAAGTCCTCTAATGTTTACTTCGTATTTTCCTGGCAGTTATCATCACTGAAATCACATTCATATTCATAGATTTGGGCAAAACGTTCGGGAGGTGTAGAAACTTTCCTCTTCTGCTCTGCAGCTTTTCTTTCTCCACAGTGATGGCAGTCGTTCAGTGCTTTTCTGTCTCATTGTTGCCAGAGGGATGGAATAATGTTCGAATAAGAATGGGTCAAAAATAATTTGTGATGCTTGCAGCCTGCTAAGACGTTTATAGGCTCTAATGGATTTTAGTGAACTGTGCATTTAATTCACCTCTCACCTCTCCCTGGTGTACTGATTTATCCGTCCCTATTGTATTTTCAGTGTCGGAAGAATAGAATGAATTTCTTTGACCTCCTGAGATATACAGTTAAAGCATAAGCACTGGTACTTTAGAAAAATGTACATTTTTTTCTGTGACAAGTCTTTATTTGTCTCTTTATGACATTGTGGTGTGGGCATTAAAAATGAAAAGGAACTGTGTATAAATTATATGCTATGCTTTGTTTAAAACCTTTATCTTAAGTCATTGTTGGAAGCAATTATAGTGTATTAGATATAATCCGACTATCATTTTTTTTCCTGTGGTTTATTGCTTTAATCAATTAGTCTGCATTGATTCTAATAACTGTGGATTGTCTTTTCTCTTCATGAAAGCTGTGATTTTCTGGTCCTTTTCCGCTGCAGGCAAAGGAAAGTGTGTCCAAATTAATGCTTATGGCAGTCAGAGGTGTTTATAGTGTAAGATAATTGTGTATTTCAGTGTTAAAACATCAATACAATGTGCCAACTATTATTTCCTTTTTGCTATTACACAGAATTTTGTCAAACGTACAGTACTGTGCAGACGTTTTAGGCAGCCTGTAGGTTTGTTTTCAGTGTTGAAATGAACGTCTATATTTATTTCTCAGTCTTTTTTTTCTTCAGATGCAACAAGAAAATAAAGGAAATATATGCACCTCCTTAAAAGACACACAAAAAAAATGGAACTGAATGGGTTCTTAAGGTTAAAGTTAGTATTTAGTGTGACCCCTGACCTCATGACAAGTCCCCATGTGGACAAGTTTTTCACAGGTTTACTTTAAAAAAAAAAAAAAAAAAAAAAATCCACTGAAAAGGACATTATATACAAAAACAATAATGATAATTACTGTATCTGAAAAAACTGTTGCATCATGCTGTTTCCAATCAAATGGTCAGTACTTACATAGCACTTTTCCACACTTTTTATGGTTCCCAAAGCCTCATTCATGCACACACTCATATGCTGGTGGGCGGCTGCTGCCATGCAGGGCATGCCAGACCTGACCAGGACCAATTAAGACTGTCCACTTCAACATGTGGACAGTCGGAGGCAGGATTTGAACCACTGACCCTTCCATCATTGGACAACTCACTGTACCAACTGAGCCACAGCCATCCCATAGTTAAGGCAATCCTTTAATATAACATGGTGAACTAACTGTGTGTTTAATTACTGGGTCTCAGCAGGATATTCCAACTTTATGGGCTAGCCCTTGTTTTAAGATAAGATATGATATTCCTTTATTCGTCTCACAAGGGGAAATTCCAAATTTACAGCAGCAAGAGTGGAGCACAACAAAGCGCACAAGTGCAAAAACAAGCTCAATTGTTTGCATTGTTTACAGCTGTGCAAGTGCTGAATATGCCACAGGTTGGATAAGGGAGATACTTATACATACACCTATACACACATATCTACACACGTAATTATATATAGAGAAATTGTACTGATTATACATGAGTTTGGTTTATTGCATTGATTATTTGGAGCAGTTTCTGTTGTGAAACCCGACAGCTGCAGGAAGGAAAGACCTGTGATACCTGTGCTTCACATACACATTTTTGTATAATAGATGCTTAATACAAATTACTTTCCTCTTTATTTTTCCTCTGTAGAACTTCCTGGTGCACCATCTAACTTGGTGATCTCCAACATCAGCCCTCGGACCGCTACACTCAGGTTCCGTCCTGGTTCTGATGGCAAAACAGCAATATCGCAGTGGATTGTAGAAGGACAAGTGCGTGTTTCTGTGTTTTATTGTTTCTGGTGCTTCGGTGATGCTCGCTAAAAGTGACTGACAGCAGGACATGAACTCATATGACATATGACTCTTGAACAGGTTGTGAAGGAGGACGGGAAGGAGGAGACATGGAAAGTTGTTTACCAGAAGGACAATCAGCCTGATGCCGACTCACTGGAGATCCCCAACCTCACCCCGTTTACGCAGTACAGGTAAGCAGCAGTCACACCAAACACAGTGCTCTGCCACATACACAAACATGTTCACACACACCCCACTCTCCAGCAGTTTCTGCAGTACTGCAAGACTCAGGTGAAGTTGCTGTAGATAAATCACAGAGACACAGAGAGAGACAGTTCCATCTAAGACTTTTCTGTTTGTCAGCACCTTCACAGCTGCTGCATGCAGATCCTTATTACCATCCCGCAACTAGCTAGAGGGAAGAAGAGGGGAGAGGCAGCAGAGGGATGAGGGCAGGGTAGAAGAAAGGTGATGAGAGAGCCAGAAGGACAGCATCAGAGACAAAAGCGATGAGGAAATAGAGAAAGAAGGAGGGGTGTCTGTAATCCCTTCTGCTGTGGAAAACCTGCAGTTTGTAAATGTAATCTATTGCCAGCCTGGACAGCCTACAACTGTTCCCCCTCTTTCTTTTCCTCCCTTTCTTTTTCTATCTCACTATCTATCTATTTGCTGTATTTACCAGTATCTGTGTATCTTTGCCTCTTGCTCCCTCTATCTTTACATTCATCTGTAATGGGATTGCAGTGTGCGTGCTTCTGTGCACAAGTATATGTTCACAGGGATTATATTGTCACAGGCAACACCACTGGGACATTAGATGAAGTGATGCACTTGTCTGTGTTTCTCATCCGCTGTTTTAAGTCCCTCTTCACATCCTACCCTCCGTCTCCCAATGCAGGGAGCAGAACTTGTAGTTGTAGTCTCTCAGACAAGCTCACATGTTCCGTCACTTAAGGCTGTTGTATGTGTTCATGTAAAAGCAACAAAAAGAGCAGATGTTCCCTTGTGGCTGGGTGTGTCAACAGGTTTTCATATGTATCAGGTCTCTTTTTCTGTGTCAGTGTCATCTTGGGACAACTTAACAGAACAAAAGAGGCCTTTTCAGAAATTACACAGTTCTACAGCTCAAGTCTACAATAGATTTGATTTGATACGGAACCGCAACATGATACAATCCAGAGTGTGAATAAGACTTAATAAATATGAATAAAACTGATCATTTCTCCAATTGTCATCAGCAATGGTTTTGGAAATAATCCCATGATCCCACACAATGTGAGACTGATCACAACTCCATAAGCGTCAGAAAATACATTTGGTGGAATTAATGCTGCTCTTGTTGTGTTTTGGGGAGTCATTCCAACAATTTAATATTGCACCTTCAAAGACACAAAAATAGCAACAGGCAAGATGGTACTGTAGACTAATAATAATAATGATATACTTTATTTATATAGCAACTTTACAAAACAAGGTTTACCAAGTGTCTACAACGATAAAAACAAACAGAAAGCATAAAAATAAAAGATTAGCAGCATCAATAAAATAACTCATAGATGAAACAATAACCGTAAAACAACATAAAAAGTGAAATAATAAAACAAGTGGCATAGGAAGGTAAGAAAGAGGACCAGAGGAGGGATTTCATAAGAGATGTAAAGCTACAGTAAACTGAAATCAGGAAATACCAACCCCTCTTCTTGCCGCTCTCTCTTTTTTCTCCTAAATATAGAATGACACTGTTTCATCCATCTAAAACCAAATATCATAGGTACAGGATCTGCCACGTTGCTTTTGTGAAAACACCACAGGGTTTGTACAGATCCACAGAAGACGTCTGATTGGCCCAAATCTCAGTGACTGTTTCCTGACATTATCAGACTCCATTTTTAATCTAATGCTTATCAATGTTGCAAACCACTGTTGCTGTATAGAGACAGAACAGAAACATTGAATAATTCATGGTAAGAACAACCCAAATGACATTCATTGGCTTGTGATTAGGGTTAAGAACAACCAACTTTAAGCACACAGGCATGCACAATTTATTGGTCCATACTGGCCATTCCCTAAGAAAACTATTCCCAAACATAGTGTAAAAAGTTTTTTTTGTTTTTTTTGTTTTAAGTGAAGAATAGAATAGAATCTTTTTTTGTCAATACAAGACAATGTCAGTGAAATGGGTGCTGTGATTGTGCAAAAACAGGTGTAAATAAAATTTTTAAAAATACTAGTATAAATAATAGTAAAAATAACAATAGAAAAAAAGAATCCAATATACAGGAAAACAATATACATCACCCAGTCAGAGCCAAAACTTTTACTCTATCAGAACGCGTCGTAGACACAACAGAACTCATGAAGGTAAGAGAAATAACACATCGAGCATTATTAAAGAATAAAAGAATTGGTGTTGGAAGACCACAGGATACTAAATAAATGTGCTTTCAGAAGCAGACTTAGTCATCTTCCTGTTTCAAAGATCCCTGATGGCAAAAATGGAGGGTTTTGTTGCTCATTACAAGTAAACTACATACCGCCGATGCAGCTGACTCGCATCAGTCTGTGCTGGACTTTTCCTTTAACTGTGCTTCCTGTCTTCCCCAGGTTCAGGATGCGACAGGTGAACATTGTGGGCTCCAGTCCTCTGAGCACCCCCTCCAGGATCATTCAGACCTTACAGGCTGCCCCTGACACCCACCCCACCAACCTGACACTGCTGGCTGCCACACAGACCAGCCTGCGCTTCAACTGGAAGGTACTGACAAAACCAGATCCACACTTAACCGTGTAAACCTTTAAACCCTCTCAGTGTCCTTTTAACACTCATTCAGACTCTACTAATATGACTGATGGGGATTTGCTTTATGTTTTGTCTCTCTGCACCTTTCTGTGTTTACTTTTATTTTCCTATGTGTGCGTGTTTGCACGTACACCGGCAGCATAAACCGAGCAGGTTGAGTGGCTGACAGCCCATAATCAGTGCCTGTCCTGGTTATCGTGCGAACACTAATCTGTCACAATTCCCATTCACTCTGTCGACTGCTAGCAGCACAAACTGCAATGTAATTTTCTCCTTACTGTCTTTTCTCTTCGCTCTTGTTCCTTCTCTTCGTCCCTCTCTCTCTTCCTCCCTCCCTTTTACTTTCCCCTCCCTTCTTCTATTATAACATAAATGGAGAGCAGAGTATTTTCCATTTAAGAGTTGGAATGAGAAAAAGAGCCTGTCAAATCAGACACAGACATTGAGGTGCTGTGGGCTACCTGTGCAGCATGCTAATGGGATTTTACCTGCATGTTAGTACCCAGCATGGGCTATGCTAGCTTTTCCACTGTAATGGAACCATCACAGTGGTTTTAGGTAAGGCTATTATTCTAAGCTGCATATTAAGGGTAATAAAGCTAATGTGACATTCTGTATTATCACTCCTAAATACTAAGCTGAGCTAAATCATTGGGGTTTTTATAACGGCTGGGCGTCTGTTGCCTGGCACAGAGTAACAACTTACAGCTGTAGTTGAACTCTTCTATAGAATTATGTGCTGGGTGCAAACTGGACTTTCTGCTAATGTGATTTTAAGGACCTGAATAGCCAGTGGCTGTGATCATTATGTGTAATGACATGTTAAATCATAAGCAAAGTGTAGACAAAAAAAGGTCAAAGCTAACAGGAAATGAAGGTGGAAGAGTGTGGAATGTGTAGGGAAAAGAGGTTGATAGAAAAAGAAGGATCTGGAGGGGGAACTTCAACAGCATCACCTAAATAACCGCAACATACGTCTCCACTTTGCTTATGTGACTTAGTGGAGGTCTAAACTTGATACCGTATATCCCACGAACTGCTCTAATCCAACTGTATTCTGAAGCAGCGCCAAGGGCTCCAAACAGAGCAGAACTTAGCAGATATCAGTGGCAACGACACAACATTGATTAAGTCAGACACAGCATGAAAAGGATCCTGGCTATCAAATGTTACAGGAAGCAGCCATGCTAAGTAGCTAATGTTAAGCTACTTATACATACATATACATATTTCAGATGACAAGTGTTTGACGTTGACAATGAATGAATGAGATGAATATTTGCTTGCACCGTTTGCACTTCCACAATGTCATCCTTTACTCAATGAAAACGAACTGAAACTGGATTTTATGGGTGACATTTGGGATTAATTTTTTTAAAAAAACACCCGTGACTGAAAGAGTGACTCAGCATTTGTTTTGTTTCTTAATATTTTTCTTGTTGACTGACGTTCAGTTGACTGGTAATGGGAAGCCCTGGTAATGTTAGCTGCTTATATGGTTGAATTTGAAGTGTTGATATGACATGTCTCAACTGGTGTGTTTGTATCTGAAAGAATGGACTCATTAAAGCATTATAGGATTGCACCGAGATTCCACAGTTCATCCACTGCTGTATTGTTTACACAGTAACAACTTCTATGTGTTAACCAAGTGATCAATCTGCTAATCCTCATTTTGCCAGAATTGGCTTTCTCATATCTGCTTTTTTTCTTCATCAGTATCGCTCCTCTCATTTATCAGAGTCAACCTTAATTAATTTTACTGTGCTGGGTGGCCAACTGCTGACACCTTAGAAGAAGCTTGCATAGTTTAGGGTTGGCACATTGACCCTCATTTATCAAGCTGTTATAAAAAAGACTGCACAGAGATCAGTTATTGAAAAGATCTCCTATAATAAAATGGGTTTAAATGAATCGGTGAAGGTTCTCCGGGTCATGGTAGGGCTGGGATACGTGGTCAGATCAGACTGTACAAAAGGTCATATGTTGATCTTCTGAGGTAGAGTCATGATGTGTGATGTGTTATAGGTTAGTTGCAACCAAATTATAACAGGGTTTTCCTTGAGTTTCTCTGAGGTTTAGGTGACATGAAGGCATTGGGTGGTTGTTTTTACTTGAATAAAAAGTCTACTCTTGCATTATTTTGGCCCAATATTGCAAAGTGTTAGAAAAAACAAAGACAATACAAAAAACAATCGTCAACAAGAGGTGTCAGGCACAAAAATCCCCACCCCTCGCATGTATTGTAGCTTCTTTTGGTATCGATTCAGCTGATGCCATCATGTCTGTGTGTGTGCTGATGTCAGCATATCAGCTACCTCGCTACATGTGACATACATTGAACATGGACATTTGAAATTTCACCTTTTGGAACTAAATGGGAGGAAAAAAGATTTTAAGAATTAATTTTAAAAAATATATACAACTTTGACCTACTGTTCCCAAAATGTGGTCATCGATTCTGGGTCACTGGCAATCTATAAACCCAATTTGGTATGAATCTAACCAATAGTTTTCCTCCTAGAGTGTTAACAAAAAACAAACAAACCAAAAACAATACCTCTTGCCTCCCCATCGGGGGGGGAGTAAATAAGCTAAACTAAATAAATGTGCTCATTGATGAAGTCCTATTTTCCTAACTGTGGATGGTACACCTGTGAGCTGCAGCTGCAGTACTTCCCTTTAATTACCCAAACCCCTCACAGCCTAATTTGTCTCACCACAGTTTCCTGATGAAATATAGAACCCTAACAGACTCCCATATATTAAAAGTATATGTAATATAAATTAACTGTTGTTTAATTATAAGTTTAATGTGATTTATCCTTCTTTAGTTACAACAGCTGATGCGAATCCAAAGAACTTCACTATTCAGTTGTTGATTCTATGCATAATTATATGTTCTAATGCAGAAAGAGTGTCCCTTTAAAGGCATAGTTTGGAACAGTTCTGCTGTAATATATACAGAAATAATTAGGCCTATATTTTTAAATTTAAAACTTTTTTTACTAATATTTTTTACTTCATTGAAATGTTTCCAACAGTGTTCAAACTTGAGGAAATCCATAACTTTATTTAATGTAATGGTACATTGTTCACCATTTTGTTCAATGGTGTCTTCTCGCTTGTATATGGAAATGCAATAAACACTGGAAAACACATCAGAGACACATTTTACAACAGTAATCCAGTAGAAAGCCAAATTACTGTTATATTTCAGTATCAGTTTATGTTTTATGAGTAGTGGTATATTGGTATAGTGGTAGCTGGTATATTCAGTCACATAGTGTCAATAGCTAATTTTCCTTTAGATAATACTGATTTAAAGGGAAATTCGTTTTAAGTATAGCTATCTGGAATTCTGAAATATTTGTGATTTTCCTGACCATAAATAATTTAAAACCTCAACTATCTGTCAAGTTTCTTCAGCTCTCATTCAGGAAGAAAAACAACCATGAATATTTGTTATACTGGGGATGAATAGATATACCAGGAATTTCATCCTTCTGTCCGTCCATCCTAGATTTTTGTCCATCCCATTTCTCTGACATTATTAACCCAATTCTTTTCAAATTCCCCACATATATTCTTTTCTTTACATGTGCTTTTCTCACATTTTTTGCCAATTTTTGAAAGGTTTTCATAAAGGTTGAAAGTTAAGATTAAAAATTAATCTCTATCAATGATCAGGAAGGCCACAGTGTTGTCCGACCAGATGGGAGTATTAATAAAGTCTGCTTACTTTTTCACTTGTAATATTTCAGCCAGAATGGGAGGTTCCACTAACTATAGATTTGATATGTATATTTGTGTCCATATAGTGTGTAACAAATTGTAATGTAAAAAAAAAAATCTCTCTTTTATCTTTAAATGTGATTTCTGTGAGTCATATCACACACATTTTTAGCACACAACTTCACAACATCATCAAACTGTCTTTTTGACTGTTTTGATTGAAACTTCTCTAGACACGAATTGTTGTGCGTTAAAAGTCTCTTCTTATGGTCTTTGTCTTCCAGTCTCTTCCAGACTCTGAGTACAACAGTAATCCAGAAACCGTTGGCTATCGGCTGCGTCTGTGGAGAACTGACGGTCAGGGTGAGGACAGGACTGTGGAAGTGCAGGGGGCTAGGGGGGGCACTGAGGCCACAATGGAGGGCCTGAGCCCCTGGACCCATTACCAGGTCCAGATACAAGCCTACAACTCCATAGGACCAGGACCTTGGAGCAACACTGTAGCTGCTCACACCGCAGACTCTGGTACGAACCTGCACTTCTATGAACTCCTGTTTCATGTTTACAAGTCCATTAGAGCTTTTGGGCTAATATAGTATAAGCAGGACGTAAAAAGACAGATGGATGAAGAATTAAGTCCCTGTTTCTCCTCTCTGTGCCCTCCACACTCTGTTTCGGAAAGGGGAAGACTGACGGTGGAAGGGAGGGGGATGATTGAGATAAAATCGAAGCCTGGTTCAGAGAGTGAAGTGGCTCTGAGCCCGTGTGTGTGTTTGTGTGTGTGTTTTCTAGTTCCGTCTGGCTCTCCAGTGAATGTGAGTGCTGAGGCACTGAGTTCCACCAAGATCCTACTCGCATGGGCTCCCATCCCCAAGAGTCAGAAGAATGGAGTCATACTCGGATACAAGGTGAAAAAAACATGCACACACACATCACACATAATCTTTTTTTTTTTGGCCACCAACCCATTAGCACTTCTCCTGACACCTTCACACACAGACACACACAGATTTTCACACACAAGTTGGATATAACACAGATATGATGTAACATTCTGTAACTGCTGCACTTTGTTCTTCCTACATAACTCCTTTAAAAAAAAAAAAAACAACACTGATATGTAGTAAGTATATGAATGAATGTTTAATCCTGTTTACATTAATCCTTGTTTTTTTTATCAGGTTGGAGAGGAAACTCTCTGGCTATAATAGTAATAGTCTGACAAACCTCCTGTATTTATAAGCCACTTTGTTTACTTACATTCAAATGAAGCAACAATAAATATCTGACCAGAGCTTTCACACTTTTGAAAAAAATGTTTCTGAAAAAAAAGAATCTGCTCTGAAACTCTGGGGAATGTTCTCTAACGGAAGGGAAGCAGATGGGAGAACTGGCATGGAATTATACCAGCTAAAAACAAAAGTTAGTTTAAGGAGCCATCATGAAATGACAGGAAAGGAGTGAAAACAGCAGTGGGTTCTAGCTAAGGCAAGGCAAATGTATTTTTATAGCACAATTTATACACAGGGAAATCCACAGTGCTTCACAAAAATGGAAAAGAGAACATAAAACATAAATAATAATCAATTAAAATAAATTGAAATTGAAGAGTGCCGATAGAACCCTTTCAGTTGTTCTATCCACAGCTGAACAGAGCTGTTTTCAGCCTGGACTTAAACACTGTCAGAGTAGAGGCCTGTGTCACTCAGTGCGTTTACATGCATGGTGAGAAAATCGAATTATTGCCTTAGCTCGACGAAGGTCGGAGTCATAAATGCCATGTAAACACCTTAGTCGAGCTGAAATCGCGCCCAGGACACAGCTAAAACAGTAATAGAAACACAGAGATGTTACCTAGAATGTAGTGTTTTTTATAAAAGGTCAGAACAGTCCAGTGCATAAATAAACCGTGTAAATACATGTGTAAACTGACCAGAGCATAATTGGATTTGTCACCCTGTTGGCTACACATTTGACCTTACTTAAATGGAAATTTCCAACTCCTCCATCTCATGTTCTTTGAATTAAATCCGTCCTGAATTGCATACATCTAAAGAAGATACGATATACGCTTCAGGGTCTAAGACCAAATTTTACACAATGTGGACCCATTTTCTCTCATATGTTAGAAATCTACATTTTCCTGTTATTCCTAATCATCAATTAGTCTTGTCATTTGTTCCCACATTGTGGCCACTGGACTGGAATGAGATAAAGCTAGTTTACTCCTGAATAAATAGGAGCCTGAGATTATGTACATGAGGCACCTTAAACACTGAGGTGGGCCATGTTATTTACACTGATGGACCTACATAGGACCGTAGAATTATACCTTTTAATGTTGAGATACTGTTTGTTGTCTGTTTTGTTCTTTGTTGAGATCGTTTTATTTTCCTTTTGTATATTGCTGTCACGTAGGTGACTAACTTTGTATGTTTTCATATGCAAAGGCGTGTTTGTATTCATGTAACCTGTGACTGAGAAAAACTCAATCAAAACCTGGCAATTTTAGAGGATTATAATACAGTTATGATTGGTGATATGCTTTTGTGATGTGTTTTGTATTACCTTGTCCTTGTTCTGATTAGAAGCAAAACGTGAATAAACAGCTGAAACCAGTTTGACCTGTTCACAAGGCCAGAATTAACTAGAATTGACTACATTTGAATGGTAATAATGGAAGAGTGGTCCACCCCAAATAAATCGCCAAATTTATTTAAAAGAAATTTAAAAAGCTGATTTTATATATAAACACAAAACCTATTATGATATGTTCAAGCATATGATATTACAAATACATACACGTACAATGTTCAATGCAACATAATTATGCATTTACAGTATTTGAATATAATGATTATAACTGTATCCTATTAAAAGTGCATTGTTAGATATGGTTATATTGTAAGAATTTAATTTAAACAGTGGGGATCGGTTGGAAATGGCTCCAGATGTTGCTGATGAAGATGGAACCTTGAGATGAGACTTGCAAGATGGGTGTTGTTTGTGTGACTGGCGCACATGCCAGCCATTAGTAGTCTTGTCTGTGTTCCCAGCAGGGCTGTAGACATAAATGTTGGTGTTGGGCATTACATAATAAACTACATTACATAATAAAACCTCAAAATATTAAAAAGCAAGGGGTCAAAATTCTATAGCTTAGAAAATTGACCTATTACTTCAATGGCTACATGAATGAATTAATTTAGTATATTTCAAATTAGACACATATATTAGAAAACCCACTGTATTAGAAAATACAGTACAAATTCATAGAAAGGGTCAAAATTCTAAGAGGTGGGTCAGTTTTCCACACTAGAAAATTGTCCCACAGGGTCACAATTCTCTGTTGAGAAGTGCCCCAGGGGTCAGATTTCCACGGGGTCAGAATTCTCTGACACCAGGGATGTGGTGGGAATGTAGAGGTTCAACTACATATGATGCAAATGTGATGGACAAGTGACTTGACTGAGTAAACACTGTAAACTGGTAAGTAAACTAGCAAAGTATGAATGACTTGTTTTGATGATATTGTGTTTGGTTTGTTTTGATGTGATAATAAATTAAAAAGTGAACTAAACTGAAACCTGAAAATTCATACAGT
Source organism: Ostorhinchus rueppellii (assembly GCA_030068375.1). Classification (NCBI taxonomy): domain Eukaryota; kingdom Metazoa; phylum Chordata; class Actinopteri; order Kurtiformes; family Apogonidae; genus Ostorhinchus; species Ostorhinchus rueppellii. The sequence continues at coordinate 26,841,088 of JAQQZY010000001.1, forward strand.
AACATAAACTATTGAACCACCAACTCCTTTTTTTTATCAAAGAGGTCTGTTATATTTGGAGAGAGCAATCTAAGAACCCAAGCTGGAAAGAGACGATGGATGTAAGGTTAAATGGTAAAAATATCCTGCAGAAAAAACTGATGAAAAACAGATCGACTCCACTACGATCACAGCTGAGTAGAGCCACTTGTCGTTAACAATTATTTTCTAATATGTATTCTATGTTTAGAAAAAACAGTCTGAGCAGTTGAGGCCCATTATTACACTATCTATACATCTGCTAAATGAAAGCTATTCTCCTGTACTTCCAATACATCTGTAACTGACTCGTCGCACAGATGGTGATGTAGGTGAGAGAACACAAGGCTTTTCAGAAAAAGGATAAATGGATAAATATAGTTGATGGAAGTCGATGGTGGAATCATGGGTTTTTTCCTGAGTGCAGTCACACTTCCTCTTTTACGCGTGTTTTTTTCAGCCTCCTTCAGACTCAAACCCTCCAGGGGTTTATTAACATGAATTTCAGCTCTTTGAATAAGAAATAAAGAAACACGTTGTACCAGATGTCATTTCTACAACATTACATTCAGCACCACATAGCATACTTGGAGGAAAAAAAAAAACTGACAATAGCAAAGCACATGTAAAATATTTTTGGTGGTGTTAAAGACTATCTTTGATCTTCACCCATACACAATATAGCAGAACAGAGATTCAAATGGAGATAATTCTACCTTAAATATTTAGACATGGTTGCATTATGAATACAAAACCTCCACTGAAATAAACAGGCTGTGCCTCTGTGATACCGTAGAGTATTTTTAAAATATTCTATTAAATTCAGGTCATATCATCCACCATGGCCAAAGCACATCACACTGTCTGTGTGTTTTCTTGCTCCCTCCTGAGAATCACACTGAGCAGCCTCCCTACCATGTTAATAGATGGGAAGTGGCTGCCAGCAGCAGCTCTTCAACACCTTCATCCTCTAGTAAACGCTGAATAGTTACCTGCCTCCTGCCGTGCACTCCTATTTCTGTTTTTAGACTGCTCACAGATGACATTTTCCCTCAGATGGTGTCATGTTAGGGAGCGAGTTCATGGAAATGAAAAACAGGGAGGCAGAACCGTGACACATATTTAAAATGGACGCATTTGAAAAGTGAAAATTGTAGTTTTTGTTTTTGCTTCTTTGCAGGGGGATGTGGACTTTTTTTATTCCAAGGTGCATTGTAGGATTATTTATACTTACTCCTCTTTTTTCAATTATATTATATAGTCTCTCCCATTTTAGTTTTATCCATGTAGGAACAAAACAAGCTGAGCACTAATCACAGAAAATATTGAGAGGAATATTAACATATTGTTGATTTTAGAGTTTCCTAAGAGTTGTTGACAGTAACAAATATACTAGTTATTGCCAGCTTTATCCTTTAAAACCCCCAAAGCCGCTTTAATTGCAGGAAATCTAATCTGTCTATATTTGTGCACATTGTATGCCTTTATTTTTTGGATTGTGTGTACTGTGTTTGACTACATATGTGCATAAAACAGCCAAATGTGTGTTTTTGTGTCCAGGTGTTGTACAGTGAGAAGGACTCCGACGGTCCTCCCCGTGTACAGGTGGTAGAAGGAGAAAGGAGTGTAACGCTGGTCCTCGGGGGTCTCCAAAAATACACAATGTATGCGCTGCAGGTGCTGGCGTACACAAGAATGGGTGATGGCCCCCCCAGTAACCCCACACTACTACGAACCAAAGAAGATGGTAGGAGTTTGCTCTGCTTTTTCTGACCTCTCCCTTTTGCTGTCACCTCTCCTCTTTCTTCTTCTGCTGGCAAATGGCCGTATGCCTTTCTTTCACTTCACTGGGTTCTGCTTCACCCCTCACACCCCATCACATTCCAAACACAGAGAACACATACAGCAGTGTGTGTGTGGTTGTGTGTGTATGTGCACATACAGTATCTTCAGATGCACAGATTTGGTTACCATGGCAGAAACATCAGAATGCCAGCAACACAATCTGGGCTTTTTAAATAATAAAACACAAGCACATATATACAGACAAACTCACACAGCATACACAACCTCAACACACACAGTTATAGCTCACTATATATGGGAGGACACATTGACATAATGAATTCTTTTGTCCAAAATATGTAGCTTATAAACTGAAAAAAATATGTCTGAAATGTCTGACATTTGTCTGTATGTGTCTGCGTAGGATTTTGGGTGGGATGTTTCTTGCAAGCCATTGATTTAAAATGCTAAAAATGAATGGCTTGGTGGAAAACAGAATGCAGTAGCAGGCAGATCCGTTCACTTTAAATAATAAATTAAAGTTGTACCTTTTTTTTTTTAGTGCCATATCATCATAAACTGAATTTAATCCTTTAGTGTCGAACATGTCAGTGAATCCTGACAGGCTAATTTTAGAGGTTCAGTATCGGCACCTTCCTAAAATAATTGCCGCAATCCTTTTTTGATAAAAATGTCTTTTTGTCTTTGTAAATCATCGAATACACTATTTCTTTTTCTTCTTTTGTTCCCTGAAAACTCAGGAAAAATGACTTTGGCAGTGTCTGTATGTAAGATTCTTGCGTCTTTGTGTGTTTCTTCAGTATTAGTGTAAAGTTAGTATTGGAATCATAAACATAAGGACGTCACATATGCCGATTGGTCGTCTGTATGATCGGTTCCTTTTAAAACATCAGTCTGATTTAGGAACAAGACTGGTCAGCCAAGTTTTTTGTAATGTCGAATAGATTATCAAAAACCCAAAGTGGTCAGAAAGATGACAAGTTGAACATAAATCTACCAGATGAAAACTACTTTGTGTAGTGCAGCTCTCTTAACTTCAGTGTGAAATGCTCCCACATTTTCAGCCTTTTGTACCGTCTGTGGTTGGATTGTGTTTTGTGTTGGGAGGTTTGTGTTGACACCTGAGTTAACAAATACTTCAGATGCCTTCAACCGTCATAACCTGGATACTGTTTCTTCTCAGAGACAACCTTTTGGTAAAACACGAACGGATGCTCATTTCGACCTGCTAGTAATGTTGATAAGATGAACTGAATGCACTGTGATATTTCCATGTATTTGTGTTATAGTCTATGTTCTATGATGTTAGTTGAGTCAGTGTTTAGCTCACCGGCCAATTGTGAAGGTGCTGTCTTTGTCTTCATCGTTGTCTTCTTTAGCAGTTTCTCCACATATTTTCTCCAACAAACTACTGGTCAGATTCGTTTAAACATTTTATCTGTAGTTTCCGTTGGACAATGTCTACAAAGTTAGTTCACAGTTTTGAAGAAATTTGATCTGTGCATTTTTTTTATTAATTTTTGAAATATAAAAAATTTGCCTTTTCTTATAATGGTCCATTTTGTTGACTTACAACAAAAGTCATATATGGACTTTGATTTAATTTGTTGAGTTCTCCAGTGAAAGTACCACCCACTTCTATTGGGAGATTGATCTCCTCCATCAAGACCACAGGACTCGAACATAGCAGCAGAACCTGACAACCTCACAAATTCAACTTGTTATTGATTCTTGATAGAACATGCTGGTGAGATCCAGGGCCATGGGTTCTGTTTTTTAAGCTAATTGCAGTTAGCATCATACAGGAACAGGGCAGAGGCTCTGAAGGGTTTAGGAATCAAGGAATTTTGCTGAGAAAGGAAAAAAAAAAAAAAAGCTGAATCCTCAAAAATAAATAAATGCAGATAATTGAGACAGTCAACTGGTCAGATAACCCAAACCCTGAAGATCAAGTTTTAATCCTCAAATTGTAAACCAGCTAAAGTGCCCTTAAAATGTCAAAACGTCCACCCAATATAGCAGAATAAACAGAATAATGTGTCCACATAACATTACAAAGACTATCAGTGTCATGTTTGAAAAGTTTGTCTCATTTCAGGATGAAAGAATAAAGGAAGTCAGTTCCTTTCCATGTATAATGAGGCTCCAGGCTGGAGCTCATTCACACATATTGTACACACACGTACATTGACGTGTATTTTGTGATGTGGAACATCTGCTTTTATCAAGAACAAAGACATGGTGTGAAGCTGAAACCTGACAGAAAATGACATTTGCTATATTGCATCTTTTAGAAGTACCTCTTAAAAATGTATAAACCTCTCATTCTATATGCATATGTGTGTGTGTGTGTGTGTGTGTGTGTCCGTGCACTCTGTTTTACTAGCATATAAGAATGTAAATGTTTGATATTGAAATACTCAATTTGTCATGACAATGCTGTATTAGAGTTTTTGTGCTGCCCTTTGTGTGCATCACTACAGTTTCATTTTCCTGCCAACTCCCTCCTCTTATTTTTCTTCCTCTCCAGTCCCAGGTCCTCCTGTCAGGATGGTGTTTCCAGAAGTTCGGTTGTCATCAGTTAGGGTGGTCTGGCAGCCACCGACAAACCCCAACGGCATCCTACTAGGTACACAAAAACAAACACACACAAGAATGAAGGAAAACTTTGGAGAGCAACACTGAAATGATGTTCAGATATCCCCTCATGTAGTGACAATAGATTTATTCCCAATTACTGAAGGACAGAGCTTGGCTTATAAAGGGAATGAGTTAGCACTTTTACACACACACACGCAAACACACACACTGCTGTGATCTTTCAGGGGAAGGAAGGAGGGAAGGAAGTAAATGCCGTAAAATGGAAAAGAGCTGAGTCTGTTTTTAGCTTTCAGACAAGGGTCAGCTCTCTACTTTCTACTTCACTGATGAAGTTTGTTGGTATTTGTGCTTATGTGTGTGTTTGTGTGTCAGTCATCAAGCTAATACCCTTGGAAAGGGCCATTATAGTTGCTGAAGCAAGGCAGCGTTCTTAATGCGTAGGTTCATTGAGATGTACAATAGGGATAGGCCAATTCTGGGTAGATACTAATGATTTAAATAATAATTTGACCACAGATGATCTATATCACACATGAGTGTGAAAATGCACCTTCTCCTCTCACTACTGTGTGAATAAAATATTGCATTTTGAGTTTACTAGTTGTGAAATACAAGCTTTTCATAATATCACTTGTTTGTCAAGAATGTTTAATACATGGTGTTCATGAATTACAAGATTAGATCATTTTCGATAGCTAATCAGCAATTAAATTAAAAGAAGTAGAATTGCAATGTTTTTACTAACTCAACAAACACTTTCTGTATCTTCTAGACTACATGAACTCTTAGTTTTGTGGCATTTTGTTTCTGTCTTTAACCACATTATCTAACATCAGCAGCTCTTAGCCAGCATGGTTATATTTATTTGTTTGTTAATTTTTTTCCCCGACTTCATTATTTACATTCTAAAGCAACACATCATTTTATTGTATATTTTTTTAAATCAAAGTTTCACGTTTTGAAACTCACCAATCATATTCAATCATCATCCAGTCGTTCACTGTCAAGGAACCAATACAGTTCATTAAATATATGGCCGCTGCTGAAGCTAATTAAACAGAAGTTAAGCCCATACGTACGATCAAAGGGCCACTATTGGAGTATTTTATGTTTATTCAAAATACCTTTATTAACACATGCTAACCTCTAGCATACCAAATGCAAACAGGCTGGAAGAGCTGACATCAATAGATTACTGTTGTTTAGTGCCGATACTTGCCTACACACACATCAACACAGAGCACAATCCCCTGGTGATTCAGTAAACACAGTCAGATAGTCAGATATTAGCTGGAATCAGACATGGAGCCTGTTGTAGAACATGCTGTAGAACCATCGACCACTGCCATTAGTTAATGTCATCGTTAGTGTTAAAAAGCCAATACTAACCAATGTATCGCTGCATCCAGATTCACACATATTATTTGTCTCCAAAACTGCAAATAAAATTAAATGGAGGGAAATAAGGGCAGAAAAAGCACATTAATGAAGAGGAAGAGAAGTGAGAGGAATGTGAGAGCTGCTGAGCTGGAAACAGAACAGAAGGGGAGAGACAGCAGAGAAGAGATGTATGGAGGTGAGAGAAGGGACAGGTGCGTGTGTGTGTGCGTGTGTGTGTGTGTGTGTGTGTGTGTGTGTGTGTGTGTGTGTGTGTGTGTACATTGCACAGGGGGTGAGAGGAGTAGCTTTTGTCCTCTCAGTAGGGGAGGGAGTCGAACAGGACGTTGTGAGTGATGTCTGACTGTATGGCAGGGGGGAGGACATTTAGCGCGACACCACTCTGTGACAGAAGGATGAGTGGGAGGGCAAACGCTGCTCTCTCTATCACAGAGACACACAAACGCACAATCCCACTGTGTCCTTGCTGAGTGGATAGTGTGCTCAGAGACAGAGCGACGGTTCGTGTATGTGCGTGTTTATGCAGATACAAATAACTGTAGTGTCGTGGTTTCCTCAGAACTCATGGCTGCCTCATTTCTCTTCGGGTTCTCAGGTCTTGGGGGACCCACACAGGAGGTAGACAGAGGAGAAACCAGACCACAGAAGTTTCACAAACTAATTTAGTACAAGGGAACATTTGTTTTTGTTTTTTCACACAACCTCTTTATAAACATTATGTAACCACATTCCCATCCCAACATCCCAGTAGCATAAAGGAACAAAGATGCCAAAGACACCTTTTGTACCAAAGCATTAGTAGAAACAGTAAACTGTGAATTATGAGCCCGTTTACATGACCGTAAAAAGCTGATAACAGGGAGGGATCACTGTCAAGTTCTTTGTTAATGTTTCTCAGTTTTATCCAGCCTGAACTTGAAAAGGGGCTGAGAAGACCAGAGAGAATGCTTGGACTCAACTAAAAAAACAAAAAAAGGCATTTATTTTTCACCTCTTCAGTAATTTCTGGATCTTTCAGGTTGAAAATCTGAAAGCCACGGCACTATCTAAGGTTCAAACTACTAGGAAGAGCTTTTGTCTGTCTGTATCTGGGGTGAAACTGTGGAACGGTCTGAGTCTCCACCACAAGCAGTGCCAAAACATTCAGTTTTAAAGCACTTTACAAACATATAGGCTGGTCACAGTACAGGGAGGGCGGGGCTTATTGTTAATTGCTGGGCCATTCCATCCTTGGCTCTTTCTTACCTTTGTTGGTATGTGCTTGTCGTTGTTTACAATTCTTGGTATGTAATTATTGTTGAAATATACTGTATTATAAGTTATGCAGGTGAGGGTGGGATTTAATGTTTTATTCTTCCCACTCCTTTTTGAGTTGTAGATATTGAATCTATTTTGTTATTACTAGTGTGCATGGAAACTGCTATATTATTATGATTACATGTACCTCTATTTTTCAGTGGAATTGCTCTGATATTAGTTCCTTATTGACATGAAAGTTTAGGGCTTTTTTTCTGCTCGAAACAAGTAAATAAATAAATGAAAAAAAATGTTGAAAGGAAGAAACAAATAAGTAAAATTTTGAGCAACACTATGGTGCAGTGGATACCACTCCTGCCTCACAGCAAGAAGGTCCTGGGTTCGATTCCAACAAAACCAGTCAATTGGGGTGGGACCTTTCTGTGTGGAGTTTGCATGTTCTCCCCGTGTCTGTGTGGGTTCCCTCCAGGTATTCTTGCTCCTCCCACTATCCAAAGACATGCACTGATAGGTTAATTGGTTAATCTAAATTGCCCATAGGAGTGAATGTGAGTGATTAGTTGTTTATATGTTCAGCCCTGTGATGAACTGGTGACTTGTCCAGGGTGTACCCCGCCTTCACCCATTAAGTAGCTGGTATAGGCTCCAGTGACCCCCATGAGGATAAAGCAGGTTCAGAAGATGGATGGATGGATGGATACAATTTGATCTATTTCAAACATTGTCAAGGAAACACAAGCAGCATAAATTACTAAACATACAAATGAAAACTATTAATTCCTTCTGTGTTAAGGGTCATTTTATGTAATTCCAATTCATTATATTCACCAAAGAACTGAATTGATTTAATCAGTATTTTTAAGCAAGTTCTTGTCCAACCACAACATAATAATGAGATACATCTTTCTGAACACTACACTGAGAAAACCATTCCAACAGGCAAGAGCTAATTAACACTTTCAATTCAATTTCAGACATTTCTATCAGAAAAATTGGGAATCTTTGTAAACAATATTTATTTTGAAATGAGTTTAAATGTATTTAACATGCAAGCATCTGATAAGTCCCACCATGTATGCCAACATTTATTCTTTATTTGAACTCCGCACACTTTCACAACAAGCACAAAATGCATAATTAATGTACGTGCTGAATCAACAGCGTCAGCACAGCAAATCTATAATCAGTGGCATTTTAAGCATCATCATCTATATAAAATTACATAGCGAACAGATAACAGATAAATTAGAAATGACGCATTTTCTATGAATAATTTAAACACTATGTTATTGTTAAATAATTAAACTCCGCTCTACATACCACTGGCGTCTCTGCCCTACTCAGACTTTTCAGATGCCTGTCAGGGAACAGACACCGGTGATCTCCTAACAAAAACTCAACAGGCATTTGTCAATATGTGTTCTTGTTCTTCTGTTCTCGCAATCTCATGAAATGCCATCAGTTGAGGCCCAAGTACCGTTCCATTTAAATGTTCACACAAACCAAGATCGGATGGAATACCCAGATGTTGTTTTTGTCTCATCCCTTAAACCATGGATGAACTGGTTGGTGACTCTTGTAGACTTGGAAAATGTCCCAGGATGCATTTCATGCTACACTCGAGGGCAACGGCAGCTTCTGTGACAACTGACCTCAGAAATCATACTTTGCTTTTTTCTTTTCTGTCCAGGCAAGGTATAGTTTTAAGATGTTACCTGCTTGAAAGTTTCAACTGTGACTCCAGTCTTCCTCAGAAGGGAAGAAGAATACTGGAGTCACAGTCGACACTGTCAAGCAGCTAACATTTTAAAAGTATATGTTGTCTGAACAGAAAAGAAAAAAGCAAAATATGATTACAGTAACAGAAGACAAAATTAATATCTTTAGCCTGAATGTTTTTTGTAGATTACTGTAACAAACTGATGTGATACAACGTTAGAACATGTGGAAGAGGCAGAATAGAGAGAAATACATCTTTATTATCATGGTATGGGATTCAACAAAATTTTTGTATCCAGTTTTGAGCAAAATATATGTATATATAGTACAAATGTATAATGTATCAAATTGAGTGACGTATTTTGGTGGATTGTGGAAATAAACTAGGGAGGCAATGGTGGAAATGCAGCAGAGCCAGAGAGAAATGTTCACAAGCACATTCCAAATAGTATCTTGATTATTCTTTTTGTTTCTATCTATAAAATAAGTTTTAACCTAGTCTTTGAGAATGAGTGCTCTAAAGAATAGTTTGTTGGTTTTATTAGGGCCTGAGCGTCATCTTATGTTTGACCTATTGTATCTTTATTCTAATTCTATTATTTGAAAGTCATGTTTTAAAAAAAAAAGACACTGTGTCCCTCACAGCATGTGAACTTTAATACATTTTGTATGAGACCAAATATATAGATGTTAAGGGTGTTGTATCCTATGAATTCTCTGCAGGACAATAAGGTATGACTAACACCCTACAGAACCATCGTATATTTCATTTCATCTGGATTTCCAAAACATCTGATTAACTTTAGGAAGGTAAAATTAAGTTATTGAAAGCTACAGAAAAAGATCATGTGGTGACAGTGTGTTGTCGACGCCTGTGTATTTGAACATCAGTCGTAAATTAGTAAAAGCTAAATAATTTCACTGACATTTGATGAATGCATCCATAATCTTTTTAAGACTTATTAAACATAGAATCTAATATAGACTACATGAAAAACAAAACACTTAACTTAAGCCATTAAATGTGATCTACTGCCTTCACAAATTATTCATGACACATCTATAATATAAACTTGATAAGATCTCATTTAATCTCAGCTATAAAGTTGTTTCTATATTAATTGTTCAGTGATGGTTTCAGGAAACATCTGCCTGTGAATGTATATCAGTTTAGTGATAACAATGAAGTAAATTAAGCACAGAGACTTAATGATGTAATACTACAGCATGTGCAGCTATGATAAAAATAAGATTATACACCTGTTTTTGTTTTGCTTTTTATTACAGAGTACTTTTTGAATTTTATGTGTTTAAATTTTTATTTTTATTCTTTTACAAGACAGGGACAGAGTATCCCGGAATACAGTCAGTAACATCTATCTGCTGGTGTAAGAGAATATGTATTAATAAAAGCTGCAGTCACTCAATTGACCTCTTGAGGTAGAAGTTAAAGTATCTATCTTTGCAGCAGAAATATACTTTTCAGTAAGTTGTACTGGATTTAAAAAAAAATGGCTCTGATCTCTTCGGCTGATTATCATTCATGACGATTGTATGGGGAGTGAATTTGTATGTAAATTCACCCATTTTAATCACGTGAAGGCTTACAGTCATCCATAAATAATGACCAGGCAGAGTTGAGTGGCAGTGGGTGCTGTCCAGCTCTGCTGTGTGGGTTTGTCTTTGACTGGCAGCTCTCTGCTTACTGTGCCGGACTTGCAGAGCTTCAGTTTAATTATAAAAACCCAACAGATGGCTCTACTGTAGGGGTTAAGAAGTTACACCAAGACCATTGGAAGATTCTGTCAACATTTTCATGACATTTGCAAGTACTTTATCATAATGCCAACCTGTTAGACTAACCTAGGGCTGCTCGATTATGGAAAAAAAATCATAATCACGATTATTTTGATCCATGTTGAAATCTCGATTATTTACACGATTATGTCTTGAATTTAGAACTGCATTTATTGAGCATTTTTTAAAAACACTCTCCTGTTAAATAGCTGTATAAAAATA